>JANRMT010062813.1:66363469-66375624 GCA_026402145.1 Polypterus bichir lapradei | reverse complement strand
GAATAAGAAATCAGGAAGGGGGCAAATAGTTTTTCACACCACTGTATGCAGAGATTTGACGTTAAGTCAAGTCTCACATTCCTCCAAGCAAAGAGAACCCACCTTTACCGTAATGGCAAGTTTTGTTGATATTTACAGCTGATTTTCCCCCTCATCGCCTCATATCAACAAAAGTCGACATCTGCCCTAAAAGAGTTAAATCTGAACTTTAAAAGGATAGAATGCTAAATAAGAGTGCTAAAAGTAGCCTGATGATTCACGCTGGGAGTGATGGAATACCTTGCATCTTATGAATATGTTTTGTGCTTTTAATCAATGTAGTAAATATATTAGTGTAATTAAAAATGGAGGAGTTAGAGTTGGAGTTGGTGTCAGTGGTACCAGAAACTGAGGAGTCAGAGTCAAAGTCGGAGTTCGAGCTGAAGTCGAAGGTTATGTGTACCGACTCACCAACCCTTCTTGCACTCTTCCATCCTGGGCCAATTTACAGTCATTTGTTAACCGAACCTACACTCTGTTGGAAGGAAAACCAGCATACACAGACAAAATCTCACACAACTGTGTAAAGAACATGTACATTCCATACAGACTGACATGTCTCAGTTGAAACTCAATTTGCAGTAAGGCAGGACTGCTTAGCATTTTATAGTATTATAGTATTTTATAGTATTTATTATATTCATAATTCTAGTTTAATTTTAACAGCTTTCCAGACAATCTAAATGCTACAGAAACCCAGAATACAATTTTTTGTGAATTTATAACTCAAAATATCGAATTAATGATACAGTAACAGATGTATTTTTATTGTTTTTCTCCAGGAAGATTCATTTCATTAGAAATATTGTTGATGCAGTCCTCACTGGGACTGAATTAGTGCATGCTAGGTTGTAAAAGTAAAACCTGTTCCTTAGTAGTGTGCCGTGGATGGCGATTTTTATAATATCCACCTCAGGGGACCACATGTGTTGTAGATGAGCACTTCAGATTAGTACATGCTTCAATATAACAGCATTGCACCCTACAAAGTGTGTAGGATAGTAATTTGGGACAGTTCCAGTGTCTTTCATTTGTGCTCGTAGTTGTTAGCTGTGGGTATGCTACAAATTTAAATCCCTTCTAAATAAACTCCTTTCCTAAATGCACATCTTTTGACACAAATACACATATTATAATATTGTAACTTGCTGAATTATTTCATTTATTCTGTATATATGTTACTCTATGCTGAAAAAAATCATACTTTATATATCCCACCTTTGTGTTGTATTGTGTGTTCAATATTTGTTGTGTTTGACTTTGCAAACAAGTGGGGTTTAACATAATTTACTTTACCTCACACCACCCAATGTGTAGGTTTAATTAGAACTGCAGTTAAGTAATTCAGTCTTCTCCACACCATGGTTAGACTTGCTGTATACTCAAATGTAATTTTAGTAATGGTGAAAAATGTAAAACATTACAGTTTTTATCAAAATCCAAAGTCACTATTTTTTTTTAAACTAAAGCAAAAAGCATTTATTTATTATGAAAGTGTTTTGAGTTAAGAAGTTAGGGGTGTTTTGAGCATTATAGTTTTATTTGTAAAACACAAAAGAAATAATGTCCATTAAAAAAATAAATAGTGTCATTTGTAACCCAGCGCTGCTGCCTCGCAGTAAGTGGGTTCAAACATGTGTGGACGCTGGCCCGGACACAGACAGACGGACATCTTATGTTCACCCAACACACCCTTTATTTACAATATTTACAAAAGTTATTTACGTGCCCTCCCCAGTGCCTCTTGCACCGTTCCCCCAATATCCAGGCATCACAGTCCTGGTTCCTTTCTTCTGGCCGCCTCCAGTCCTGTCTCCAGCTCCTTCTCTCTTCCACCCGACTTCCGCTCCTGACTGAAGGGAGGTGGCCCCTTAAATAGGAACCCAGACGGGCTCCAGCTGCTTCCCGGCATTCCTCCGCAGACACGTCCCAGTGTGGTGGAAGTGCCGGCTGCGCACCCGGAAGCCCTCCGGGTGTCCCCTGTCTTCTTCCCCCCAGCACTTCCTGGTGTGGCGGAAGTGCTGGGCTCCAGGGTTGTTCAGGCACCGGGGCGCCGCCTGGCGTTGGCCACGGGTCCCTACAGAGCTGGGCTTCCAAGCCCTTTACCTGTGGCCCCCAACATAACCAGGGCGGTCGCCCCCTCACGGTCTGGAGGAGGTACAAGCCCTCCTCCGGTCCTCCTGGGCGTCCCGGCCGGGCTCCAGCCCCGGCCGGATGCCACACATGGTATGGTATTATTTACTGTAAACCTTAACCAAATCAGCACAGCTGATTGTTTAGAGTAGCATAAAGTTCTTTATCCCATGCACTACAACTTTCTTCTAAATAATTTTTGGGAGAATGCTTTGTAACTCTATTTTTACTTTCTCATATACGATGTATAGGGAAAGTATTGTAATCCTCCAAAAATTACATTTCGAGATTTTGATGAATCTTGGATGTTTTAGACCTTCCTGAATCTGAAAATGCCATTTTTGGAATTATCTGTGTGTGTGTGTGTGTGTGTGCGTGTGTGTGTGTGTGTGTGTGTATGTAAACACGATCACTTGAGTACGCTTTCACTTAGGTCAACCAAATTTGCTTGCAAGTATTAGGTGCAAAATGTAAATTTCTATCAATTTTTGGGCTATTTCCACTAACTGCAAGTGGTACTTTACCTTTTATTCATGCAGCTGCAGAGTCTGATTTATTCAACTTTACTTTTAAAATTGTTCAATATATTATTCATTTGATGTGATTTGTTGTTGATGTAAAAATATAATCATTGTCTTGCTCTTTACTCCTCAAATATCCATAGCCATATCTGAGTATACAAGAAAGTCTAGGGGAGACCACTCCCGATTTTGTTTTTTCTAAAGAAAGGATCCATTTTAGTGACTTCTTCTGTGGGAATCTCATTATGTGTAAAAACAAATATGTATATACAGTATTTTTAAATTATGCCTTATGACATGGAAAAGCATAGCTGAATGTGGACCAACCTACTGTTTTTTTTATCTTTCCAGTCAGAGGGTGGGGTTCCTGTGTCTAATTACAGTTACCCCCTTCAAATGTTATACTGAGTGGTGAGTTCTCCTGGTTGCTAATTTTGATTGTCATTGATAGAGCACATCATATTCAAACTTGTACATGTAGGCTGCCAACTGTACAAAGCAGAGTGTTAACTGGTTATTTACATTCTTGTTTTTATTCTGAGGTAATTCTGAACTGTTCTACTACTTTTTCCAGATGTCTGTTTTATCAAGAATGCGATCATTGTTTTTCTTGCTTGTAAAATATTAGCTGTTTTTTTTAATGCTGTATTTACATCATTACTATTTTAATAGCAAGTTGTAAATCAAATTAATATTTAGGTTTCAGTACCATGTTTGAGTATAATGAAATATTACTGTTGTACTGTGATTAAAATAGATTAATAATTTAAGCTTCAATAGCACAGAGGTTAGTCGTCATAAAGACAAAAACAGCAAACTGTAGTCTGATCCATGGTGTTGCTGTTTGAGCAAGTGGGTTGTGTTAATGAATGAATCCACCCACACACAGCTGCAAAGCACTCCTTACACACACTCTACTGTATGTGTCTTTATTCCTTCTAGATTGTTGATCATGTGACCATAAATGTGTTGTCTTCTCTTTAGTATTTTAGCTAGCCTCTTGTGATACCCTCTACTTTAAATGCCTGAAACATACAATTTATCTACCAATATTCCAGTATATGGCTATTTACTAAAAAGAAAAAACATCTATTCCCTTTTGTACCTGCTTATCAAGTACTGTACACAGTAACAGGTAGCTGGCAAGGCAACACCAGATGATAAAGGAAATAGCCACATTAACTACTACATCATTTTCTTTACCATTTTTCAGAATTTCTGGTATTTATGTTAAAATTAGATAAAATATTTATATTATTGAGTATTATTGTACCGTTGAATATTGCTACAGTATAACTGCTTCTGCAGTGACCAGCTGTTTAATTGTAATTAACTTGCAAGCCAGATTGAATATCAACATCACCAACCACAGGGACCCAAGACTCCACTGTTATATAAAAGAGAGTACAAAACACTATTTTCTGGTAGTAATATTGTTAGAACATTTTTTCTTAAAGATGAAATTGTGTTTATAATATTTATGTATATGGGTCATTGGTAATTCTTTTGAAGAAGTGTTGAGACTTTACTGTGGTTCCTCCTCAAGCAGGGCAAAGCTAGCAGTCTAGTCTTTTTAGTTTCTTGGGTTGTTCTGGACTAAAAGGTGTTTTCACTGTATCACAGGATAGGTACAGGACCCTGCAAACCTGACAATTAGAGAGGTAAACATACACCAGTGGGGTGGTCACACATAATGCCAGTACAAGAAGATGGAAAGTGCAAGACAAAATGTTCCCTATGTGTGTACTGATAACCCCAGAAGGTCAAAAGGCTAGGGAAGCAGTGAAGATGGAAGAGTGAGGCAGAGAGAGAGAGAGAAAGATAGGTGAAATTGGATTATATTCCCCCAGGACACCAGTGGGAATAGCACGTAACAGGTGAATGACCCTCTTTCTAAAGTGAGAAATATGTCTTGGAGAGCTAGCAAGAGGAACACCTCCTGGCTGGTAAAAGATGACACATAGTTCCAGATAGCCTGTTTAAAATTAAAGATTTGGTCAAAGCCAGTAAATTCTCCTTGCCCATTAGGTGGCACTGCATAGTCTCAGAGCAGATGGAGAGGGAACCTTGTTCTCCTTTTCAGAAAGATGGCTTAGTTGTTTCTGTAAAAGCCTGACCCTTTCATGTTTGCACAAAATGCATGGATGACATGGTCTTGGGCGGACCCCAAAGTGCACTGTGACTTCATAGATCCAAGCCCTAAAGCCAGACGTCCTTTAAGTGTAGAGTTGGGAGGGGAATTGCTGTTATTACTGGCTGGTCGGAGGAGAGTTCTGCTTATAGATAATGAGTGAGAAAGAGGCGATGATTAAGAAGGCACTTTGAGGTAGGCAAGTGGGTCAGCCACTCCACAAGTCTTACAGGAGCACGTACCGCTAAAGAAACATGCGCATGCTGTTGGAAAGACACTTGAAAATATTCATAGTTTGGAAAACTGCAAAAAAAAAAAAAAATTGAATAGTTAGCTCTGTTGTTTTGTAATCCTTTTTTCTGTTTTATGTATCTATATTAAAATATACATAATCTGTTTGTTTGTCTGTTAGTTTGTTCTCAATTCACTTTAACAAACCCAATTTTAAAGAAATTTTGTGTTGTTTGTTGTTCCAACTTTAAATATAGGCTATATGGTGAATCAGGGAGAGGGGTGGTAATGGAGGGGCAACCCAAAGACCAGTGCCGATGTGGGGACTGCAATTACTATTTTGCACCGGGGTCATGCTGGGACTGATGGAAGGACACTGTTATTCACACGCACAAAGTTTTGTTCTGACCAAAACAGGGTTCCATCTAAGACTGCCGGTACAGAGTTTTCTTCTGAACTAATTTGGTTATTTTTATTCTCTTGCTGGATTTGGAGTTGGGAAGTATAACTAGAAATTTATATCATGATATAATTAAAAATGATCATGGTTATGGTTCGTATCTTAGTATAATCTACGTGCATATACTTTTAAGACTGAATCCAGTTTAGATGCTTCTGTTGGCCCAGTGTTATAGGTTAGCAGTGGGTAGTTCTACTGTGATGTTTCTTTTCATAAGGATTATTTTAAACAACTAAAGTAATGATAATAATACATTTTATCTACAGTATATAGCACCTTTCTTGTGCTCAATGTGCTTCACATAATTTTAGAATGATGAACAAAAACATAAAAAACAGTAAAAGGATCAAATACACAACATTGGATATGAATTAATATCAGCAGAAAATGCTAAATAAAGATAAATATGGGAAACAAAACTTTGAATTAGAATAACAAAACAAATGCACGAGAATAAAATAAAAATACTATAAGAAAACCCTGAGCAAATAACATAATTTGAGATACAAATGTAAATCATTCTGATCACCTGAACCGAGAGGTAATGAAAGAAAGGGTCAGAATGTCATTGTCAGGGTAAATTAAATATCTTTCTAAACATTATGAGTTTTCAGTTGGTTTTTAAATGAATGGCTTGAGTCAGGTGACCTAATTCATTTATATTCAACATATCTTTAACGGCCAAAATAAAAAATAAGAAGAACTGAACAAGAAATAAATAAAAAATTCATTCCACACACCATTAATAATACACAAAATCTTTCAAAATGTGTACTGTATAGACTGTAGTGTAAAAAAAGAAACGAGATTGACAATGCAGAATAAATGTTCAAAGAGCTATTCTTCCCAATTCCTTTGTTCACTCCATCGAACAAAAGGAAGCAAGCCTAACTAGACATTAATATTGCTATTCAAAATATCTTTATAAACATGAAGATAAATTTTATAAAGATCTCTGTTGACTGAATATTGCTTTAGCAGATGCTATTAAACCAAGCTCTACAATACAGCCTTCTAAATTAAGCTTTCACACTTATGATTTTCAAAATTCTCTTGTTGGTGAACAATTTTTAAGAAGATATTCTAATGAAGAAACATCATTATTTGCACGAAACAAAGTGCCTCTCATACCATTTTTTTTTAACTTTACAAATATACAGCATTTCAACATACAGTGTGTGGATCAAAAAATGTAAAAATGATACTTTCGGTGGCCTACTTATAACTTTATACAAGTTATAAAGTCATTCATTAAATTATTAGTTATTCATTAAATTCATTATATATATTAAATTATATTATTCATTAAATTTTCTCCTACTTTTTTAAAAACTCTATGATGCTCCATTTCTCGCTATGCCCTAAGCATGTACAGTGGACCCTTGATTTACGAACTCAATTTGTTCGCAAGGGCTGGTTGTAACTCAAGTTGATTGTTAGTCAAGACTATTTTTCCCATAAGAAATAATGGAAATACCCATAATGCGTTCCGAACCTCCCACTGCAACACTTACTTAACCTTTTCATAAAAAGGGTTGTATAATGTGCATAATTTACCAAAACACCAATAATTTTTCTAATTTACTAACCAAAAAGTTATAAAAAGTGCCTAGCCTACCAAAAACAACAATTTCATACTGTACTCACCATTTAATTTAACATCTTTGGCCGGCAGGAAGGGAGGAGGAGGAGAATGAAACGGAAGGTGGTTATTGTTTAGAAGGAGCCTCCTTATGCAAATCTTTTCTTTGTAAAATTGTCGAGATGGTGGATTTCGACATTCTGTACATACCGTATTTATTTCCCAAAAATTAGCATTAGAAATCAGGTGCGCGTCATACATGAGGAAACTTCTTCTGCTTGGGCTCACTCGCGCACTCGCCCACTCTCTCTCTCGCTCGCGCACTCGCCCACTCTCTCTCTCGCTTGCTTGCTCGCCCACTCACGCTCTCTTTCTCGCTCGCTTGCTCGCCCACTCGCGCTCTCTCTCTCTCGCTCGCTCGCCCACTAACTCACTCTCGCTCTCTCTCGCTTGCTCGCGCACTCGCACGACAGTGCTCGCTCTCTCTCTAAACGCTTCCTATACAATCACAACGCGCATCGTACACGGGGCAAAACTTTTTTCGCAATTTTCTTTGTAAAAATTAGGGTGCGCGTCTTACACGAGGGTGCGTGGTACATGAGTAAATACGGTATTAGCGGGATCAGTCACATGAACACCACTCTCATATTTCCGCACAATTTCCTTCTTCGTTTCGATTGTGATCGCTTTCTTTACCTTCGTTACCTTCTCTTCCTTCCTTAGCAATTATGCGTCTTGCTTGCCATGGTCTTAGTGAATTATATATATAGATAAATCACTGCACTGACTGAAATTACGTCCACAAACACATGTGTCTGGGCTCCGACTGACGCTTACGAACGCTCTCGGCTGTTTGTTTACAATCGCACAAGCGGATACACGTGACCGCATTTGGGTCGTAACACAAGACGTTGGTCGTAAATCAAAACAAAAATTTTGGTCGTAAATTAAGTTGTTCGCATGTCAGGCCGGTCGTATGTCAAGGGTCGACTGTACTTACTTTGCTTAATGGTTAGTCCAGGGCTGTCCTATTAGCATTTTAATCAGTTTTTGAAGTAAAATAAATAACCACAAGTTCTCTGTATTATCGGCTTCTTATCAGTATCTTCAGTGATCATGGGGGTGAGGGAATGGCCCTGTACAAAGTCCAAAGACATCATCAAATCTAAAAAAAAACTTCAGGGAGTGAAAAGGGAAGGACGGGGTTAACTTCCAAGTCCAAAGATACTCTATCGTAACTGATTTTAGAGGTGGGAGCTGGGGAACAGGGTCGTGGTTGTATGTTTGTGAGTTAACAAAACACCTGCTCCCCACCACATGGAAAAAATGATAAACAAAATTTTTTCCAGTTAACAAATTTCTACTGTTGTCTTGTTTTTACCGGTATATTGTGCACCACTGTTTCTGTTTCCACCTCACTTTTGCCTGTTTTGAATGTTTATTCCCTGTTTTTCCACAGCTTTTTTTAATTCTTGATTTTTCATTGTACTCCTTTTCATCCACTAATTGAAATTGATTTCAGTGAGCTCTTCAGCTGCTAAGTTCCTCCTGGCACCTCACTGGGAAAAAGCAAGACCAGTGTCTACTAAATTCTTGGAGGAGCTTATTTTATAGCTTATTTCTTTTAGAATGTTCAGCTTCTAGTATTAATTTCTCTTCTCCATCCACAATATCATTCTTATAAAAAGGAGTTGCACTTTTTAAAAATGGGCGGCACTTGGTGGCGCAGTGGTAGCGCTGCTGCCTTGCAGTAACAAGACCTGGGTTCACTTCCCGGGTCCTCACTGCGTGGAGTTTGCATGTTCTCCCCATGTCTGCGTGGATTTCCTCTGGGTGCTCCGGTTTCCTCCCACCGTCCAAAGACATGCAGGTTAGGTGCATTGGCAGTCCTAAACTGTCTCTAGTGTGTGCTTGGTGTGTATGTGTGTGCGCCCTGCGGTGGACTGGCGCACTGCCCAGGGATTTGTTCCTGCCTTGCGCCCTGTGCTGGCTGGGATTGGCTCCAGCAGACCCCCGTGACCCTGTGTTAGGATATAGCGGGTTGGTAAATGACTGACTGACTTAAAAATGGCTTATTTTGTTCTAAGCATGATATGTAGTGCATGCTGCTAGCACTTTTTATAGTTTTTTTTTTTTATTTCAGCCATCTCCAAATGGTGTGGGGGGTTTGGGGGGTCTACCAGTTTTGGGGGACTTTACTCTCTTTTTGATGTTGTATTTTTCCTATTTTTTTCTTTCCCTTTTTTCTCTCTTTAAAAAAGTAATACAAAAAAAGAAAGAAAGTGAACTTGAAGTATGACTCTTTGCTTATAATACTGCATCATAATGATGGAATTTACTTTGCATTTGCCAGGGTAGCCAAAGAGGTACTGTAACTCTGCATGATGTTTGCATGTTTTTTTTACAAACAAACCTTTACAGATAAAGGCTGATAATACTAAAAATCAGAAAAGAGTTTGATAACAAGGTCATAGTTCATTATAAATTGTCATATTGAAATTACACACTGTGTTATGCTTTCAAATTTGTATAATTATGAATAGATTAGTTTATTTATATCTTATTTCATTTGATTAAATGTTTATGACTTTTCAGATAAAGTGGATAATTAGAACAATTCTAAAAACCTTTTAGAGCATATTTTTTTAGAATATCATTATATCCTTGTTAATTCATTAAGGAAATTGTGATTAAATAGCTTAAGGCACATTCACAGAAGCAAAGAGTTAACCTTATATCTCGGATTATCTTATACATTTCTTTATGAAAGGACTTACCATTACACATACTGCATAAACACAGAGCTATATACAGTATGTTATATTATCATGTTGTAATTGTAGATCTGCTGCATATCCCACAGGAACACTGCATATGTTCATGACTTTCTAAAAATCATTTTCAACTTTTGTTTTTTTCCTCTGGTAATCTCTCAGTTACACACATACACACACATATATATACAGTCCAGCCTCAACAGGAAACGAGTTTGACTTATTACTGGCAATGCGGACCAAGCTCCTGCTCCTAATAAACATAAATGATTAAAAAGGAGTACAAGCTTCATTATTGAAACTTAATGTTTTCCTGCAGAATTTAACAGGAATACAGTGCCTAAAACACATGTTTCTACTATCTAATGGTAAGAATAGCCAAGGAGGATATGCTGTTATAAAGTGAAATAAAAGACCAATGACATGGCACAACTATACACTGTTTGGAAAGATATGAGAAGCCTTTTCCTATAAATCAGGTCAAGAATGAAAGGACAGGACACAAGGTTAGCCCCAAGAGACATGTGTTTTGTATTTTTAAAAAAGAGCCCAGTACTGAGGATTTATTGCTTGCTTGGCCTTTTTCAGACAGGGTACTGCAGCTTCAGCCTGTGAGGTAGCCCCAACACCAGCCATTTGTACAGCATGGATTGCGTGCATCTGCATATTTTTTGCAAAACTTAAACCAAATTACATTATTGTGATTAATGCTTTTCAGACAATGAAGATTTTCTTTTTTTGCAAGTTATTTATCCATTAAGGAATTCACAAAGGCACAGTGGTTAGCTATACAGTCTCATAGATTCACCGCTCTGCTAATAAGTAGCAGACCTGAATATTGTTTGTATGGAATGTGCACATTCTCCACATGTCTGTTTTGTTTTTCCTAAAGGTACACTGGTATTCTTCCCACATCCCCAAAGATGTGTGTGTGTGTGTGTGTGTTAGTTCCAAATCAAATAACAGATAACTCCAAAACCCCCATCTTACTCCAGCCTCATTGGTCTGCTGCTGTGGTAATATGCCTAGCCAGGCATTACCAGGGAAAAGAAAAATTACCTGTAAAGTACCCTTTAAAGTCAGGAGAGGAGAAAAGAAGAGAAAGAAAGCCATTTACCTTTTTCTTCAGCAGAAGTGAAGGCACGACTACGGTTTTGCTAGCTTTTTAGCACTACTGCAGCAGTGCAACACGGCAAGGCGCTACCTGTCCAGTGGTGGTATTGCAATGGAGGCCTATATAGCTTCACACATAGTTAAGTTTACAGCTGAAAATTAAAAAGGATCCCAAAGGCTAACCTAAACAGAGGTTTAGAAAGTGAGGTATTAACTTACTTTCAGTATGGCATTGGAGAATTTGGAGAGTGCTTGAACCCAATTCTTGTGCATGCTTTTGCACCCCTGCAATGCCGCTCGTATTTTAATAGAGGCCTTGCAGAAGTGGTATGCAATGTGAAGTGTGGATATACTGTATACCCACATCGACAGCATCACCCGCGACTGGGCAGAGGGTGATATAGAGTTCTAGGATTTGTTAGCAAAACAACTCAGAGTGTAAAGTACACTTCCTGACTGCAGGAGTCATCTTTCAATTGAGTCATAATGATGAATGCTTGGTGTTTCTCAGCCTTAAATGTACATTTTCTTTCAGTGTATGTGTGTGTGTGTATATATATACCTGTATATATATATATATATGAACATATCTCCTAGTATAGTTTTTGGTGGACTTATTTATGTGAATAGGGTCTGTGGTACACTTTTTGTGATTTTCAATTTTTTTTTCTTTGTAAATATTTTTGTGAATCATCGTATTTGGGGAACCGTGTTTGTTGAGGAGTTTCTTCCTGTCTGCATTTTTATTGAGGAAGACTGCCAATTTCTGTGTATATACATTTATTGTTCCTGTTTCTTTTTCATTTGGGGACTTGCTATGCAGTTCTCACTGCAAAAATTGTACAGTCTCACTATTTATTTTCTGGGACATTACGTCACATTTTTGTGTTTTGTGTGTCAGTTGTGGTGTGTACTATGTAAAAAAAAAGCTCACTTTAGTTTTTGAAACCTAACCTTTTTGTGTTTGTGCCTCCTTGTCTAACATCTCTCATTTCCATTCTCAAACTATAAGAGGCCCAGTGTGCAGTCTGGTCCTCTATTTCCCACTACAAATGGTGACACAGCCACAATTGCTTGCCCCCCTCTTGTGCTGTGCCATACCGCGCACCACTTCCCTCTTTATAGCTGTGAAGTTCTGATTGTGTTGAAGCAATAATTAAAATAGGGTGGG
>JANRMT010062813.1:66330042-66363369 GCA_026402145.1 Polypterus bichir lapradei | reverse complement strand
CCCCCCCCCCCCCCCCCCCCCCCCCCCCCCCCCCCCCCCCCCCCAGCTGGTCCCTTGTAAAGTTCTGACTGCCTCTAAGCATGTAGTTTTGTTTCGTTTCGTGAAGCCAATTAAACAGATGTTTTTCCACAACTGCAATAGGGATTGTCAAGGAAGGGGGGGTTGAGAGGAAAGCGGACGTTTACATCCAGTACCAGTAATCCAGAAATGCTGGTATCATACCCTTTTAAAAATTGGGTTTACAGTATTGGTCCTTTTCCATTATCACTATACCATGCAACCCTATCTTGAGCTGGATTAGCTGATTTGGAAATATTCTATTTCTTAATCTATCAACCGTGTATAACTGAGGCAGCAGACATTACTTTTATGTATGTTTATGTGTATATAATATGTACACAAGGAACACCTTAAAATATGAATAATGTAGTAAAATTTGGGGTAGCCTACAGTCTCACTATTTGTTCTTTGGGGCATTTCTTTCATTCTGCTATACTTGTCTTTGTACCTAGAATGAACAAGGTTCCACTAGAGGCCAATAGCTACTTTGAATATAACTAATAGTTCTATAGAACAGGTTTTATGAAAATATCTAAGAGTTGACAGTAATATGAGAGAAAAATAGCCTGGTCTTAAAGAGAACAGAACATTCATATACATATCCTGTTTATGAGGAAACCAATACAGAATCAGCTCAAGGGGGTACAGAAATGCATAGAATCCTTGCACTTTTTTAAAGAATATTTGTACACTAGCTCTCCTGTGGTTATGACAATGGCCTGAAAATGAATACTGGTGCCCTGCTATCACTGGAGAAGTCTTAGCTGCATGGCATTGCTGCAGATTTGCAACAAGTCTTTTGGGATGACTTTATAGCATTAAAATATCTTTAGCCCACTGCACAATGTGGCTGAATAGGCATAGAAAAGTGGAACGAAGAGTTTACTGTCGCCAATAGGCTCCAAAAGACAGTAAGGTTTTAGAGAAAGGACCAGGGAAGAATGTAGTCAAGCCAAGTTCTTTAAACAGAAATCCAACCTTATCTTTTCTTAAACTCCAAAGGTTAACCAAAACTCCATCCATCCATTAAACCATCCATCTTAGTCTAAGAGTCAGAAGTTGACTTCCCCCAGAAACATATGACAAAGATTCACTTCACTTTGTTAAGATGTAATGGAATTTCTCACGCTGACCTGTATATGGTCACTCTAATGATGTCACATGCCATGCATCCCTGAGGACTTCAGGTTAATATTGCTATGGTAACTAACGCCACAAATGTTTAAAAAATGGTAGCAGCCACTGTAAAAATAAAATGTCATCACAGCGTAATGTGAAAATTTTTCACCTTTTCCAAAATGACTTTTTCAATGAAATAAATGCTAGAAATTACTAAAAAAAAAACCCAGAATAGACATATACATTGTCACAAACATTAAGAATGTACATGCAAAAAGGAGAAACACCAGTCATAGCAAAGTGAGAAGTCGTGAGTATCGAGATGCTGATCTAAATTGTTTTTTTTTTAATGTTTAATTATCTATTGTTCAGTTTCTTGTTTTAACTTACCCTGTTTAAGTATCCTTTGTTTAATATTATATTATAATAGCATTTTTTCTATTTCTTAGCAAGAACTGGTTACTGTTCTTTTTTACTTAGATTAGATTATTATAGATTTCTATTTTGGCTCTAAATTTTTTTTCATTTTTGCTTACCTGTGAAACACCAAACTTAGACACCCACTGGACATTTAGTCACGATAGATTTGACAAAAGCAAATTAAAATACTTTGAGAAAACCTGAAAACCTGGAACATGGAGAGAATATGAGGACAACACAAGGAAATCACTTCCAAAATGAAGCAGGGTTCGCATACTGGGTGGGGGGGGGGGAGCAAATCTTTCCATTGCAACTTTTTTGCCCAAACTATATGTACTGCTAATTTGTGTGTGCTATTATATTGTTGTTATTGACTATTAGGCATTTTTTTTTTTTTTACATTTTATTGAATCTATTAAAATCAAATAACATTCCATACAAGCAAGTCAAGTTTTACAAAACTAGGTTTGAAACAAATCAATCCCCACCCAAGACTAATAGGCTTTAATTGATTAATTAAAAAATGATTAATTGAATGCTTGATTGCACCATGAAATACCAACATAACATGGAATATCCTTCCTTTTCTTGTGTCAGCTGCTTTGAGCATAGGAATAGCAACACACTGACTTGATTCCTTACCTCTAAATTTATAAAACATTGCAAACATGTTGCCATATACGTCATTGGCCATTTGCTCGTGCATTCACCCTCAACTCACCTTGTCTAATTTAATAACAGAAGACTGCATGCACAGAGCCCCTCATCACAGGTAGCAATGTTTCCAGACCCTGTATTGCTGGCATCTTACAACAGCAACATTAAGGTCTGCTGGCAGTCAGCCTAGCTTCGGAATCTCACAGGGCAGATCAAAACATGGTCTCACTTAAACTGTGTATGCCACTCCAGCAGTGTACTGGCTGCCCTTACAACTAAGGAGATACTACTTATACATAGAATATTATATTATGTGTTAGCTTAAAAAATCAGAAAGTTGTTTATGATGTTACCTTTCAATCCTTAATTTGTCAAAGTCACAGCATCTTGTTCAGGACCAGCAATCCACTCTGTGCACATCCTTCAGCATTGCCAAGAATAATGGAGACACAGTATCCAATGACAGGGCACATTTTTAAGGTTCCAGCCCAGTTTTGTACATTGTTTTGGACAGTGCTAAGGGGTGGCTGGAGGACTGCTTTACTTTTTTCTTACCACTCTTCATCATATACTGTAGCAATATTGATGGCTCTGAGTGCATAGACCTGCCATCACTGTCATGTTTACCAGGCAGTGGCTTTTTATATCCACACCAATAGACTATTAGGCATGGCTGCCTTCTGTCAGCATTGTGACCAGGTCAGCAGTGGGCTTTCTGTGTCCTTGTGGGACTGCAACAGATCTACTACAATATATACAGGCTGTGCTGGGATTTTAAATGTGATGATTTGCCTGTCTAACACATAGTAACACACATACCTGGTTCAGAAGCACACTTCTGAACTCTAATGTTACTGTAAATTCACTTCCCTTTTTTTTTGAAACATAACATTTTTTTGTTTTTGTTGTCAACTTTACATTCTGTTGACAGTGACAAGTAGCTTATTCAGCAGTGTAATTTTTGAGAAAGATGCAGAATCAATTTGGCTCCCCATTATGATGGAACACCTGAGAATGTGCCTTTCATTGTTACTGGTTTCAACCATCTTTCGGTATTGTTGCACTCCTCATATTTGTAATTTTCATCTCAGGAGACGCAATGTTGAAATGGTAATATGATTATTGTTTGGTCCCTCTTTGCTTGCTGCATTTTGAAAACACTGAGTTTCTCTATAATAGATTCTGATTCAGTTTCCCCTCTGCTTTACACTAACCTTTTAATGTACTGCTCTGTTAAGAGTGGCACAGGAGTAAAATGTTCAGCATGGCTATCTCACAGATTTTGAATTCTTTCTTTAAGCCCAATTCCCAGTTGTTGCCTTTAAGATGTTTGCACAATTACACATGTATCTGCATGGGTTTTCCTCTAGATACTCCAGTATTCCTCCCGGATGCTGAAGGCTGTGTGTGTTTAGTTAATTTGTGATTCTAAATTGGCCCAAATGTGAGTGTGGGCATATGTGTATGAGTAGATCCTGCAGTGGACTGTTTTTCCCTTCAGGGATGGTTCAGGCCTTGCACACAAATCAGATCTATATATGTAGATCTGTATATATATGTATATATGTGTCTGTGTGTATATATATATATATATATGTGTGTGTATGTATGTATGTATGTATGTATGTATGTATGTGTATATATATATGTATGTGTGTATATATATGTATATTTATCTGTATGTATGTATGTGTATATGTATATGTGTGTGTGTATGTATGTATGTATGTATGTATGTGTATATATATATGTATGTGTGTATATATATGTATATTTATCTGTATTTATGTATGTGTATATGTATATGTGTGTGTGTATGTATGTATGTATATGTACGTGTATATATATGTTGATATGTGTATATATATGTATATATATGTAGATGTGTATATGTATATATTGTGGCATCCAGCCGGGGCTGGAGCCCAGCCGGGACGCCCAGGAGGACCGGAGCAGGGCTTATGTCTCCTCCAGACCGTGAGGGGGCGTCCGCCCTGGTTATGTTGGGGGCCACGGGTAAAGGGCTTAGAAGCCCAGCCCTGTAGGGACCCGTGGCCACCGCCAGGCGGCGCCCCGGTGCCTGAATATCCCTGGAGCCCAGCACTTCCGCCACACCAGGAATAAATTTGGTAGGCGGCTTCCCTGCGCTAACCTAAACCGATGTAAGTACTTATTTCAGTGGTATGATGCCACTGTTAGCCGCCATATTGAACTTTCCAACATCACTAATTCTCCAACTTCCCGTGTAGGTAGAAGGCTGAAATTTGGCAGGCTCATTCCTTACAGCTTACTTACAAAAGTTAAGCAGGTTTCATTTCAAAATTCTACGGGTAACGGTCGACAACGTCCGCCATGTTGAACTTTCTTATTTATGGCCCCATCTTCACGAAATTTGGTAGGAGGCTTCCCTGCACTAACCAAAACCAATGTATGTACTTATTTCGGTGGTATGACGCCACTGTCGGCCGCCATATTGAACTTTCCAATGGTCTTTGTTACTTATGGGCCCATCTTCAATAAATTTGGTAGGCGGGTTCCCAGTGCTAACTGAATCCTACTTACATACATATATATGTCCATAGCCTGCAGCTCGGTCGCCGTGTGAGGTGGCGTTGGGTCCCCCATCCCAACACCTCCCACGTCGTTGGCTGCCTGCCTATTTAAGGCCGTCCATCGCTCCGGTCTCTGCATTCCCTTCCTTGCTTCGCCACGGGATTCACGTCTCCCTGCTGATAACTACAGCCTTTTTATTTAATCCACGGCTTCTCCGCTGTTTTATTGTTCGTTTATTACAATTATAGCTATTGTGTAGGAATTTTAGATTTACTTTACATTGTTCAGGTACCCATTTCCTTTATTGTTCCAACCATACCCCTATTAACATGTCTATCGAGGTGATCACCATCGATCAAAGAACCGTCACTTACCGAGTGGTTTCCATGCCCGGAGATGGCACCTGCCTTTTCCATTCTCTTTGTTACATATTCCATGGCCATATCAGGCTCACTCTTGATATACGGAGGAACATTGTGTCTTATGTATTGAATGCCTGGGACAGGTTCAAGGTGTGGACTGATGACGGTACAGGAGATAATTATACTACACAGGAGCACTATAAGAGTGGAATGCTTAAGCCCTTCACCTATGGTTCTGCATGTGAGTTGATGGCTGCAGCTGAATTGTTCGGTTGTCGCTTTTAAGTGTGCCGAAATAGCCAAATATTTTATACCTTTGGACAACCGCCAATGCCTCTTAAACATCTTAGATTCACAGGTGACGATTTCAGTAGTGGACACTTTGATGTTTATGAATGTTTAAACTCTCAAAACCTGGATGTGAAGTTATCGATGAAACCGGTTGTATGCTTACAACGCTTGACAGATGCCTAATGTCACTTCAAAACAAGTCCTGCAAATACTGTGGTAATTGAAACAAACCATGAAACTCAAACCGATTATGACAGCAGCAATCCAAGCTGTGAGATATGAAACAAGATTGCTTTTCACATGGCCAACTGTACGTTGCATGCTCAAGAGTAAGCTCGGCACACAGCTTGGTCATATTTCAACCAGAGGGCCGAAATGACAATGTGGTATACAAAGAGATCCTTAACGAATAATTATTGGTATATTTTCCCTCAGTTTAAAAAGGTTTAATTTTCATCTTAATAAAAATTTGAAGGCAGTACTTCGCCGCTGCGAAGTGCGGGTATTTTGCTAGTATTACATATTTGTGAGTGGCAAAAGTATGTGAACCTCTAGGATTAGCAATTAGTTTGAAGGTGAAATTAGAGTCAGGTGTTTTCAAACAATGGTATAACAATCAGGTTTAAGTAGGCACCCTGTGTTATTTAAAGAACAGGGATCTATCAAAGTCTGCTCTTCACAACACATGTTTCTAGAAGTGTATCATGGCAGGAACAAAGGAGATTTCTGAGGACCTCAGAAAAAGAGTTGTTGATGTTCATCAGGCTGGAAAAGGTTACAAAACCATCTCTAAAGAGTTTGGACTCCACCAATCCACAGTCAGACAGATTGTGTACAAATGGAGGAAATTCAAGACCATTGTTACCCTCCCCAGGAGTGGTCAGCCAACAAAGATCACTCCAAGACAAGGCGTGTAATAGTCGGCGAGGTCACAAAGGACTCCAGAGTAACTTCTAAGCAACTGAAGGCCTCTCTCACATTGGCTAATATTCATGTTCATGAGTCCACCATCAGGAGAACACTGAACAACAATGGTGTGCATGGCAGGGTTGCAAGGAGAAAGCCACTGCTCTCCAAAAAAAATTGCTGCTCGTCTGCAGTTTGCTAAAGATCACGTAGACAAACCAGAAGGCTATTGGAAGAATGTTTTGTGGACGGATGAGCCCAAAATAGAACTTTTTGGTTTAAATGAAAAGCGTTATGTTTGGAGAAAGGAAAACACTGCATTCCAGCATAAGAACCTTATCCCATCTGTGAAACATGGTGGTGGTAGTACCACGGTTTGGGCCTGTTTTGCTGCATCTGGGCCAGGACGGCTTGCCTTCATTGATGGAACAATGAATTCTGAATTATATCAGAGAATTCTAAAGGAAAATGTCAGGACATCTGTCCGTGAACTGAATCTCAAGAGAAGGTGGGTCATGCAGCAAGACAACGACCCTATGCACACAAGTCGTTCTACCAAAGAATGGTTAAAGAAGAATAAAGTTAATGTTTTGGAATGGCCATGTCAGAGTCCTGACCTTAATCAAGTTGAAATGTTGTGGAAGGACCTGAAGCGAGCAGTTAATGTGAGGAAACCCACAAACATCCCAGAGTTGAAGCTGTTCTGTACGGAGGAATGGGCTAAAATTCCTCCAAGCCGGTGTGCAGGAATGATCAAAAGTTACTGGAAACGTTTAGTTGCAGTCATTGCTGCAAAGGGGGGGGGGTCACACCAGATACTGAAAGCAAAGGTTCACATACTTTTGCCACTCACAAATATGTAATATTCGATCATTTTCCTTAATAAATAAATGACCAAGTATAATATTTTTGTCTCATTTGTTTAACTGGTTTCTCTTTATCTACTTTTAGAACTTGAGTGAAAATCTGATGATGTTTTAGGTCATATTTATACAGAAATACAGAAAATTCTAAAGGGTTCACAAACTTTCAAGCACCACTGTACTATAAATTCAGCTGAATACTCACATTCCTGACATCTGTTAACTGTACCACAAACTTTCCCTACTTGAATGTGGTATATGCAATGCACTGTTTAATTAATTTTGTTCTATTTTGCTTTATATTTTAGCTTCTTTTGGCCATATTTTTGATGATGATCACTTTGAAAGTCATTATGGAGCATAATAATTCATTGATTTAATAGAAGATATTTAAATTATTGGATTTGAAAACTAATTCAGACTTAGATTTCTTTACAAAAGATAATAATAAGGTAATTACATGCATGACATTTTATCAAACAATACTTCACAAAACAAAATACTATACTACCAAGAAGAGAACGAGCCTGCTTAGGCCTGGAGAAGAAATATAAATACAACAGTTCCAGCTGTTATAGTATAGAGAGTGAAATTTGGTTTTTTTAGTAATTGAAAAGCTTGTGAAGTTAAAAAGTAATTCTGTAGCCTTATCTTTTACTAAGGCACTATGTTTTCCACCATTTTCAAGCTCATCTAAGCCTTTGTATATTTGTAAATTACAGAATTTAACTTCAATACAGTATACACTATGAATTTCTCACCTGTCTCTTGTTTTCATGTACATAGTGGACACATTCAGTGGACCGTTTATGTGTTTGCTGTGTTGCAAACATCAGGTCAGGCCACATTTATCATGATACATTAGTCCCGCCTGATTTTTGCACGAACAAGCCTTTTCAGGAAATGAGATGCACTATTTAAAGAATTCTTTACAGACCTGCAAAGTCATTCAGTATCTTTGAGTCTGAAACTTCTGCTGATCTCAGCTGAGCAGAATCCCGAAGCCAAGTCTCAGGTCCTTCTGGATGTTTGGCAATGGAAGAATACATTTTTAGAACACATTTGTAAGAATGAAGGGATTCACTTTAGATTCAATGAATTACAAGTACATATTGATGCATGGTGAGTAGTAGAAATTCAACTTTTGCAATACATATGGTATTTCAACAAATTTTCTTGATTTGAACATAAACAATGTATGGAAACTAAAGAGAAAAATGGGTGGAAGTAGTGTTTTCTTGTATATGTAATCATGTTTTGTAAATAAATCATAACAAAAAAATAAAGCAGTCATGAGAACAGGATGGACAAGACTGCATTATATCCTACTTCATGCTATAGAGTTAAAACAGAAGAATGCTGTTTGCATTGTACTAAGCTTCAGCTATGTTCTTAATTATTGCCATTGTTTCATTTTAAAATCTAAAAATGACAGATCCGTTTGTAATACATTACATATGAGGGCACCAAGATACAATATATTAAATAAAACCTATTTTCTTGATGTAATTAGTTAGAATTTGGTTACTCATAATGGAAAGTTTCTGTGTGTATTTTGTAGTAAAGAAGCCACGAATCTCGTTTTAGTCAAATTATAGCATTGTCTTTTAATATTTACAATCAGGCAAATGAAGTGCCCCGACCCTCACCAGGTAAAACAGTTAAGAAGGTGAGATGTTAATGTGGTGTGAAAGCAGAACATTCTCACTTCTTATAAACTTCAGTCATATTTGCTTTTCTTAGGTTTTTCATGTCCCGCATGGATTCAGCAATGGGACTGGGAGGCAATCTAAAACATTTGGTTGTCCAAATCAAACTCCACATTCAGTATGTCAGTCTTTTAATTTCAGTATAACATTAACGAATGTTTATATACACATGCCGCAACATTTTTATGTGTACAGGGTACAATTCAATTTTCACTTGCTTGTGCTTATAAACCGCCAACATGTTGGCACTTTCTGTTGCCATGACTATCTTCCTTACCTGAAATAACTACCTTACCTTGAAGCTTCTGTCTAACATACATGAAAAATCTCAGAACATGTTTGTCGTTAATGCCACTACTGTATATCAAAGTGCATTGGGACCGGTGTATAGTAAAAGTGGCAGCAAATAATTCCCCTCACACTGTAAAGTAATTCCATAGCACATTTATGTATAATATCTTTTAGTGCAGGGTTTCTAAAATTTGGTTTATTGAGACCCATTCTTGCCCTTTTTCATTACAGTGATCCCTCGCAGGTGAAAATCCGCGAAGCAAAAACCATACATTTATATTGTTACTTTTATATTGTCACACTTGGGTCACAGATTTGCACAGAAACACAGGAGGTTGTAGAGACAGGGACTTTAAAACACTTCAAACACACATTTATCTCTTTTTCAAAAGTTTAAATTGTGCTCCATGAGAAGACAGAGATAACAGTTCCGTCTTACAATTAAAAGAATGCAAACATATGTTCCTCTTCAAAGGAGTGCGTGTCAGGAGCAGAAAATGTCAGAGAGAGAGAAAGAGAGGGACAGAGAGAGAAAAGCAAACAATCAAAAATCAATAGGTGCTGTTCAGGCTTTTAAGTATGCGAAGCACCGCCCGACAAAGCAGCTGCATGGAAGGGAGCAATGTGAAGGTAGTCTTTCAGCATTTTTTAGAGGAGTGTCTGATTCCTCTAGGCCAGTGTGTGAACAGCCCCTCTGCTCACACCCCCTCCGTCAGGAGCAGAGAATGTCAGAGAGAGAGAGAGAGAGAAAAGCAAACAATCAAAAATCAAAAGGTGATATTCGGGCTTTTAAGGAAGCATATCGTATATCAATGAGGAGTTTTATTTAATGCATAATATGTGCTCTGATTGGGTAGCTTCTCAGCCATCCGCCAATAGCGTCCCTTGTATGAAATCAACTGGGCAAACCAACTGAGGAAGCATGTACCATATATTAAAAGACCCAAAGACCCCGCGAAAAATCTGTGATATATGTTTAGATATGCTTACATCTAGAAGCCGCGAAAGTTGAAGTGCAATATAATGAGGGCTCACTGTACTTCGAAACCCATATCTTCTTCAATTCGTGGGATGATCATTAGAGCTTTGTCATAGATGATAAACATTAGAGAGAAATGGGAAGTCTCTCTTGGAGAACTGTGGACCAAGGTCAGAGTGGGGATGGTGTCACCCACAATTATCAGGGCAAGGGGCAGAAGGTTTCCCTCTTGAAGAATCATGGACAATCGTCGAGGTAGATAATTGAGAATGATCATAGAGGCTTAATCAACCAACCACAGTTCACTTCGCATATCATTTGAGAGACATTACCATTTAATACAACAGTAACTCACGACCTAACGGTGACAACCTATGACCCATATTTTATGAAACCCTATTCCAGTGGATTTTATTTCTGTAATCAGTGCCATTATTTCTATTCTGAAATGTAAATTTGAATAAATGTAACCAAAGGAATTTAGGAGGGTTTAAAAATGTTAAAAGTTTTCAAAACACATTTCATCTTACTTTTTCATTCATACTAATTCTTGTGACTGATAACCTGCAACAAGATTTTGCAAATATTTATGACTATAGTAATCATCCATCCATTAATTATCCAACCCGTCAAATCCTAACTACAGGGTCACGGGGGTCTGCTGAAGCCAATCCCAGCCAACACAGGGCACAAAGCAGGAAACAAACCCCGGGCAGGGGGCCAGCCCACTGCAGGACAAACACACACCAAGCACACACTAGGGACAATTTAGAATCACCAGTGCACCTAACCTGGATGTTTTTGGACTATGGAAGGACCCCAGAGTACCTGGGGGAAACCCACGCAGATACGGGGAGAACATGCAAACTCCACGCAGGGAGGACCCGGGAAGAGAACCTGGGTCTCCTAACTGCGAGGCGGCAGCGCTACCCACTGCACCACTGTGCCGCCCCTATAGTAATCAATAAAATGATAAAAGAACATACTTATTTCAAACATGGTATATTTCTGCTTAACATATTTATACTATCTACCTGTGTTGTAGGAGCTTTATATAAAATGTGAAAGACAGTAGGAATGCTAGCTGAGCTACAACTCTTTGAAAGAAAATATTAGGCTCATGTTTTATAATGAAAACCTTTTAATTTGTTCAACGAATGGGAAACCCATACCAATGTCTAATAAACAGCTAAAAAAATCCATCCATCCAAATTTCTGAATGTACATAATCCAGGTCAATCTATGGTATGTCACATAACCAAAATATTAGTGACATAAATATACATTTACTCTCCAAGCTGTAGTACAATTGTACCGTATTAGCCATTTGTGGATATAGTAAGAAGTCAAGCAAAATTGCACCTTTTATTGGTTAACTAAAAAGTATACAATATGCAAGCTTTTGAGGCAACTCAGGCCCCTTCTGTAATCATTTAATAATCAATTACATCTTGCCTGAAGAAGGGGCCTAAGTTGCTTCGAAAGCCTGCATATTGTAATCTCTCTAGTTAGCCAATAAAAGGTGTCATTTTGCTTCAATCTTCTAGCTGCAAAAACAAGTACAAGGCTAACAAGCAAGAAAAAGAGAAGCAGTGAAAACACATTATTAATGTTGTAAATTAGATAACAGCAAAAAGCTTTAAATCATCAAGTGTTTTACTTTTCCATTTTCCACTTTAATTGCATAGGCACAGACTATAATTTTTTTATCCATCCTTTACAGGGTCAAGTAAATGACTGATGTTAAATTTGCCTGAAGTCATCTCTGTGATAAAAAAAAAAAAAAAGTTGCTGCCATAAGCAGAGGCCTAATTAGCATGACAGCGACATGGGAGATCATTATGGCCAGCTATGCAAATTATTAGTTTTCATATGTATTATGTTCACTAATCCTGTCATAGTCTGTACTTTGAAATTGCCATAAAAAATGTAAGCACGCAGATTTGTATCATACTGATACTAAAATGATTTCAAGAAAAAAAGTGTGGAAGAACACACCTTTAGAAAGTTCACTGTTGGTAAGAGTGTTATAAAATGTCCATCCTTTATCCACTTATTTTCTTGCAATCAGGGTGTTACCTGCTCTTGTTTTTAGATGCAACAAATTCATGTTGCCAATAGGAAAATTTCATTTACTACCAGGTGCATTCATTTTTTTGCAGATGCTCAAAGTAATATATTAGTTTTTCAAAACTAACATTTTACTACCTCTCAGAACCTCTAATCAGTTACTTCTGTTTGCTCCACACACACGCAGGCTGAGGGTGATCATGCAGTGTAGTGAAACAGCCTGCCTCTTGAAATAAGATGGCTCCTGCAATTGATTATTTTAAGTCACAGTTAAAAACATACTTTTATTCACTTGCTTTTAGGTCTTATTGACAGTCTAGTTAAGTGGTGTCCACCTGCAGTCCTGGAATGGCCACAGTGGCTATAGGTTTTATTTTAACCATTTTCTTAATTAGTGACCAGTTTTTGCTGCTCATCTAATGTTCTTTGCCTTAATTTTAATTTACTTGTTTTTTAAGACACAGACTCCTTAATTGCTAATTTTTTCCTTAATTAGCAGTAAAAAAAAATGAGATACAAAGTGAGCCAACAAATGACCTGCTAACGTGTGACCATCATACAATAATTAAAAATAAAGAAAGGTGAAGGTCTCACCTGCTCAAGTCACCAAAATATTTTGACATTGCTCTTTCAAAAACAAAAAATAACCATTCTGGAAATGTCTGCTGTGGCAGAATGAGAGCACCAAAAAGCCATGGAATTAAGTAATGAGTTTAATTAACAACAAGAATCAGCTTCTAATTGAGAAACTAGTGGGAGTGAAATTGGTTTGAGTTTAATGGTCTAACTAGGTGGTCATCACTTCGCTTGTCTCACATCTCATTTTTCTTTGGCTGCCATTTAAGGAAAAAAAGATGCAATTCAGAGTCTTACAAAACAAAGCAATTAAAATGAAGGATCTACTTTAATTGTATAATTTTAGCTTTTGTTTTATTCTCTAAATATATATGTATTTTTATGTTTGTTAACTGCCCGGCATTTTCTTAGTGTTGATTTGTATCCTTTATATTTTGTTCTAATGTATGTTTCAGTCTGTTTTTTTCTTATCTGTTGTTGATTTTATTGTTGTAAAGTACTTTGGTCTACTTTTAGTGGTTTCAAAAGCACTGCATTAATAAATTTGACTTGACCTGACTTATTTTTAGCAGTGCTTCTTTAAACCTGGTGGGTTTTAATGTATCTATAGACATCAAACACAGCTGCACAGGGGTTGATTATTTTCAATTTTATTTCATTTTTTTTCTAAAGTGATATTGCCTAAGCTAGGTTTCTGATGCTGCTTGACCAATAAAGACACCCAAGTCACTATTGTCATACTACTTTGCTTGATGCTATGAGCGGCAACAAAAAAATATAAATATCTGGTCCATAATATTTATTGTACCTAGTTTCCTAAAATAATTATGAGATAATCTGTTTACTCCCTTTTTCTGTTCTAAAGAATACCTTATTGTTTAGAATACACGTTTTCTGAACTCGCTTATGGTAATACAGGGTTACAGGTTGCCAGAGAATTGCCATCTTCATGCACATACATTCTAATCCAATTTAGTGTTTCCTATTATTGTGACATCTAATGTGTAGGGTGTGGACAGAAGAAGACCCACTTTCATATATCCTAAGTATCATAACAGGAATGATACAATTACCGTATATCTACATTCAATATTACTAGGGTGTTGTACCGTGTTAGCCATTATGAATGTAGGGAAAAGCCAAGCAAAATGACACCTTCTATTGGCTAACTAAAAAGATTACAATTCTTTTTAGTTAGCCAATAGAAGGTGTCATTTTGCTTGGCTTTTCTCTACATTCAATAATGAAACTGAAACAGAGCATGCACTGTGGTCCAGCTTTATTATGTCAACTCACTGAACAGAACTAACACACTGATATATTTGTATGCAGCAGCCTAGCAGAAATTCAAAATAATTTTATCCACAGAGCATTCTAAATTGTTGTCTAATACAATTGACGCCCCCCCCCCCCCCAAAAAAAAAGGCTATGTGGTTGCTGGAAGAATTTGCCTGTTCCACGTAGCAAGTGACCAGGCCAGAATTTGAACCTAGGGCTTTGAGATCTTATCACTGTTGTCCTATTTTGGCCTTGTTCAGGATAATATGCAATAACGCTTTTAAATGACAATATCTGTTGATTCATAAAATACAATTATACACAATTAAATTCTATACCATCTCTTCTTCTGCAGGGGGTGCACCAGCTCACCAAACCTGACACAGACAGACGCAGACACAATTTTTTTCACACACACAGGCTTTTATTCATTTGTGGGAAACTCTTTCCTTTAATTTCCCACTAGCCAGCACAGTGCAATGTGATGGATTCTTAACTGGCTAGGATGCCTTTGTAACAGAAGGATCTGGGGAAGGAGCTTGCATGGGACAATATCTCCCCTGGGACAACAGAGGGCAGCCCTAAGGGCCCGTGGCCACTGGTAGGAGTTGTATGGAGAATGGCTGAGTCCTCCTCTGCAGGGCTTCCGTCACACCCAGAATTGCGTCTGGAAGGAGATTGTGGAACACCTGGAGCTCTTCTGGGTGCTCTGTAAAAGGGGCCGCCTCACTCATTTTGGGGATCCAGAGTCAGGAGGAAGAAGGACAAAGCTTGCCAGAAGGAATGAAGGTGGAAGGGGACAGAGAGAAGAAAGACAACGTACTGTGTGCTTGGGAATGTGTTTTACTGGGCTGTGCACTGTGCACTGCAGGTGGGAAATGATTGAAAAGTGCTTCCCACTGAAATAATAAAGCCTTGTGTTGTGCTGCACTAGTATCTGTGCCAGTTGTGTTTGGGGAGCTGTCTGCCCCCTGGTGGTCATAACAACAAGCACAAATAATAAAGCACACAACACTTCTCTTCTCTATGTCTCTTTTTCTCATCCCTCTTACTCACATCTCTGGTTCCAGGAGTAGTGGAAGTGGACTTCTTTTATCCTGCATCTGGGAGTACTTCCGGTGACCCATTAGCATGGTCCTGGTGAGGCGGAAGTCTGACAAAATAGGGCTCCACAGTCCCTGCAGCGGCACCCGTGGGACCAAGCATGGCTGTTGCGAGCTCCAACTCCCATGAAATTTTGCGGGAATCCAAGGCACCACTGCAACCCAGGGGTGCTATGTTCTCTCCCTCAGTCACTCCATTAAGAAGACATCCGACAAACATATACATCTTTAATCCAGCACATTTAGTACACTCAAGTCTTCTAAATTTTTACTGAACCAGTTGTGTTTTGAATAAAGTTAACTTAAAGGTACAATGTTAACAAGTATGTGGCAAAATACACTAAATGTCCAAGAAAAGTGCAAGTGAGTGGACCTTGAGCATTTTATGTGTGAAAAGGTTTTACATTGAACCCGACACCATATTACCTGAGTTAACGCAAACAAGAACATATGGTGCATTAAAACAATCCATTGTAGAATAAATCTTCACAGAAAAAGTGACAGGCTCTCATTGAAAAAACACATTAGATCTGTCTACAGGCAGATGATACTACCACTACATCAAATGTTCCTTCATCACTTGCCCTGCTTATTCTTGGGGTCAGTTTTGTCATTTCCTAAACAATTTTTGAAGATAAACACGTTATTTGTGCTCTTATTGAAATCATCAGCCATATAAGCCACTCACTGAAAAAAATTACATTGCAAAAACTGTCCTGAAATTTGCTGATTAGTTTTGATGGTACCAAAGCATTGTTATAAAAGAACAGGACATCCGGCCCATCTTACCTACATTTTTTATAGTAATTTGTCTTTGAAGGTCTTCATAGTTTTGACCAGCTGATCATTTTTCAATGTATCTAAATATTACCTACCATTCATGGAAAATACAGTTGCAATGTCTGTCTTGATGCTTCCTTTTTTGAAAGTATTATACTTGTAGCTGTCTGACTGAGCAAAGGTTGTGACAACTGGAAAATATTTGCAGTGCCAACACAGCCCTCCATGTAAACAAAGCAACAAAACTGATCGGCATGTAATAGGAGTGTCTTCTTATTAAATTGGCTCTGCCTTTGATTTGTCGGATTTGTAGCTCCTTCCTTCAAGTGCCTGATAAGGAATGCCTTGTTCTGGGCAGTCATCCTTTTGAAGCCCTGGGAACAGAGTCAGTTGTCCTCAGTTGCACTGTCATTTCTTGGGACTGTGGAGGTATAAAATAACAAAACAGTTAGCAGCAACACCCCCTCTCGGCCTGAGGTAGTATCACATATCTGGGATGAGTCTGGTTGATGATCCTCAGTTGTGCACATGTGACACATGATTACCTGATTTTTGAAAATTATTGGTCATTTTCATATTGAGAGATGCAACTTGATATAGTAAATCATATCCCTCAGAAATAGTAAGTAGATTTACTGGCAAATAAAAACTGTGCTTTAGGAGTAAATGTGGTTGAGTGCGTGGGCGTTCTTGGCCCTCATTTAAACCTGGTTACAAGTTTGCATGTTAGATTAAGTGTTAATTTTAAATTGGCTCCATGTGTGTACGAGTGTGGTATCATGCTTTTTGGTGGGACAATATCCTGTCCAGGGTTGATTTTTGCTTTGCTAAAAAATGTGAGACAGATGTATGGAGAGATATTTACTTAAAAATGTGATTCTTTTTGACTGTATGTTACCTTAAATAATCAAAAATGGCTTTAATATTAGATAGATAGATAGACTATTAGTTGTATTATGTGAGTTCAGTATATGGATAGAAAGCTGAAAATGAAAACTGTCCATCAGAATGCATTTAGCATTTTAGACCATTTCTTTCCATTTCAAAAGGTGTATTATCAAATAACAAAAAAAAAGTTTTGTAGCCTTTATAACACTTAAAATTCATCATTGCTTTTTGTACTATATTTATTCTCAAAAATAAATTTTACTGGTCTTTACCATTATTAGCACAAGCAAACTCAGCAGAAGTACACTAGCACTGCTCTTAGAATACAGTGTACTATTATCTCTCAAGCCTTGGTCAGCACAACAACTTTCAAAAAATACTCCTGAATGTAACACCTTAGAAATTGTTAAGTAGATAGGCAGTCCCATTCTAATACAGAAATGCACTCTGTATCCTGCATTCATTAGATATTTAGATGTGTAATATATATATTTGTGAATATTTACTTAAAACAGGTTAGATTTTCTGGTAATTTGGAGTCAATGGTAAGAGATGTTCAGGTATGTACATAAAAGTTAAATATGTCAGATATGACCTCTTCAACATGATGCATTTCATCTTTCACTTCATTAGGGTAATTAAGTTGTAATATAATATAATGAAGAAAATAGCTGTCACCAAATGGAATACTGTAGAGAGGGTATCGAGTCAGGGCAAGTGAGTCAGCGCTGACATAAAGTGTGAAGCTTGGAATATAGAATAGGGAACTTTATGGCTCTTTTGTGAGCTAATATTACTTAGTACATATTCTGTTCAATGTTGTTTTCTTCAGACTGGGTTAGTGGCTTACTGTTAAGAAGAAAAGCCAATTAAACAAAACATTGTCTCATTCATTCATGACTTCCCAGAAGCTTTACTCCAGATATGATTAAATTGCCAAATTCTGTATTTTTCCTGGCTTTACTTCTCAGTATATTTTTGTCTGTCCTCCTTCTTTTTCTATTTTGTAACTAGGGTTGCAGGAAGCCCAAGCCAAGTCTGGCAGAAATATGCATTAGAAGGGATGCTGGTCTGTCTTGCAATCTGTATTATCTGTTGCACAGTCAACTGTAGAAACCATTCAGGTTCAGTTTGGCTAATGTAGGAGGTACACAGTTGTGACTTGGAAATTCCAGGAGTGCTTGACTCTTCTTCAGAAGAAAGAGAAACTGGGGTCCATGAAGGGCTGATAAGAGGAAACAAGACAGCAGTGTCCTTAAGGGGAAATCTATAGCCAGGTTGCTTATTCAAAGAATAGGATCAGAAAAGATTGACTTGAGGCTATAAAGTAACTTTACTCCCTACATCTAGGACAGCACAGTATCCCTGACCTAGAGGACAGCAACCATGCTGCTGCTCCATTAAGGAAAATAGACAGCTGTGGAGCTCCTGAAGGCTCAAGGATACATGAATATGAGGAAATGCAGATGAAACTGCTAGCCTGGTGCCCTTGTACCCAAAGAAGGGCCATCACTGGATTTCCTCAAAAAGTATTTCCAGGAGTGATTTTAACACTGCCTTTATCTAAATAAAGAATCTGGACTTGAATCATTAAGACAGTGAGATGAAGACTACCTGACAGCATAAGTATAGAAGGTGTTTGATAAAGTGTTACACACTCAAATAGGATTGCAATTTTTTATGGTAGGCAGAATCTTTAAAGGGAACTACAATTTGTTTTTTTTGTGTATTTTGTACTTTATGTTCTCCTTTGTTTATCCCTTCATTAATCTTCTAAACTAATCCAATCTGGGATGCTGGAGCTCATCTTAGCAGCACTGGAAGCAACCAGTAGTGGACAGGACCAGCTCATCCACATACCCAAAACAAGCCCCGTTTAAATTTATGCTGTTTAGCATCATTTGATATGCATGCAAAATCGGAGTACCTGGAGAAAAAAAAAAAGTTGACATAGGAAGACTCTGCAGCTCCATACAGACATTGCCTAGGAATAAATTCAGAATTCAGGATTCTGAAGGTGTGAGGCAGCAGATATAACTACCACCCTGGTCTCGCGGGACCAGACATGATTCTCAAACAAGAACAACAAGTTAAAAAGTGTGTAGTGAATAGTGGTGAAATCCTGTGCTAGAAAGGCTACACTCGAAGGGCTTCTTCCTTAAACACCCAGCCCCAGTTTCTCCAGTCCGTGCGTTTTTAAACTGCCACCAGGGTTTCAGAGAGAGAGAGAGCGAGAGAGAGCAAATGATACTGAATAAAAGACTTGATGCTGAGAAAAAATAGAAAGCTGCAATTGCTGTTATCCATTCAGGAGCTCAGTTGTAACTGAAGCATAATAATTGTACATTGTAATGAGCGCTATGACAGTGGAGGCAGAGAGACACACAGAGATACACATGTATAGACCACCATAGCTACTGGACTCCACATGTTTGAGGAGTGCCTCTGTCTGCTATGATATCTTTACTTCAACTCTTGCATCACTATATGACATACCAACAACAAATAGAGTTTAGATAAGCATTGTGGTCTATAGATATACAATGTTTTAAAACACTGCAGCTATTTTGTCATTTTCAATTAGATGGTAATGTTAGATTACTTTAGTTATTTGTTTAGACATGCAGTCTAAAGAAGGTGGATGTTGCATGTCTACTGTGTGTCTACTGGTGTTGTTAGGCAGATTTGTTGACTCTGATTTAAGTACTGAAAACTGCATCTTCATGATCAGCTCTCTTAATAGCTGTCCTTTTGTCGGAGTGTGACGCACCGTTTACCTCAAATGCATATTTTGTAGTTCATATTTTTATGAATATAGTGGCCAATTCTTTAAAGCTTACATTTACTCCTACACTGTTTTCATAACGTTGAACAACAGAGATCACACACAGCACCTTTGACAACATATTGTTCACATTTACCACTTGCCCATTGATGCCATTGAAAGCCAATGTATAATTTGATGCTACAGAAAGGTTTTTACTTTACATCAAGTTATGTTTATTTTAAGAACAGGTAATGTTTATTTTTAAAACTCGTATTGTGTTCTCTGCACACGCAACACACATTTTGATGTCTAATAGGGTTTTTTTAGGAGTCTTTTCAAGTGTAGACAGTTTACCGTAATCAGAAGCTTGCCATCTATCATACCAGGTTAACAAGATCATATCTGACCTTTGCAGTTCAAAATCACTATCCTTACTTTGAGCACTGCCTTTAGAAATGTGACATATACTGTATATGTCTGGCTTCAGCCACCCTATCCACATTTTCTGCTTAATGTTTTTAAAATAATTAGTACAATCTTTCTTTGTACTTTTGTCCTCTTTGGCCTTCATCTATTACGATGTTTTGCTTCACCATAACTGTGTTGTCTACAGGTAGTAAATATTTTTACGTTATTTTACATTATTTTTATTTTTTTTGGATGCAAAGCCTAGGCCTGTTCTTTTGCCTGTTCTAATTTATAAACATATTATCAAAATCCTTCATTTTCATATGAGTGGCCAGACATTTTTAAGTCTCCACTTGTATATTCATTTCTTGTTTTACCTTTAGAATAAAGTTGGTTTGAATAGACTATTCTTGTGTGTTATATGTACTGTGATGTTATGTGATGCTGTATAAACTTTAGAAAGTTCTAAGAAAATTTAATGGGGGCTATGCAACCTGGAAAAAATAAACGATTACTAAACACAGTGACAAAAAAGGACTACAGTCAGTGGTTCAATCATGTTTACAAGAGGTGATATGTGAATAAGAAACATTTCCAAAACCAGAGCAAGGGAGCGATTTATTTGTCTAGAGGAGAGCTACACATAGGAGTTGTTATTAGCGCCATGGTTGACAAAACAAGGCCTACTCATTACAGCATGGTCTTCTTAATGTTAAATGGTGTCCTGTGGCACATCCAATGAAGCTTTATACAACTAAACCTCATTGGAGGCATGCACAGTGTAGACATTCCTGTAAGGTTGGAGTTGTGTGCAATCTTGAATCGATTTTCTGAATGGCTGTGTGATTAGATAGGTCCTCCTTTATTTAATTGGTAATCTCAAACTGCCCCTAACAAGCAGCATGAGGTGATTGGGTATTACATCATCACATCCCCTGTATAAATATTATGACTAGTGTCATAATTTCCAGGGGAGAAAAAGTACTCACTATTGAAGGTAATTTATGGCAGCTTGACCCCGTTAATATTCAGTCAATCAAAGGCCCATCATATAAATGCCACCTGAAATTGTGTCCCAGTCTGTGAATCACTGGCCTGTAACCTGAGGCACCAATCAAGGATAAGCATTCAATCTAATCTATGCCAATACTCCCACAGTGCCTTACCAGCACACATGCCATTTTTCACTGACTTTTGTCAGCATTATAACCTGACCATCAAAATACATCTTAGTATGTACAGCTGATTACCCTGCCTTTGATTCCCAGCGTTTCTACTGTCGGTGTTAGTTCTGCACATTCTCCCTATTGTTATGTTTGCAATATGTACAATTTATGACAGTGTGTTCTTGTTTGCTGTAAAGTGTTTGGGGATAGAGGGTGAGTTTCTGGCAGGGTTAGGGGTTCGGAAATAAGACAAACTGCACCTGTACACTCTTGTATTGTATGCAACATTTTGGCGACAAGGATGGCTGAATTTTCACTTCCACCACCTTCTCACTTTCTTTCCCTGCCTGGAGAGCGTCCAGTGCCTTGGTCCTGCTGGCTGGAGTCTTTTGAAACTTACCTCCTGGCTCTTGATTTGCAAAACGTAAGTGATGCATGCAAGAGAGCTTTGCTCCTACACTGTCTGGGACCGGAGGGACAGCTTGTGTTTAAGATTTTGGGGAACACAGCCACATACTCCGCTGCTGTGATTCTCCTGGAGATGCACTTCTTCTGCTCGCAAGGTGTTATCCTATGCCGAATCCTATTTCGTAAACGGCAACAGCAGGCAGGCGAATCGGTTCACCAATACGTGGCCAACTTAAGGGGTTTAGCCAGTTTATGCAAGTTTGGAGACATGCCAGATGAATTTATTAGGGATCAATTGGCCGAGAACACTAACAATCCAAATGTCTGCGAAAAGCTCTTGCTAGAATCAGATGATTTAAGCCTATCACAGGCAATCCACATTGCATTTCAGATCGAGTATGCTGTGGAATTTGCCGCCAAACTCGACACATCTCCTGCTTCCTCAGCAGTGACAGGAGACGCGGCTCAAGCGCTGCAGTACACAGAAGACTCGGACAACTGCAACGAGAATCCCAGTGTGCAGCTTACGTGACAGCTTCCTGTGGTTCTAAATCATACTCTACGAGAGCGCAGAACTGCCCTGCCAGGGGTCAGATATGCCAGGGCAGCAATTAAGCCAATCACTTCGCGAATGTTTGCCATTCCGCTCCGGCATTGTCAAAGCCTGTGACAATTCATTATGAGACTTCTATGCATACATCTTTTAAAACACGCACAGTAGAACCAGACAACGTGTGTCTTCCGCTTTTGCTAGATCCTGGGACAACAGTGTCTGTTAAATCTAAAGACAAAGAAGCAGTTTTTCCCAGATCTCCAGCCATCAGCTCCAGTCACCACTCTCTGTGGCTATGCCAGCTCTAAGATTGACATTGTGGTTCAGTTGAGCTGTCAGTACTCTATGGTTCTTAATTTTGTCCTCAATTCACATTCCATGTCTCCCGCCGTGTTGCCAACCTCTTAAGCCTGGATCTTTTTAACAGCCTTGGTTTTCCCCTTGTTGACACTACTGGATCTGTAATTCTTAATGTCTGCTCCCCTTGGCAACAGAAGTGGCCATCACTTTTTGATGGACTTGGCTGTCTCTCTGTCTTTCATCACCAGCCTTTGCTAGATCCCACTGTGCCTCCTGTCATCCAGCCACCACGCCGCATCCCACTGGCTTTCTGCTGAGTTGCAACGCCTCCTAGAGCCTGGAATTATAGAACCTATTAATGCTGCTCCATGGATTTCCAATTTGGTTGTTGCAAAAAAAAAGCCAGGGGAACTACGAATCTGTGTTGATCTAAAGGCAGTAAACAAGACAGTCATTCCTGACAAATAACCTCTGCCAACATCAGAGGAGCTAATTACACAATTTTATGGATCTCGTTTCTTTACAAAGTTAGACCTCCAGCAAGGATATCTGCAGGTGCCACTCCACCCCAGCAGTCGAGACCTGACTGCGTTTGTCACTCACATTGGGGTTTTCCGATATACTAGAATACCATTTGGATTCAGTTCAGACCCAAGCTGCTTTCAGATGATAATGTTAACCATCTTGGCAGGGGTTCCAGGGGTTGTCATTTATCTTGATGATATAGTTGTACATGGTCCCACATCCTCTACCCATGATGAGTGTCTCAAAAGAGTGTATTCAGCACTGGCCAGACATAATCTCACTCTTAATGGTGATACTGTAAATGTGTGTTTTCTGCGCCTTCAATTGAATTTGTGAGTTTCTGACTGTCTGTAGATGGTTTAACCCCACTCCAGTCTAACACGGAGGAAATTCAGAGAATTCCAGAGCCCACATCAGTAGCACAGGTTGCTTCATTTTTGGGTATGACTGCATAATATCTATGTTTTCTGCCGAAATACTCCTCCACTACTGCGCCCTTACGTCAACTTTTGAAAAAAGATGCTCCCTGGGCATGGACTCTAGCCTGCACAGAGGCATTTCAGTTACTAAAGGCTCAACTTATTTCACCGCCTGTGCTGGGACACTTTGACCTCAATAGTCCCACCTTAGTCACTTGTGATGCATCTGGAGCTGCTCTTGGGGCTGTACTGTCTCAGATTCAGGAGGGGACTGAGAAACCTGTGGCATTTGCTTCTAGAGCTCTTAGCCCAGGTGAACAGAAATACTCAGTCAGTGAGCGAGAGGCACTGGCATGTATCTGGGCTTGCGAACGGTGGCACATGTATCTGTATGGCCGTGCATTTACACTCAGAGCTGACCACCAAGCGCTGCTTTCTATATCTGCTTCTGGCCACAGGCCACTAAGACTGCACTGCTGGTCAGAGCGCTTCCAGCAGTACAATTTTAAATTCCAGTATACTTCTGGGCACCACAATGTGGTGGCTGACCTACTGTCTCGGTTCTCAGCTCCTCCAGCCATGAATCTCTGCCCTAATTCTGCTGAGCCTGAACTTGTTCAGCTTCTTCACACACCTCTAGAGGCCACGGTGTGACTCCAGGAGCTGCAGCAGGCCTCAGAGCAAGACCATGTGCTCACTCAGCTTCGTACTTTTATCAGGCAGGGGTGGCCTACTCAAGTACCAGCTGAGGTGACACCATTCCATTGTGTCAAGGATGAACTCACTTGTGGGAATGAAAGCTGTGTTGCTCGTGGTCTCTGCACTGTAGTTCCTAGGTCTCTCCAAGCACGTGTCCTGGCTATGGCACATGATGGCCATTTGGGTATTGTCCGTGTCAAGCAACAATGTCGTAACCTTGTGTGTTGGCCAGAGATTGAAGCTGATAATGAAGCTCTGGTCAAGGAATGCCCTGCTTGCCTTGTTAGCGATAAAATGGGTCTTCCACCCACACCCCCATTGCAGCCAGTTCAGTGGCCTGTTAAGCCTTCGGAACACATACAGCTAGACATCTGTGGCGAGTTACATGACGTTCCACATCATCAGCGTTTTCTTATTGTGGCATAAGACCTACATTCTAAGTGGCCAGAAGTAGCCTCAGTTGGATCAGCTACAACCAGAGCTGTGATTGAGTTTTTGGAGTCCAGTTTTGCTCACAGGGTTTCCAGTGGCTATTTCAACAGATAATGGTCCACAATTTTCTTCCGTTGAATTTACAAGCTTTTTGATGAACAAAGAAATTCAACACCGTCACACAGCATTCTACCACCCTCAGACCAATGTGGGGGTAAAGTGTCTAAATAAAACTTTAAAAAATGGTATTAGAGCATATTTGGCAGATGGATGCACATTTCTTTCGGCACTTCTCCAGACACTTCTTCACTATAGAGCTACACAGCACTCAACTACAGGCAGTTCACGTGCAGCTCCTATGATTGGTCGTAAACTTGTCTTCCGCTTCCACTGGATCATCTGCGTGCCCAACCAGCTTTGCCCACTGCAATGCATACACACAACAGTGTGTCCAAGAGCTAGGATAGAATGAAGCAACATTTTGATAGGTCACACCGGGTCAAAATGCCAGACATAACTGTATCAGATTGGGTCAGGGTCTGGAGGCCACATCGAGAACATAAGTTGAAATCTTTTTGGTCTTCTCCTTTAAAAGTAATAAGCCAACTAGGATCTGCCACATTTTGTCTGGCTGATGGTTCCCGATGGCATGCAAGTCACCTCCGCAAGGTACAGTACCTGCACAACCAGTGCCGAGCTGTGACTCTTCAGGTTTTACAGCAGAGTGGCTCGATTCAGCTGCAGGATCATCGGCCCCCATGCAGACTGAGGACCCTGAGGTGTTGCAACCTCCAATTGAAACCATCTCCAGACCTGAACGCATTAGAACTCGGCCAGCCAGATTCAAAGATTTTCTTACTGATTTTCACAGTTAAGCAGACTTTAGAATGGCATTTGGGTTTTGGAAGAAGCACACAAAAGAGAAAAAATAAACTGTTCTGTACAATTTCAATTATTTCTGAAAGTTCAAGCCTTATGTTGTTTTTTTGGGAGTCACTGTATTTGGTGGGGAAGGGGGGAAATGTTATGTTTGCAATATGTACATTTTACGACAGTGTGTTCTTGTTTGCCGTAAAGTGTTTGGGGTTAGAGGGTGAGTTAGGGGTTCTGAAATAAACGATTTTCTGAGACAAACTGCACCTGTACGCTCTCGTATTGTATGTAACACCCATGTCTGTATGGGTTCCCTTATGGCACTCCAATTTTTGTTTATATTTGGCAAAAATATGTTTTAAGTATGTGAGTTGAGCGTTTTCTGTGGAAAAATAGCACCCTCTCCAGAGTTAATTCCTGCACAACACATAATGCTGCTGGTGTAGGCTCTAACTCCCCTCTTGTCTGTAATTAAAAAATCCATCAGTAAACAAATGGAACAACTAAAACTGAGATATAACTTGTTTACCTTACATTTTTGTACATGAAAAAAGAAGTTAACTAAAAGTACAGTAGATGTATACTATATCTCATACTGTAATGACTAAAAAACATTCCTTATGGTAAATAAAACTTTTTTAAGCTAATACTTTACTAGGCTTCAGAAATAAACTAAATATTTGCTTTAAAATACAATACATATGCTGCTTTTTATATTATTAAAAAGAAAATTCGAAGTATTGCTATATCATAAAGGTGAACTATGCCCCACACTGACACAGACAATACCGTGTTTGCATGTAACGGTTGTCGACTTCACACTTCTAGCAATCGAACTAATACAATATTTATGGTTGACTTTTAATATGGAATGAAATCACACATGTGGTGTTTCATAAATTGTCACAAAAATGTTTGAAGAAATGGTAGTAACTATTTTTTATAAGGAATGCTCAAATGTTATGCATCAAACAAAATGTCCCGATCAATAGATTTGGAACAATGTTATGAACCCTCCCAACAACAGAGCAAACGCAAGCTACAGGCTGAAAACCACAAACAACATTACACCGCTGTGTGCTCTCCTACCCTTTCTCTCTCTCTCTCTCTTTCTCCCTGTCTCTCACTCTCGCTCGCATATTACATCACAAAACAACAAATATATATATACAGTATATATATATATACAGTATATATATATATGTGACACATCAGTACTTACAGTAGATTCTCCTGATCAAAGCAAGTCCAAGAACATTATTGTACAATGCATCAGTCATGATATACCCTCCAAATAAGAGGAGTCACGAGGCAACCTTTGGCAAATTCCACCTCACATTTCCAGGTCATTAGCTCTGACTCAATTGGTCACACACTCACAAATTTTATACCACTGGTTGGCAGCGACTGTGACATTTTCAATGATACTTAGCTGAGGGAATGTATAATGATAAAATACACTATTTGAAACAGGAGCAAACATTGTAAATAGTTTCATGTAAATGTGTAGGTGGGGTAGGGGAATACTTGGGTGTAAGAGTGTATTAAAGGAAAGGGTTCAGAGTTTTTATATGATTCACTGTTTTATGTGAAATAAAATTGTTATGAACCTAGATCCCCATTTGGAGAGATTTTGGATAGAGAGGGGGACTCATGCTGCCAAATGCTCTATTTGTGTTATCAACCTGAAAATTTAGACAGGTACAGTTGACATGCCTGGGAGTGCCTCAGAAATGAAAAAACTGCCCTGGCATTGCTTGTAAATGAGATACACTGTATCAGAAAACAAAAATTGGAAAATATTACTGTGAGTGCCTGTTTATTTCCTAGTTCAGCAGCAGTGCCAAAATAAAGGAATGATTAAATTTGAGACAAAAACAGATTCTACCACATTTCAGAAGTTACCTTTCAGGTTTTCAGTGATACATTGACTGTCTTGTCTTTATTTTTTGAATAATAAGGCTTTATTTTGGGGTATCCCCACCCACCACAGGTGGAGACTGCTGAAAAATGTCCTCAGGGTGTAATATGTTGTGATATCTGATTTTCTTCAAAGTATAAAAATGTGTTTGTAACACACCTCACCCATTTTACAAGCTTAATTATTGTACTTTAGGAGAACTTTGGGACGCAACACAGATCCCAGTTGTGGATGTGAAAATATTTCCTTATAAAGACAAGCACTCTCACTTAAGCAAGGTGAATTTAAAGATGCTAAATTCAATTCACTTCAGTTAAGTTTATTTTTCTGTAATTCTTTTTGCTGAGTGCAGGCACAGAACTCTGTAACAATTTCACAAGTGAAATGCGAAGCAAAACAGCACAGTTCCAAGCTGCTTAATATAAATATAACCTAACAATATCTGCATTATCATTATTGTTGAACTATGAACCAAAAAACCTAACATGATAGTGGAAGAAAATAATACAAAAAAAGTTACTAGGGAAGAATGTGCAAGCTAAACACTGTGGGTGACAGGGCCAAGATTTGAACTGTGCTGCATCTTGTCTTCAATATATAACTGTTCACTTTAGGAGCATGTGCTAAATATTTATGCACTTTTCAATCAATTTTAAGATTAGAAAATGTCAAAGAGATGAAATCTGCTACAAATGAGAAGTTGTGCTTGCTTTTTAGTTAGATAGACAGATAAGTATAGAAGATTTGACTAATCACAATAGATAGATAGATAGATAGATAGACTGTAAACGTTCTATCCAGTAGTGAGCAGGGGAAAATAATGTTTTGTCAGGTGTTTTTGAAAGCAGAGCTAGAATGCATTTTTCATTATTGAATTATAAGTTTGACTGGCTGTTTGTGCCTGTGACATTACGGGCATTACTGGTATGATATCGATTGCTGGATGGCACTGTGCAAGCAGTTTGTTGATGTCACAATGGAAAGGTTTCCTTAAGGTATGTGTTGTCATAAATGTCTGGTATGAAAACAGGGCCTTGCAGTGCAGCTACAACTTCAGACAGTGGGAGTGCTAGCCACAATGCTCTTCATTGAGTATCTGTAGAAGTTAGTGAGGATCCAGGATGAAAGACTTTTTGAGCTGTCTCACAAAATGAGCCTTCTTAACAAGATTGATTTTGGCAAAAACATAACAAATCCCTTTGAGAAAGACCTTAGCTGTTGCTGCTTTTCAGTCGAGCTGGGAAGTTGGAATTTCCTAGTTCCTAGTTGGAATTCTGACTATTTGTCTCTCATTAAATCAGTTGTACAAACAGTACTGTCCAGTGTCCAGCCTGCATCTGTATTCTGAATTAGCAAGCACAACAAAGGGTTTCCTGAAGGTGTTTGTATTGGTGTTTTTTTTTTGGGTGTGATGTCATTCCCAGTTCCTACATCCAGCTCCAACATCAGACTTCCAAGATAAATGAAATGCAGCATACGTACAGTATGTCACTGGTTAAAGAAGGAATGTCAGAGTGAGATCCTGGAGAGCCATAGTGGCCACAGGTTTTTGATTCAAGCACTTTCTTAATTAATAGCCAGTTACAGCTGCCAATTGAACTCAGTTTTATTTAACTTGCTTTTTATGATTCACAAGTGTTAATTGCTTGTTTTTTCAAAGACAAAATGAATACCTGAGTAATATTGATGTTCTCTCAAAACATTTGGATGGAGGTGTCAGAACAAACAAAAGAAAAACGTTTTTCAAAATGTCAATGAGAGCACTAAGAAGCTAAAGAAATAAGTAATGTGTTTCACTAACAGCAAGAATTTGCTGCTAAAATTAGAGTCAAAATGTTGGCCCTCCAGGAACCAAATTTGATATCCCGATTTAGTTGGTTATCTGTTGTCTCACTTTGGATCTCATTATAGTTTGGTGTGTATCCCTGCTCAGGATTAAGCAGGCTTAGAAAATGGGATGTTATGCTATGGTGTGGTATGGTATTTTTTGAAATAGAAGAAACAGTTAAGAATTCTTAATCTTATAATTCAATTAAAATGAAGTAATTGCCTACTAATTAGTAAAGTGTTTGGAACAAAAACCTGCAGCAATTCTAACCCTCCATGATCGGAGTTTAACACCACTGTATTTAAGGTAATGCTTGCTTATGTCTGCCATTTTCTTCTACATTTCTGTCCAACTTGTACACAGCACATTTATGGACTAGGTAAGAAACATCAATGGAATGAATGTGTTAGATCTTGGTCACCTAGAGCAGCTGTATCTCTTCTGGCTATTTATGTGTTGTTTGACTCAAAATCTATGTCCGCACTGCTACATGTTGATTTAAAAAGGATGTTTTAAATGAAACTTATTTCTTTCTAAACTAGCCTATGGGTAAGCATCACAACAAGTACCATATACAGCAACTTTCTGTTGATTTGAGGAAATTTACTGATCAGGAAATGAGGAATTGTAATGAGCAGGATCCAGTCGGGGGAGATTCAGCTTAATAAGCATAAAGCAACTAGAGCACAATGGACTCTGCATTTTCAGAAATTTTCATTTTCACCCATCCACACTGAAACATCATACCAACTTTTTTAAAAGTATCCAGCTCTAGAAAACATTTGTTGAAATAGTGTGAATGAAAGGCGAAAATGGAGTCAAATGTGTCTGCATTGTTAAATGTAACTTAATAGCATGGATGGGACAAAAAGTGACCATGTTCTCCTCTGGCAAGTTATTGCACAGCCAACTTTGCTCATGCAGTTGATGTTTCACAAGCGCTTTTTCTACATTATTCTTGCAATGAATTTTGATCTTTGTTTTGTAGTTTAAATATCAGCTTTCTCCTGACTATAGTTAGTGCCTCCATTTTGCTAGACTGAAATGCTGGTTCTCTGAGCAGGGGATGGACTTTCACATTTATCCATTGATTTCATAAGGCAGTATCTTTTTTTTTCTCTGGTGGTTGCATCACTTCTAAAGTATTCCTGACATACCCAGTTATTGAAGATGTATTAATTATCATACACTCAATGGTCACCTCTTTGAACACATTCTAGTCTGTATAATGAAAACTCTCCTGGACCTTTTATTCTGCACCATATTGTTGCCAACTTGAATGGATGGGTGAATACTTCTGCCATTTTTGTGACCTCCAGTTGAACATATAACATGTGTCAACATATAGTCGTCATCTCTTGCATGACTGAATGTTTTGCTCAGAGCATATTACCCATATATTTCTTCAATGTGTTCTATATTATTATATCTATATTGCCCACATATTGATACATATTACTATTCAGGCTTTTCTATTGTCAGTTCTAGTTAGATCACACTGGTGATCACACATTAATTGCACTCTACATTTTAGTGTTGTTTCTATTTTTGAGTTTTCTTTCACTACTTTAATCTTTAGCCTACCTTAAAATTTTTTTTCAATTATGATCTCCTATACATTGGCATACATTTCTCAGCTCACCAACTCTGTTCTCACAATAGCTATGGGAAACAGCTTGTGTTTTTCATATACCTTATATTATATGGAAACCACCATGTGCCTCTTATAAAGATGCAGTGATTGTCTATCATAGTATATGCATTTAATTCCATGGTTTCAGATAACTTAATTTGAAAAGCATCACATTTTTTTCAGCATGTACACTGTAGTTGTGTTTTTGTAGCACACAAATACACAGAGGCCATAAACACAGATATTAAGACAATGCAGTAAAGGCTTTTAACTAATCAATAATTAGGATGTATATAATTTATCTGTATTTTGCTTTTCTGCATTTTCATGCCTTATAATTAGCTGTAAAAAGGCATTGTTATTAGTGTCTGCCCATATCCCTCTCATCCTACAGAAATTGCAAGAGTGAATTGTTATGCTTTGATTCCACCAGATATTGTATAGTTCAGCTTCGATCATATCTGCATGTTTACTGTAGAAAGTGAAGTCAAAGTCAAAACAGAAAAAATGCTGCAGGGTTTTACTATCAAGCTGAATATATCTCTTTATTTTTACCTATGCACCCCTCATATTCATGAGTAAACTAATCTACAAAGGACAGCATTTTAATGATGAGCATAAATAGCCACATCATCTTGCCTTTTCAAATAGTAAGAAATAAATGTATATTTAAAAGGAAATATATTGCAGCCAATTTTTGTTACTGTAATCTTTTTGAGCAACCTTTTATTTTTTTAATAAAGGATAACTTCAACTTAGTTCTGTCCATTAAGCTATTACATGCCACCTTTAATGGAGAAAAATAATGTAATTTTACTAAGGTTAAAAGTAATAATTTAATTTTATATTAAATTATATACTTAAAAATTCACCATGTCTTTTTCTTTGTTAACATTATTAACAGTAATTGTACAGAATCACTGTTAGAAGGGCTATTTTGACTAATTGAATTTGTACTGACTAGCCATCATCCACTGTTTCATGTTAATGAGGCTTCAAGGTTATGTCTGCTCTGTGGGTCTGCAAATGTTGCCTGATTCTAAAATTAACACTCTGCTTCAACAGTCACATCAACCACACGAGAAAATCTTAACCTAATTAAACAGAGAGAGCAGTTATTCAAGTTCAGACCTTCATGTCACCACTTGCTCTCTTCAAATGTTCATCAATCAAATCTTGCCTTTTTATACAATAGTGAGGAAGAGTCTTTATTGTATGTCTGAATCCATCCATCCATTTTCAGAACCAAATTATTTTGTTTTTGAAAAAAATGTGGAAATAAATTAAATAAAATAATTGAGGCAAAACGTACACACAAACAGAAACCACCTAAAAAAGGGTACTCCACGGTAATGTATAATAAGGTGTATATGAGGGCATTACTTCACTTTTGAAACTGCAGTAGACATACAGGTCCAGGGTTGGGTCCTGTTTGATGAGGCCAGGATAGTCTCTGGCTCATGAGATGCCTAACTGGTTGGGCATATAAGGAAAATGAATGGATGGGCTTTCAAATTTGAAGTGACTTTGTTTATATATACAAGGTATAACATGATATATTAGGAAGTTTGCATATGCCAAAATACAATGAAAAAATATTGAAAAAAACTCACAGATAATATTAAAGTTTTGGAAGAATATTTTATAATTGGAAAAATACTCAGTTTTGTTAGATAGCATTTTACTAAGAACCAAAAATTAGCTTGGAGTTACACTATCAAAATTATCTTTCATTTAGAATTCAACTAAATATTTGTTTTGCCTGCTGGAGAAAAAAAAAAAGCAGCAGTTTTTGGTGGCCCAGTATTTAATGTCTCCCTAAGCATCTTCTATGCTGGTAGCACCTTCCTCACACATCTACATTCAATCATACTATGTCAGTTTAGAGTAATAAATGAATCTAATTCTCATATCTTTGGGATATAGGAGGAAAAGAGAGAAAACCCACAGGCAGCAACGCTAACGAATCTGGTGCTGAAGAGTTGCTTCTAATTAAAGCAATGCTCAATCCAAAAATTATCTGATTATTTCGGAAGTATATACAGTGGACCACTGGGGTGCGTACAGCCGTCCTAACCATGACAGGCTGAGACACAGATTCCTACACAGCACACCTTTATTTACACGTGGTGGCACTTCCTTCATTCCTCACAAGAGCACAATGTCCAGAGCAGACACCACAGTATAAACCATTAAACCATGGTCCTTTTTGCCTCCACTCTTCCTCACAGGTTTTGTCTTTCTTCCTCCCGACTCTAAGTAGATGCAGCACTTCCCATCTAGGCACCCTCTGGTGGCGGCCACAGGCCCCAGCTCGGTTGAGTTTCCATGCTCCAATGACATGTGAATTATGCAACATAAACAACAGAGATTTTTTTTTGCTTTTTTTCCATTGGTGTTTTTTACATAGTTTGCCATTTACAAAGCAGTGGTCAACACTAGCTCTATCTATCTATCTATCTATCTATCTATCTATCTATCTATCTATCT
>JANRMT010062813.1:66285959-66330032 GCA_026402145.1 Polypterus bichir lapradei | reverse complement strand
TCTATCTATCTATCTATCTATCTATCTATCTATCTATCTATCTATCTATCTATCTATCTATCTATCTATCATTTTCCTTCCATTCATCCCTCTCTCTTCTGTACTGGACTTGCATTTTCCATTTCTAGATGACGTCAGAGATTTTCCTAAAGTACATCTTTAAGATGCAGGTGAAAACAGAAGTACTTAATAAAAACATATGCAGACTCTGGTAGGCCGTGCATACCTCTCACAGGCCAAATCCAAACTTTCCTCAGTCAGGAAACACTACTAGGTCTTTGGAACTGTGGCATCATCTACCACTGTGCCCATATGCTGACCTATACCATGTGATCTAAAATATACAGTATCATGTCTGAGGAAATGTTTTGAAATTTTAATTTTTTTTTTAAAATATTCTGACTGAAAACAGTTCTGATGGTGTTTGATCTTATGCAGAACTGAAACCATAATGGTTAAAAAATACAGAATGTGACGCCTGATGCGGATAAAGACATAAGAGTACATCAAAGCAACTTTTTGAGAACTCAGCATTTACACAATGTCATTTGAAGTGGCACACATAAAGTAATAAGCACATACTATATATGGCATCTGTGGCTGGTAATAATGTCTCTAAAGAGCAAGAGAAATTAATCCACATCTCAGATTACTATTATTTGCCAGAATGCAATCAAACCTCTAATAACTGAAGACCAAGGTCACCTTCTCAGCATAAGCAGCACCAGTAAATTCCCATCAAAAGTGTATTGCTCAAGAAGAAGTTTTGACATTGAATTTAGTTCTCAATTTAGTATATTCACATATTACATTTGTTTCAAAACCCAGGTTATATGTTTGGGAAAAATATCTATATAATCTAAGCCAATTTCTGCCCTTCCGACAATAGCACTATGTTGAGTGTATTCAGCATTAATGTTTGCAGTGGGTCATTTATTGGAATGTACTTTGTAATGCATGTACTAATAAACTGCATTGCATTTTTTATTCCAATTGTTAGTACTGCTGTTGAGAATCCTGTACTAAACCCTGTAAACTTTGAAACAGGATGCAAGATGGGACAAGGACCAGTGTGGGCAGGGATGAATGTCAGGCCCTTCCCATATCAGTATTTCTTCCCTCACTGTGGAAAAGGGGATGGGGCAGGGTCCATTATGGGATGCAAGATGGAGTGTGGGTTGATGTGGGATGTCAGACCCCTCTCATATTCAGTAATCTTGCCCTTGCTGCATGATGTTCAAGTATATTAGATCATTGGTTCATATGTTTGACAGTGTCTTACTTGTGTATTTATTTAATCAGCTTGTTAGCAATAATCCATCCATCCAGCCATCCATCCTCTTAATCTATTTATGCAGGGCAGGGTCACGTGGCAGCTGGAGTATGTTCCAGCAATCATGGGGTGCATTGTGGGAACAAGATCCGGACTAGGCATCAGTCTATCAAAGGATAAACACCCACACATACATGCATACACATGTGTGTAAGTATCTTATACTATGTGTCATGTGTTTTGTGGGTGGTCCCACAAGAGGCAAGACCACCTGGCCATCACCATCCCAACTGTTCCTTGCGGTTCATTGAATGGGCTAAATGATTGGTGAGTTCTCCTGTGTTTTTTAATTGTTTTGAATATTTTGGATCTTCTGGTATTTTGCGACATTTTGATGTGTTTTTCTACCATTACCTTGGATTTTGTATTGGGACTGTGTTTACTTTTGGGTTGTCTGTTTTGAGGGTATTATCCTCAGAGCTTATTTAGTGCCACAGAAAATTTTTGTAAAAAAATAATCCTTTTTATTTATAAAGATTCTATATTTGCCCGTTTTGTGACTAGCCTGGGTTTGATAGTCCCCATCATCCAGTGGGCATTTTTATTCATTGTAAGGTCTTATTGTGCTGAGGAACCCCAAGTTCACAACACAAAGTAAGCCAGGCTCCCAACTCGAGAAGCAGCCTTTGCAGCTTGCACAAAAAAAAACAAGCTTGTATTTCATACAAAAAGGGCAAGGGGAACTGTAAAACCTCTGGCTCACAATAACTACAGAAAGTTCCTTTGATATTTAAAGATTTTAATATAAAATATAAAAAAGAACAAAAATGTGAGCAAACCTCAATGCTAAAACTTAAAACTTACAAATCCAAGTCTGTGATTCAAAATTCAAATTTAAAAAAACATACACAAAGGCTACACACTAGAGATTAATAAGAATATTATGGCTACCACAGGCTTATAAAGGTCTGGGCATGGTCCCACAGCTGTTGCATGAAAAAGACCCCTCCTCTCGGGCTCAAGAGAATAATATAACATATATAACAAAATAATAAATAAATATTATACAACCATGCAGAACTAATTGAATAATAACAAAATACAAACAAAGAAAAATCAAAAGTATATTCAGTAACATTAACTACAACAAAATACAAAAAAAACAATAAAAAAAATAAAAAGAAAAGAGACATTAGATTGAAGGATTTTAATGGGCTCCACCTCAACATTAGATTTACATTATGTTCCAGCATAAATAAAATACAATTTCCTCCTCTTTTAAGAGTTTAAGGAGTGAAGGCTAACCTCAGAAACATTAGGTATCATCTGTATCTTAGCATTTGCAGGATAAAATGTGACTGTTGTGAAGGATTCCACCAACAAGTGATTTCAAAATGCCATCATCTGGGTAGTATATTAACTCATGAATGCAGGTTGTGATTCTAAGTGGCAGCTGTGATTATCATTAGATGAATGTTTAAAGCAAATTAAAAAACATGTTAATTAGGAGTATTGTGCGATCAAATATCTGTGGTGAAGGCAGAGTTTTGAAGACAGTGGTAGTGGAAATGGTAGAAGAAGAAAAAGAAGAGTCAATGTTTTACCATTTTATACACAATGTTGGTCACTTTCATTCTGAGGGGCTTAAAGTCCCCTGCTTTCTAGGACAGTCCACCATGTCTGCCTCAATAGAGGTGTCCTAATTTATTCTTAAAAAAATCTTAATTTGTGATTCATTCAAGATCTGAATATTTTTCTTTACTGTTAATTAAACAAGACATTGAACTGTGCTACACCTTGCTAGCTAAATCAGCGAACCATGCTTAATTTCAACTCACGTCATTTCTGTTCAATGTAAGAAGGATCTGACCAATTAGATGTCCCGTGATTGTGAAGCTTCCTGTCTTGGTAAAGTTTTATGTCAATGTGCTTGCTGTCTACATAGTTCTTATTATGTTTGAAGTAGGTTATTGAGAGTCTTATCAGGCAGGTTTTATTAACGAGGGGTAAAGAACAAAGGAGGTCTTTTTTTTAAAGGGCAAAGCAGGGAATAGTCATTAGGTAGGAACAATTCTCAAGTAGTTATATCATTCATCAAATTCTTGTAAGGACAAAAAATAAAATTAAAGTAACAAAAGATCACAAAATGAAAAAAAGCTTTACGAATTTTGTTTTTGTAGATTTCTTGAGTACTAAACTCTCACAAGGTGTTTCTTTTACCAAATAAAATTTGGATGCTGTGAGATGCATTTTTAATCATGACTGCTATCATGTCATATGTGCCATGACACGTGAATCATGTGCCCAGTAAACACACTAGTATCACACAGACCAAAAAATTTGAAAATGCAGGGCCTGTTAAAATAAACGCACAAAATGTTGTTGCCCAAAGGGAAAAAAAAAGACATGCAAAACAAAAGTGAAATGCAATGAACAAATTAATGACGCATTTCTTAAAAAAATACAAATATTAGAGGTCGTTAGTGATGTTCTCCCTCTCTGCTAACCAACACCAATTACTCCCTCCTCCACTCCTCCAGCTCTACTCTCACACTGCATTGTCAACCTCCCTTTAAAGTAGTCATCAATCAGGCCAGAAATCTGGCAATGTAAGGATAGAGCAGAAAGTTTTGTTAATAATAACCTCTCACGAACTTCAATGGGAGAGTGAGCACTGTGGTCACATTCTGAAGCATAAGCATCCTGTTACACATTGCAGGTAAAGTGACTCAAAGTGTACAGTATAAGCTGTGATGTTTTGTGCTGTTAAAACTTATCTAGTTAGATAGGCCATCCTCAACAGTCAGATAAACAAGTGTGTGGTACACTACAAAAGAAGTCCATACACCTGAATGCGTGATTCTGACAGTGAAGAGTTCTGGTAGTATTGTTTTAGCAATAGATTCAGTGTAAAAGGCAAAATAAATGTTAATTAATCAGAAGGAGTTCTACGTGATCACTCCCATCCTATTTTAAAACATTTCTGTCTTGATGGTTTTGTAATTCTCCAGGATGACAGTGTCTTAATCCATAAAAGAGGATTATTCAATCAATAGTTTGAAGAGCATGACAATCATATTAATCAGATAAAATTACCATCTCAGTTGCTCAGCCAAGCAACAAAACATTATTACCTTGACTTGGAGAGTGAGCCAAGTAGCCCTGCACAGGAAAATTACTTTGACTGCTTCCACTCCTTTCAGTTAATAACTGAAGCTTGTGACCAAAGATAAGAACTAAACTATGCATCAAAAACTTTGTTTAAAGGCTTAGCTCCTGCTTCACCATTACTGTCAAATATATATAGTGTTTGCCAAACAGTCTCTACGGCACCAATTTGTTGATCAGTCTCAAAATGTTGTGACTTTGGTTTTTTTAGTGCAGTAAGCCCCAAAATGACTCAAAATGCCTGCTAGAGGGGGGGAACCATCAAAACCCAGGCCAAAAAATATATATTATCATAAAAATGATCCATGGCCCAAAAATAAGCTCCAAGGAGCAAATGGGCAAAAGAAGTTGCTTGAAACAACAAGGCAATCCAGAAGTAAACACGTCTCAATTCATAAATCCCAAAAATGGTCAAAAAACAGCACAGAGGTGAAAAATCCAGAAACTCAATGATCAGAAAAAGTAGCAATTAACACCAGAGTGTTCTGACTCGGCAGGAAAACAGAAAAAGAATTTCTTGAGAAAACCAGGAGATGTGAGCAAACGGCAAACAAAAGAAAATAAAAGTAAAGCGAGTGAAACCTAGACGAGAGGCAAAATTCAGAGTCAAGTAACATGCAATAAGTCGAAAATCAGGCAAGACATGAAAAGTATACAAGAAGTCAAATTGAAAAGAAGGATTTTTAACCACGGATTGGATAAGGCTCAGAGAAAAAGGCAAACCTTTTATGCCGTTTGCTGATTAAGCCAAGGTCACAACCCAAGAGACCATGGCTCTATAAATGTGGAATGTGCCCCTGACAATAGAACAAATATGGCTTCTCTATAAGGAAAAGGCTACAAAACATCAATATTCAGCCTAAATCCCGACAAAGAGAACTCACCAATACCAGTGAGTGCATTTCATGAACTGCAAGGGACTGTGGGTTATTCTCAGCCTTTAAAGGACTGAGGGCAGTCTCTTGACTGAGATGGGCAGGTGGCCCTGCCTCTTGGGGGATCACCCACAAAACACATGGCACATAAAACAAAGATAGACATCAAGGAACTAAATGATCAACAATGTTAACATAAAACAACAAACAAAGCAGACATACAGTAGATGAGAACCTGAAACATAACACAAAATCACCTTTATCTGTACACATAGACAAGATTACAAAGTGACTTACAAAAGATGTCAGTATAATAGAGTAAATTGTCAGTCTGGTGGACTGTTGGGAACAAATGTTGTAGGACAAGGTTACAAAATTGACTCCTTCACTTGGGGCTGCACCTCCCCAGTAATACTAATATTCGCTCTTTTCCTCTATCCATCTATCTGCCTGTTTAACAGCTAACATCTGGGTTCACTCAGGATGGCTGGCTGTCACCTACAATTTTCCGGGTTTTGAAACAGACATCTTTACAGCTGCATGCCCTTCCACAACAATCAAGAGGGATGGTGACGTTATTCTATACATTGGTCATTTATTTAGTCAGTCAGTCATTTTCCAACCCGCTATATCCTAACACAGGGTCACGGGGGCCAGTCCCAGCACAGGGCACAAGGCAGGAACAAACCCCGGGCAGGGCGCCAGCCCACCGCAGGGCACACACACACACACCCACATACCAAGCACACACTAGGGACAATTTAGGATCGCCAATGCACCTAACCTGCATGTCTTTGGACTGTGGGAGGAAACCGGAGCACCCGGAGGAAACCCACACAGACATGGGGAGAACATGCAAACTCCATACAGGGAGGACCCGGGAAGCGAACCCAGGTCTCTTTACTGTGAGGCTACCACTGCGCCACCATGCCACCCTTGGTCATTTATTGATTCATTAAATTCAGGGTCTGAATGGCACATAAATGCATCCTAAAACCCCTACTCTCTGCCTCATGATATTATGGCAAGTCCACAAAACATATGTACTGTACATAGGATTAGCAAATGCCTGTGACCCCTCATTTCTGTATGCCCATGATGAAATACCCATTGCTACTCCTGAATCTGATGCTCAGCTGTCATAGAGTTTTCATTTCAGTATCTCCCACGCATGTTATGAATGTCTGTTGGGCACAGACTGGAACATTTCACAGAAATGCAAGAGTCACAATCCCTGATGTGTTATTTCTCATGTGGAGAGATTTTTGCAAATCGTATTTGAATATCAGCTGTATATATAATTCAGCCTTAAAAATGAATGCTTTTTACATAGCCCATACAATCAGTACACTACAAACTCAGTACTTCTTCAATAAACCTAACAATAAATTGTTATAAGTAGCGATGTGCTGTTCTAGTCCTGAACCACAACCACAACAAGTGCTTTTGGACCAAGTATGTTGTATAAGGGATGACACACAATGTTGAAACGAACTTTCAAGACCGAGGGCGTTTGTTATACACTTAGGGGCTCTATTGCATTTAACATATTTTAATCTAACAGTATTAGACCAGAAAAGAATTCATATATCAATAGGGTAAAATGATAAGTTTTCTCACTGCTGTTTCTGGCAGTTAACACTATTGCTTTTAATTAGGAGAGCTTAATAAATATAGACACTATGAAAAAACATCTTGTAAATTAATAATAAGAATTAGTCTGTTCATCTTCGTGTGTGCAAGGTGCTAAATTCTTTTGTGCTGAATATGCAGCAAGCTTTAAGCACTGAAAAACGGGCAGTGTCTGTGTAAGTATCTTTTTTTTGCTCAGTCTGTGGTTTTCTAATTTATGGTATTAAAGGTTGCCTGAGGGCCTACCTTTCAGATATCCTCTGATAAAACACGTGCCTCCTTGTGGTGCTTTGCATCTTTATCATCTAGATCAAAAATACAAGTATACTGTACCTTGTCACTGAAGCTTTAATTTTGCTTCCAAAAGAGGAAAGGTTTTTCTTTTTTTAAACATATTGGCATTATGTCAAGCTAGAATGAGTAATCCATATGAATGTTGTATAAGCAAGAATCCATATGTATAATTTATAGATTAATAGGTGTACATTTATAACAATGAACTAACAAGAAGCACTAACACTGCTGGAGAAAATGTACCATAAGGTCAAAAGGTTAATAATGAACTGCAAAGACATCAAAGGTACATGTAAGCAACATGCCCAACACAGAAGATAGAATGGCCAACATCAAATACACAATTATGAAACACTGGCAATAACAAGAACAGATCGAACATATTGTACTGCCAAGGGAAGGAGTTTGTAGGACTGTGTAAGGAAATTTAAAAAGTAGAAAGAGCATCAAAGACTTTATCAACTGAACAAAAAAGCACTACATCAAATATAACAAAATAATGCAAGGTTTAGTTCCAAACATTAGAAAGGAAGGCAAGCTGTTTCATGAGTAAAATAAAATTTGGATTCTGACAAACTGCAGATCATGAATGACAATATCTGTGAACGAATACTATAGTTTGCCAAGGAGCTTGTTCATAAGTTTTTAGATTTTGATAATGCTTTTGAGACAATAATGTCAGCCCACCATACACGAAAAGGACAAAATGAAAATTAAAGAAAGCTGTTGGCCGAGATATGCACAAATTAGACAGTGGTTGAACAAAAAAATGATGAACTAGCTGCAGCAAGATAAGGATGTTTGCTTTCAGCATTAATATAATTGATATTCTTAGAAATGATGACTGAGACAACAGAGGACACAGAGAAAAAAGAGTAGTCTGTGATCTACTGCAGGATATAAAGTGTACAAACAGGACAAGATGGCAGATTCTGAGGAAAAGCTTCAAAGACCAATGAACTTATGTCAGCCTAGAAGTATGACATGAAAACAAAAGGCATGAGAGTTATTAGGGAAGCTAACAAGAAGTAAAGAGGAAATTTTCAAGAAATCACAGCAGAGAAAGAGAATATAGGGCAGGTGGGGCAGTGTATTTATGTTTGTTTGTTTCAGACACTGAATAACTAAATATGCATGTAAAGATCTGATTAGAGGGGTTTGAATCTTGCACTTCGTCACTGTCCAGGTGGTGTTTGCATGTACTTCTCACATAACCCAAAAATATGCATTCGATTCTACATTGGTAGTGTGGATCTTGTGTGTTATTGGGGCGTTCAATAGACAGGCACGCTGTCCATGGCTGTTTTTTATCTGACAGACAGTGTTGCCTGTATAGGCTGAAGATAAAGATAAAAGCTGGAATTTCATTGCTAAAATATCTTTTCATGGAGGAGGCCTAAAATGAAGAAGAAAATTAAGACTGTACGATGAGTGTTATTATAAAGTCCAGACCCATGGACACTGAAGATAGAAGAAAAAATACAATTGAATCCATTAGTTTGTATGTTCTTGCAATGATCACTTTTCCTTCAGATATTATATACCACTGTCCAAAATATGTATTAGGGTGATTGATATGCATTGGTTGGAATAAATGTTTCACATTCTTGCATTGAACTAGGGTTCCGTTCATCAAGAGATACTTGAACATGAACTTCCCTACTGAAAAATGGATGCAGGATATTTGAGTTAATATAAGGAATTTAATGCCACCCTTACAGTTGATGGTGTGGCACAGTGAAATAGTGGTTCAGTGCTGCTGCCTCACAACTCCAGAGTCATGTATTCAAATTTCAGCGTGATGTGAAGATTGCATGTTCTGATGTGGATTGAATTCCTAGATTATAGTGACATGTTACGCAAATCAACAGCTAGTCTTCTGATCGTGTGTACATGACAAGGTTATTATTGTTAATGAAAACTAAAATCAAAACTGAAACTGTTAATACAAAAACTATTAAAGTATCTGAAAAGACTAACTGAAATGAAATAATGATTTACTAAAATATTTTTAGTTTTCGTTACAACCAAGGGCTAACCTGGGCTGCAGGGGTCCCAAAATTAATCAAAATATATTAATTAATAATTTCATATTTGGTTTTTGAATAAATACTCCTGCTGTTAGTCTTTAACCCTTGTAACTTTTAACTCTAAAACTGAAAATCACCCCCCCACAAGCTGCCCGTAAATATTCATCCATTGAACAGCAGCTGGTGACAGAGGGCAAGTGTAGATGTAGCATTTGCAGTGACAGAGCAAACTGAATACAGGCATGTGAAAAAGAAAGCGATTTACTGTGTGATAATAATGAACGTTCTTCAGGAGCTGATAGTAACAGCACAATAGATTCTGGTTCAAGTGTTAGTGAAGCATACCAAAGTGATGATTTTACTTTGAATGTGCTCAGCAACTTTAAAAGCTGACGTTCATTCATTGGATCACCGGGGCTCAAGAGAGAAGTATTAGATACAGATAATTCCTTGCAGAATTTCAATCTGTTCAAAAATGACGACGTTAGCTGTAATTCTGACTGAGCCCAACCTACAGTATGTACACAGCAACTAATACAGCAGCACACACTAAGCCAAATTCTAGGCAGCATATGAGTCTGATGTCCATCATGATGAGTTCCCACATTTGTTTGTGCTTCTTGTATATAAAGATGTAATTGAAATACCTGAAATTGGAAGGTGCTATTTAACAAAACCTTTACCGTATGGACAGAAAAATCACGAGTGAGTAATGTTTCTGTTTATTTCTCAAGTGTCTGTGTTTTGTTGATAATAATTCACCTGACATTTTGTACATGAGAATCCTTTTTGAAAATAAAACAGCACTGATCAAGAGACTGACAGTCAACATGCAAGATCAGCATATTGTGGCCGACCAATCACTTTTGCTTTAAAAAGATCATTTAACAATGAAGTGTTGGCAATATCTCTACTGATTTACGGGTAGGTAGGTGAAGCGACTCCAACTGGTGAAAGATTAGATCAAAGATCAATATGGCTGGTATGGAAAATAACAAAGCCCAATATTAAATACAATAGTGACAGCATTAATTCTAAGCAGGATATTTTGTGTGCTGTAGACATTTAGAGTAAAATCCCTCAAACCTTAAAATTCACCTAAATTTCATCACAAATTGGCCCATTCTGGGCAAAAAAAGGAAAAGATGAAAAGTGCCAATAGTCACCACACACTTGTTCAGCACAAATGACATAGAAAATATTTCAAAATTATAAAATTGTGTAAAATTGTTCATATTCAGCATCTGGTTTTGATTATGCTTGTTTTTATTAGACAAAAATAAAACCAGATAGTAAATCATGTAGTGTAACTCATATCCAAACCCGTTAAGTGTAAATTTCTGTGTGATATGTGACACAAAGCTAAACTTGTAGCTGTTTAACCATACTATAATTACTAAAACTAAAACTGAAACTAATATATATATATATATAAATTAAGTGGTAATGTCTTTGTAAAATAAAAACTAAATTAAAACAAAAAATACACGATGAAGGAAAACTAAAACTAAACTGAATTTCCAAGTAAGATCAGAAATATTATAGAAATAAAAACTAATAGAAAGAGGCAAAACTATAATAACCTTGGCTCATGAGTGTACCCTCTGATTGGCTAGTATACTGATTGGGCTTTGTTCTTGCTTTGTAAACAGTGGTGCCAGGATGGCTTCCAGCCCCCACAACCCTAAACTGGGTTCACTAATAGGTGAATTCTTCTACAAGACACTTTCCATTTTCTCATTTGAGTTTTCCATTACAGTGTTGAATAGAGTCACCACTATTCTCCCACTTGGTGGGAGTCTGGGTGACCTCAGTTTGGTGATCCCATTTACTTATTTTCCCTTCCCTTTTTCACTGCAGCAGTATTGACAGAACTGCACCTCTTGCACATATTCTTGTGCCTCTTTTTTTCCCTTTTTTCCTTTGTTCCATTCACAAGTTTAGATAGGGTTATGAGGTGAAAATCATGGAGGCATTTCTTCTCATGTATGTACTGTATATATTTTTTAATTTACATTCTTTTTAGAAGTACTGTTCAGAGTTCAGTCTGGTATGCATTATTATCTCATTTTTAATTTTAATAAATGTTTGGTCACTGAAAGAAGTACTCCGTAGAGCCTGCCCTGGTAGCTTTGGTTGCAAGACACGAGCCTGTATTTGTCATCAGTCAATGTTAGGGCACAATCTCTCAGTCTTCTGCTCTCACTCATATCTCACCTATTTAGAGAAATAATGAGTAGCTTCTGAATACTTAGGCAAGTAGCATATTTTAGTTTTAAGGTTTACTTATCTTACCTTACCCTCTAGTACTACAGCCCTTGAAGAGCCTTGACCTCCCATATGATTCTCCACCATTCTCATCTATCGGCTGACATTCTTCTTCACATCCTCACACCTAACTTTGTAATGTCCACATAATCCATCTGCTTTTTTACTGGGTCATCCCAATTTTCTTTTTCTCTCTGGCTTTTCTTTGTGCAACTGTTTTGTAATATGACATTTGCCCTAAATGTCCCAGCTATCTTAATCTTAGTGACCAGGTCCAGCTGCTGATATAAGTCATTTATCTCCCAAATGGTTCTTATCCACCATTCTCCTTGGTCTTGTATTGGTCTGAAAATCTTTTGTCAGGATCTTTCTTTCACAGGCATTAAAGCTATTTCTATCTATTGTAGTTAAGTCCCAGATTTTGTCTCTATACGTCACAGTTGGTCAGATAATAGTTCTAAATATTTGTAGTTTGAGTCTCCAGGGAATTAATGAGGCTCTTAAAGTTTTTGATAATCAAAATAGCACCTGTTGAAAGCAGCAACCCTTGCGTTAATTTCTATATGAATATCATTCGTTTTGTTTAATTGTTGCTCCATGGTATGAAAAACTGTCTACATTTTCAAACTCACACAGATTTATCATGGGATATATATATATATATATATATATATATATATATATATATATATATATATTTATGTATATATATATATATATATACTGTATATACAGTGCATCCGGAAAGTATTCACAGTGCATCAGTTTTTCCACATTTTGTTATGTTACAGCCTTATTCCAAAATGGATTAAATTCATTTTTTTTCTCAAAATTCTACACAGATATCAATGACAATGTGAAAAAAGTTTACTTGAGATTTTTGTAAATTTATTAAAAATAAAGAAATTGAGAAAGCACATGTACATAAGTATTCACAGCCTTTGCCATGAAGCTCAAAATTGAGCTCAGGTGCATCCTGTTTCCCCTGATCATCCTTGAGATGTTTCTGCAGCTTAACTGGAGTCCACCTGTGCTAAATTCAGTTGATTGGACATGATTTGGAAAGGCACACACCTGTCTATATAAGGTCCCACAGTTGACATTTCATGTCAGAGAACAAACCAAGCATGAAGTCAAAGGAATTGTCTGTAGACCTCCAAAACAGGATTGTCTCGAGGCACAAATCTGGGGAAGGTTACAGAAAAATTTCTGCTGCTTTGAAGGTCCCAATGAGCACAGTGGCCTCCATCATCCGTAAGTGGAAAAAGTTTGAAACCATCAGGACTCTTCCTAGAGCTGGCCGGCCATCTAAACTGAGCGATCAGGGGAGAAGGGCCTTAGTCAGGGAGGTGACCAAGAACCTGATGGTCACTCTGTCAGAGCTCCAGAGGTCCTCTGTGGAGAGAGGAGAACCTTTCAGAAGGACAACCATCTCTGCAGCAATCCACCAATCAGGCCTGTATGATAGAGTGGCCAGACAGAAGCCACTCCTTAGTAAAAGGCACATGGCACCCCGCCTGGAGTTTGCCAAAAGGCACCTGAAGGACTCTCAGACCATGAGAATCAAAATTCTCTGGTCTGATGAGACAAAGATTGAACTCTTTGGTGTGAATTCCAGGCGTCACGTTTGGAGGAAACCAGGCACCGCTCATCACCAGGCCAATACCATCCCTACAGTGAATCATGGTGGTGGCAGCATCATGCTGTGAGGATGTTTTTCAGGGGCAGGAACTGGGAGACTAGTCAGGATAAAGGGAAAGATGACTGCAGCAATGTACAGAGACATCCTGGATGAAAACCTGCTCCAGAGCACTCTTGACCTCAGACTGGGGCGACGGTTCATCTTTCAACAGGACAACGACCCTAAGCACACAGCCAAGATATCAAAGGAGTGGCTTCAGGACAACTCTGTGAATGTCCTTGAGTGGCCCAGCCAGAGCCCAGACTTGAATCCGGCTGAACATCTCTGGAGAGATCTTAAAATGGCTGTGCACCGACGCTTCCCATCCAACCTGATGGAGCTTGAGAGGTGCTGCAAAGAAGAATGGACGAAACTGGCCAAGAATAGGTGTGCCAAGCTTGTGGCATCATATTTAAAAAGACTTGAGGCTGTAATTGCTGCCAAAGGTGCATCGACAAAGTATTGAGCAAAGGCTGTGAATACTTATGTACATGTGATTTCTCAGTTTTATATTTTTAATAAATTTACAAAAACCTCAAGTAAACTTTTTGCACATTGTCATTATGGGGTGTTGTGTGTAGAATTCTGAGGAAAAAAATGAATTTAATCCATTTTGGAATAAGGCTGTAACATAACAAAATGTGGAAAAAGTGATGCGCCATGAATACTTTCCGGATGCACTGTATGTACAGTATATATATATATATATATATATATATATATATATATATATATAATATATGTGTGTGTGTGAGTTTTTAATTGCTTGTAGTTTGTGGGCATTTGTTTTATTTTTGTGGTTTGTGGTTACCATTCCATAGGTATCTTTTGTTATTTAATTAGCACTGCTGCCTGACAGCTCAGGTATCATTTTTGTCCAAAGTATCAGTCCAGCATAGTTAGCAGATGCTTTCCTGGCCCTCCGGGACAATTAAAAGACCATTGCACCATTGTAATCCACTTAAAACTAGTTCAGTTCCTCCTTCCTCATTGACTTCAGTGCATTTCATTGACTTCTGCGAAGTTCCCGAGCATTTCCATGACTTTGCCGGACTCACAGCAAAGCAAACTCTGCTGTGTGCACTCATCAGTAACAGACACCAAGTATCTTTTCTGTATATGGTGTAAGTCTATAACCAAAGATCTTGGATAGTATTTTATATATAACATTAAGTAGGGATATGCCACAGTAATTCTGGCATTCCATTTTGTCACGTTCTTTGTGAATAGCCTGGATAATGACGAGTCCCCAATCCTTGGGCATTTCCTCCTTTTCCACTGTTCTTTCATCTGTGTGTGTAATACTGTTGTCAGCTTTAGGATGACAGCTGACAATTTTTATTTGTGTGTATGTGTTCACAAAAAGTTCTTGTACCATTTGTAATCCAGGAAATTAAAAAAAAATTAAATGGTTTGAATGCTTTCGCATGGTGCTATATATAACTCCATAAAAGCAGTATTTCCATCCATTTTCCAACCCGTTGAATCCGAACACAGGGTCACGGGGGTCTACTGGAGCCAATCCCAGCCAACACAGGGTGCAAGGCAGGAACCAATCCCGGGCAGGGCGCCAACCCACCGCAGGTCACACACATCCACACTCACACACCAAGCACAGTATTTCAAAGATCTAAATATGACAGGCACCTCATGCAGAATTGCCTTCCACCTTGAGAGCAGTTTCACCGGGATAGACATTCCACTACCCACAACAATGAGCTGAATAAGCAGATTATGTGAGAGAATGGATGGAAATAGTTAATGAATATTGACATATGAGCCAGCTAATAGTGCCTGTTTATGCTCGATACTGTCAATATTATGCCATCAATATTAGTCTGAGTTTGTGCTTATGGTCAGTAAAAACACAAGCACAGCGTTATTCATTTTTTACTTCTATTAAAGGGAAACACATTTGTTTGGGATAATTCTCATTTATGCTCCACTAGGCATTACAGTGGCATATAGAAAATTTGAATGTAGTTAAACTATGGTCATATTCAAAAGTTACTTCATTCCTGTTATTTATTTATTTATTATGTATTATATTTAACTTTATGAAGATAAATCCAAATGGCTTGTGTCAGACAGAGGCAAGAAAAGTAAGAAAATGACATACCTAGATGATATATGCAGTAATGTGCCTTGTGAAGCCTGAGTGCTTTGGACATTTAATAGCCAGTCTGACATTCTGAAACGTTCCTCTGGATGTTCATTACCATTGCAGAAGAATGGCAGTGGAACATGTTATCAGCCCAGAGTATCACCATAGCAACTGCTTGAAATGCATGAGGTCCCCTTCCACAAAGCATTCACAGGTAGATAAATTGTGTTGGCCTTCGTAAAGCCCTTCTTTTCATGAGATCTGACAAAAACAGAGATAACCAATTAATAAACTTATAGTGTCAGGGACATAAAAAGGCAATTCACTAAAATGTCATCTTCTTTTCTAGAAAGAAACCAAAAATGTTTGATGTTGAAAAATGTATTGATATGTTTTTATGTCAAGTGTCAAATAATACTTCATCGGCAAAGGATTTTCACATAAGTTCAAATGTTTAATAGTTAGTCATGTATTTTATAAATGAAGAAACATAGTTTAAAAAATGATAATGTCCTACTAAACAAGAGAAAACTATGCAATTAACTGGCAAATATTTCTTTCATAATTGAATCCATCCATTTAATGGTTCTTGCTTCACAGTAGCGTATTACTTATACAAACCCATGACAACCTCTTTATGTTATTTTCTTGCAACTTTTACTTTTGTAATTAATAAAATATACTAATTTTTAGGAGTTACTTATTTCATTATGATGTGAATAGCATGAGAAATATAAAACTGTCAGCTTCATCTATCTTTGCTGATTCAGATTGTATGCTCATGACAGCGAGTGATGCGATTGAATCAGCACACCAGCAGAATGTGGTGCTAATTCTCCCAAGAATAAGAAATCTCCTTAGTGACTTGCATTGCTGTTTTCCCTGTTGCAGCTTTGCTGCATGTGTTTACCCACTTGTTTATTTAGGTGAAATTTGTGAATTTAAATGTAATTTTATAATAAAAGCAAAGCTTTAGAATCTAATACCAATTAAAATCAAATAATGACACTTGTAAATTATGTGGTGTCCCTACATGGCATTCAATCATTTTTCACTGCAGTGTGAGCCTTTCTTGGCCATGGTGGTAAGTTAGCTGGTGATTGATATCCTTGTCTATAATTATTGTTTCATCATTTTGGTCTGTTGTATTTGATTTTGGTGTTCATTGCACTGTTTATATAATTTTTTTAAATACAGCATAGTTAATTGAATCTTAAACCTTCCTGTAATAAAGGAGAAGGAACTACACTGGCCTGGTTAGGATGAGGACTACTAAACGGAGCTATATAAAACTTAAAGACAGAGCTGCTATATCAAAAGACTGTCCCAAAATGAATACTGGATCCTGACAGCTATGACCATATAACATATGAGGTGTGGCAGAAAAGTAATGAGACTGATTTTTTATTTACCAAAGTTTTTATTTTTTTCAAACATCAATGTTACCCCCTTCAAAGTAGTTCCCTTGGGCAGCTACACACCGATGGAGACGTTGTTCCCACTGTTGGTAGCAGCGCTGGAAGTCTTCAACCGGTATGGTCTTCAGCATGTCCGTTACACTCTTTTGGATGTTTTCTAAAGTCCCGAAATGACGTCCTTTGAGGACATTTTTCAGTTTAGGAAAAAGGAAAAAGTCACACGGACTAAGGTCAGGTGAATAAGGGGGCTGGGGAACCACAGGAATGCCTTTTGAGGTCAAAAATTCTGTTATGGAGAGGGCAGTGTGACATGGGGCGTTGTCATGATGGAGCATCCATTTGTCTGCAATGTCTGGTCTCACGCGAATGACCCTTTTTCTGAGCCTTTCAAGGACGTCTTTATAAAAAACTTGGTTGACAGTTTGTCCTGGAGGAACAAATTCTTTGTAGACGATTCACCTTTTGTCAAAAAAACAAATCAGCATTGATTTGATCTTCAATTTGCTCATTCGAGCTTTCTTTGGTCGAGGAGAGTTTGCAGTGTGCCACTCCTGACTTTGCCTCTTGGTCTCAGGATCGTATTCAAAAATCCATTGTTCATCACCTGTGATCACACGACTAAAGAAATCTTGCTCATTAGCGATTCTGTCAAGAAGATCAAGATACTTGTTTTTTCGATTGTCCTTCTGCTCAATTGTGAGGTTTTTCGGCACCATTTTGGCACAGACCTTTCGCATGTGCAAATGTTCAGTCATAATTTGATGAACGGTAAATCTGTTCAAATTTAATTGTTCACTCAACATTCTTAATGTTAAACAACGGTCTGATCTCACAAGAGTGTTCACACGTTCGATGTTTTCATTGGTTTTCGAAGTTGAAGGCCTCCCTGAAAAACTTGAGCTCGGGATAAAGAATGTTCCCCATAGGCCTGTTTTAACTTTTCAAACGTCACACTTGCCGATTCTCCAAGCTTAACACAAAATTTAATGGCACAACGTTGCTCCAAATTCCGCTGTTCCATTTTGTGTGACGCACAACCAAAAACACAACTTCGCTAATAGCAGTCACAAAAATCACATAGTTAACGGAAGGAGTTGAAACTCGCACTGAGCTATGGGAGGGTACTGATACACGTGCTCTATCAAGGACAACAGCGCAGCATTGCCAGATCGCTTGCAGTGTTGCCAGTCTCATTACTTTTCTGCCACACCTCATATTTCCACTACCTGAACAGTGTATTTAACGAATATTGTAAATGTAGCATTCTCTAAACTTTTAATTTTCTATTTAACCTAAAGTCCCTGCGTCATTAACATGACTTTCCCAGTGATTTTCAGTCACAGACTCCATTTGCATAATCTTTGCAAGTCAAAGGCAGTTGACAAGCAGCACGCTCCTGTGATTGACAGTCATGTAGTCTGACAGCTTCAGTGACCCAGTCCATCCAGTAAATGACTAACACAGACACATTGAAACAGGTTTCATTTTGTCTTTGTTCAGAGAAGTATGTTCTGTGTATGTGAGAGTTAAGAAGCCATGAGCACTCAGCTGGTAATACAATTTATATACTGTATATACTCGCGGATAAGTTCTCCCGCTGATAAGTCGGGACTTGATTTTACCGTACAATTTCTGGTATTTTATAATGTCGGTCATATAAGTCGAATGCGGAAAACTCATGCTATTGGTCCAAGAAATTATGATATGCTAATGCCCACCTGACAGAGAAACCAAAAAGCACACTGCCTTTTTTTTCTATGTATTGTGCCTATGTGACCACATGGTAATACCCAAACTATTCCGAAGCAACGTTTGCACTGATTTGTGTTTTTTGTGTCTCACACCCTCATACACCTTTATCGTAAGAGCATCGCTTATCTACGATGGAGCATTCGATCAGAAGAAAATATGAAGCTGGTTTTAAATTAAACATCGTTGAAGTAGCGAAAGAAATTGGTAACTGCACTGCTGCAACAAAATTTCATGCATCTGAGAAACTTATGCGAGATTGGAGGAGCCAAGAAGATGTAAAATTTAAGTGTTGCATTTTTGAACGGGCATGTAAGACAGGGTCTGATTTTATGATCGATTTTTCGGGTTTCAAGACCCAACTTATACAAGAGTAATGCAGCTATGAGAAGTAAGGAACAAAGATGTTTTGGACTTTGCAAACAGAACAGGGGCTTGTCTGTCTGATGTGTCATGTTCTACATACCAAAACAAAATGGAAAATATAGAAAAAAAGAGCAAACATATCTTGACATAACTCGAAAGCATTCATATGTCAGGCAGCACATTATTGCCTTAATGAGAATCTCTAGCAACAGCAATCTTTATAGGCATAGCATATTTGTCTTAACTCATTTTAAAGTTTATGAGTTTGGAAATTGCCACAGACTTAGGAAACAGTCATCACAAATGTAAAATTTAAATTGAACCCCAAAATGATTCATATGCAGGTATGCTGTCCAAGATTGATTCCTGCCCCAATCTTTATATTGCCAGGGCAAGCATCATCTTCCCACAACCCTGAAACAGATTATGCAGATTCGAAAATGTACAGATGAGATTATTATTTGCTCATCATAATGAAAGAGAGAGTTTGTGTACGGCTTTGTTAGCTTATTATCGTTTTTATGATTGCTTGTGATCTGAAAGGCTTTCGTGCTGTTATTTTGATTGAAAGATGCGCTGAGATATGTGCAAAATGGGAATCGTAACCACTTTTGCCTTTGTGCTCCCTTAAGCCTGCCATGCTTCCAGAAGAGTAGTTTCACTTTTACATCACACTAGCTGTCTCCTTTCAGTGTATCTTATTGAAAAGGTTGTGCTTGCTGAACTGTGAATGCCTTCTATGCTAGGGGTGGGTGGGCCATTGATCTGAGGAGATAGTAGTTCTTGTTATAAGTAGGCCTAATTTGGTGTTCAAATATTTTCTTCTTTATGATTTCTTCACAGGTGGCAACAAATCCCGTCTGCTAAGCTGAAGATTACAATGGCTTGTTGACTAAATTAGTAGCACTTGATTACGGTTGTCAAACCTTGGGAGCTGCTGTGACTCAGAAACTGCAGTGGCTGTATCTTGAAGATTAAGGGAAAAACACGTAAGAGCTTACCTGAATGATTTAATTATAAGTGTTGATAGTACATCCTTGTATTTAATTTATATTCTCAATTGCCTGTTATTAATAGACTTTTTTTTGTTTTTTAATATAAATGAAATAGAAGTGACATAGGGTTCAAATAGTATTCTGTGAAAATCAGAAATAATGCAGTGTAATTTAGATAAAATTAAAGAGTGCTTGTAAATACATTTTCGCCCTGCAGCGATTTTTCACACTGTAGAGTTTATGATAGCACCAGTGGGGCTGAACGCTGGCTGACTTGGACGATTCAGCTTGCATATGATGTAGAGTTATAAAATACTTTATAAAATTCATAGTACAGTATGCATTATTTAATGTAAATATTTCCCAAAGGCAGAGTTTATTGTAAAATGTTAAAAACAGTTAATGATACCATGCAGTGTTTTTAAATATGTGTAGGTGTGTCTCTGTATTATAACATTCATACATATACAGTATGTGAACTGCAAGTGAAACATTGTGAATTGAACTACTGGTGCAAGGTGATGAAAACATATTTCTCAAGGAAGTTGTGCAATCCATGGAATGTTGAAATCTTACTTAAAAATTTCCATGACAAATGCGCTAGATAACCATACCCCTGCTGTAACACCTACAAAGTGTCAGTTGCTGATTTACAGTGAACTTGACAAAACTTGATGATGCCTTGGTAGTTTTCATTTAGCTGAAGAATTATACACGTTTCTTTCAACGTTCTTGAAATGACCAAGCTCTTGCCACTATATTTAGAACTTACACCATTACATATAATACGAATGTGCTAATTGGTTCGCACCGACAATATCACTGCAGTCTTAGTATTTCCTGACTGTGCCATGTATATACAGTATATGTATATTTATATTAATTAAGTGTGTTTGATAGTACTATATGAATGGATGGTGTTTAATAATACAGTTCTGACCAGAGTAAATTTTGCAATTAAATATTAAGAAAATGCATCCATTTTCTGAGCACCCTTATCCCATTGCAAGTTTACAGAAATCTAAGATTGTGCTGCTAGAATTAGGTACAAGACAGGAACCAACCCTAGATGGGACAAGTGTCCATCACTCACTCTTTCACTCTCTCAGGACATACTCCTCTGTGATCACTCATACACCCAAGGCTAGTTTTGTATGACTAATTCATGTAAGATGCACATCTGTGAGTTGTAGGAGGAAATGGTAATACCCAGGAAAAAGATGAAAACTCAACTGTTAGTAATTTTATATTAATAAAAGTCAATGTGTGTATGTTCCAGCATCACGTCTGAATGGCTGGAACGATTTTAATGAAATTTGTTCCTCATTGGTCAACTAAAAATACTGTAGGGTGAAATCAACCATAACGCGCACCCCCTTCTGGGTAGGGTGGCGGGTGATCTTGCAGTCTTGTATGCATTTTATCATCCAGTTGACACTCGGAACGACCACCAGAGGGCTAACTAGAGGCGACTGCCACCATTCTTTATGTTTGAGCGCCACCACGCCCCTGTTGCTTTTGAAATTAAATAGAGTTCTACACATGGAAGTGTGTGTGTCTGCCTGGCCCGGAAGTGAGACGTAGAGTCGGGGTGAGGGCTCCAGCTCCAAGGATATGCAAGCGAGTCCAGTACACTGGCAAAAGGAAACCTCCTAAGAAAGACAGTCGCTTAGCTGCTAATGCATAAACGATGCGAACACTTTGGCAACATGAATTCTTCTAGCAGAAAGATGTCCGGAGTAGTTCTGACGATTTAAATACTTTCTGGGATCCTGTGCTATATACCAGGCGACTGCCAGCATTCTTTATTTTTGAGCAGCACTGCACCCCTGTTGCTTTTGAAATTAAATAGAGTTGACCGGTTCCGAGCATCAACTAGATGATAACATACATACAAGACTGCAAGACAAGGACATTAGTGAGTCTTTGTTTCTTAATTTATTTGTATTTTTAATGTTGTGTTTTTTTAATTATGTTTTTCTCAAACAATTAAAATAAACATGAGGGTGAGCTGGAGGTGACTGCCAGCATTCTTTATGTTTGAGCACCACCGCGCCCCTGTTGCTTTTCAAATGAATTGCAGTTGGCCGGTTCCGAGCATCAACTGGATGATAACATACATAAAACACTGCAAGACAAGCACATTAGTGAGTCTTTATCGATCCATCCATTATCCAACCCTCTATATCCTAACTACAGGGTTACGGGGGTCTGCTGGAGCCAATCCCAGCCAACACACGGCGCAAGGCGGGAAACAAACCCCGGGCAGGGCACCAGCCCACCGCAGAAAACCCACGCAGACACAGGGAGAACAAACAAACTCCACGCAGGGAGGACCCGGGACGCGAACCCAGGATTATTGTTTGTTAACTTATTTTTATTTTTAAAGTTGTGTTTTTTTTAATTAGGTTTTTTTCAAACAATTACTAAAAAACTTTATTTTCCTCCCGGGCAACGCTGGGTATTTCAGCTAGTGGCATATACAAACTGAGGTCTCAGAAGCTTTGAGACAATAGTGTTAATCACTGAAAGGACCAGAGGCTGAACTGCTTCTACATCTGACACTTCAGTTCAACATTATACATTATCAATTATTGTAAAAGTAATTCAAAACTGATCTCTTAATAAAAAACATGTGGTATATTGCAATAATAGCATTGTTGCTGTAATGCCTGTACCAGGGTGCAGCCAAGTGTTATGAGCAGCATGAATGCAGGCAGAACGCTTAATCATTGCATTTGATAATGGTTGCAGAGGTGCCGCTTGATGAAGTTACAGTGATCCAAAAGATGAAAGCAATATGGCAAAAGGAAGCACTTTGTATTGTTCTGATTTAAATCAGCAGGGGCTAAATGGTCTGCTTTTTCTTTCTTTATTATTTCACTGCTGGACTCTGATTTGTTTATGAATTTCATTACCTGCCATATGCTCTACTGCTGACATCAATAATTCAAAGGCATATGATACTGTCTCTGTGAGTCTACTTGTAGCTGTAAAATTTCCTTACAGTGCTTATACCACTTTCAAAGATTTTTTTTTTAATACAGTTTATAAATAGACAGTGGACCTTGAAGCTTCATCATGTGAAGCATACGACCTTTTGCATGTTTGTTTTATGTTAACATTTTTCAGCAGTGTATTTTATAGTGATGTCTAAAGCATACTGTACATGGAACTACTTTCAAATATTGAAAGAATGACATTAGGGCATTATTGCCTATTTATTAAGATGATTGCGTATAACAGAACATAACAAGGACAGACAATTTATTTCACACAACAAACCTGTAAGATAAAATGTGTGTATCTATGCCCTAATGACTACTGTCACCTTCAATGTAATCTCCTTCCACAGCTACGCATTTAGTTATATGATGTAGCTATTGCTGAAAGCCTGCCTGGATCTCAGTTTTTGGAATACCCTTGAGTTTCTTTGCAATGTTATGCTGGATGTCAGAAATGTCTGAAAATATTTGTGCTTTTATGGCAGCTTTTACTTTTTGGGAAGAGCCAGAAATAACAAAGGGCTAAGTCAGGTGAATAGGGTGAATGTTCCAGTCTGGTAATTGATTTCTTAGACAGGAAGTTGAGAACACTGAAAGTATCATGGATTATGGCATTGTCATGATGGATGATTGACTACATGTGTCGTTATTCACACCATTTTGCCCTTCCTTAAATCACTTATGACATACAAACACACTTCACTTTTTTATAGCAACCTCCCCATATGCCACTTTGAACAGCTCCAACATTTCAGTAGCACTTTGTAGCATGGGCACAGTTACACAGTCGTTCTGGAAATTAAATTGTCACACCTCAGCTGTCAGGAGTAAATTGGTCAGAAATAAGATAAATAAGTGCATGTGTTAGTGAATGTGCACTGTGATAGACTCTCGTTCCATCCAGGATTGACTCTTCCCTTGATCCAAATGTGGATGGAATATGCTTTGGCCTCCTAAGAATTTAAGACTAGATTTAAGCAGGTTCCAAAAATGGAATGGACGGATTAAATAACTCTTTTATGTACATTTTATAGGCACTTTCAAAGTCCCTGCCCTCTCTTATAATCTTACAATCTGTAGACATATAGGAAAGCACAGAGAATTGAACGGAAGACATGGCATCAAATATCTTAGTATAATATGATGACATCAGCATACAGTGGTGCCTTATGCTTTGAACTTAATTAATTTCAGGAGACTTTTTCAACTCTGAAATGTTTGAAGTCTGAATCAATTTTCCCCATTAGAAAATAATGGAAAGTGAGTTAAACCTTTTCCAGACCCTAAACAATACCCATTTTGATAAACCTAAACAGCAAATACACATAATTTAAAGTAAAAAGAATACAATTAAATGACCCAAATAATTAATTTAAACCTGAAAACAATAAATAAAATACTTAAATACTGTATACTGTAATAAAATGAAAATTGCATTTACTGTACCTTAGTGAGAAGTGCTGATGTCTGGTGGAGAGGAAGAAAATGGTTATTGTTAGGAAGGAGAGTCACCTTCCATAAACATGCTCCGTGATGAGTTTCTTTTTCACCTCAAATTCATATACTATAACATTCTTCTTAATGCTTCATTGCTTCTACACTCTTCTTGGATGCCATGGTTAATAGATAGAAGTTACATATATAACCAAACACGGTAAAATAAAGTGAAAAGCACTGAAAACATACAAGCTTAACGCAGGAGATGCTTTCACAGCAAGAGAGAGAGAATACTTTGGCACACAACAGATGATGTTTACACTTGCTGCGTAAATGCCATCCGTTGTTGCATTTTTTTCACTGTGCTCGCAGTTTGAACGTAGAGACATTGTTTGAACTCCAGATCGAATTTCTCTCGATATTTAGCAATCGTACTTTGGAGTGTTCGAAGTTAGAATCATTAGAAGAATGAAGCACCACTGTACTTGCCTTTTTATTTTTCATTTCGTTAAACTTTACATACTCATGCTTTTTTTTTTGCACTCTCTTAAACAACCAGTTCATATTAGTGTTGATCCATTGTCAGTCTAAAATGTGATGTTTTTACATTTTGTATACTGTGTTCAGATTTTACTCCCTTATCCCAAGATATATATGTTAAGTTAATTGGCAAGATGAATTTGGCCCCTAATGAACGTGTCACTAACAGAAACCCAACAATGCTCCTCAGGACCAAGGGCTTTTAGTCCTTGAGATAACGTATTTTGCTTGGATAATGTAGTTTGTTGGATTTCTCAGCTTGCTATTTCATGGTATTTCTTTGCCATGCTCTGAAGTTTCTTAGGGATACCCTGACCTCCATAAAGTTTACCAGTAAATCCCAGCACCTTAGGTATGTGAGTATGTCACTTCAGTATCAATTGGGAACAAAGTGAATATGCTCAATTTCATCAAAATTCAAAAGGAAAAAATGTGTACCATTTCAACAAGCTATCTTTGTTTAGCATCTCACAAACACTAAGAATAGTATACGTTTAAATGTGGATTGACCCAGTTTTTGTGCATACATACTGCTTCATACAGGTGTTGTTGCCACCTACAGACTATATCATGACGCACAGGAAATCCATACCAATGTCACTCTACCAATTCATCTGCACCAGTCTTTGTCCATTTAAAAAACACTTCATGTTTATTAGGAGAAACTAATGACACAGTATAGGAAATTCCCTAAATAAGTATATTCAGTTAATCATGTTCTCATTTTCGAATGGTTTAGCTGGTCATACTATCCAAATATGGGAATCTCCCAAAGTGAGGAAAGTCAGAGGACACATACAGAAATTCACCTGAGGTGACTTTAGTACTGAAGTGAGGCTCATAGCACTTGCATAGTACTTGGGGAAATCTCAGCAACCTAAAAACAAGAAAGTTTCTAATTTAACAAATATATTGAATACCTTTGTATTTACATTATTAAGCACTTTTAAACCCAACACCAAACGTTTTCAGTCACACTTTCTACAAGTTACCTGTGTATGACTGTAAAACTTGCTCTTGATAAAGTTAAGAAATTGGTAGCACATTTAACATTCATGTTGACAGGCAATATTCAACAACTCTTTTCTTGCAGTACTTGACATTTTAACCAGTTTTGGGACTGATGTTTGTATTTTCACATACAGGTCTGGAATTAGTAAATCAGATGTACCTTTCTTGTATTGTCTTGGTAGATATAATAGCTTTCCAATGTTTCACATGTATATTCCTTTTCAATATTTTTTTTTCTGTTTTAAAATCTGCTCCAGTTATTGTTGTGTTTGTCTCAGAATATATGCAATGTTCTTTAGACTACTTAACCCTTTTATTAGTTTAAAATATATTCCTAAATTTGTCACATACATTTTAGGAATATGAAATCCATGCTGAGTAAGTGTCCTAACTGTCTGGGCATAAGTGTATATTTTAGTACACCATTAACAGAAATGTAACAAATGCAGAGACTTGTTACGATGGTCTGAAAAACAGCAGTCAATGTAGGGATACATTTTGTGGCCACAGCTGTGGAGATTTGTTTCAGCCCATTTGTAACCATATATGATATGTCTGCTTTCAAAAAAATGGATGGATACTTACTTAAAAAATTATTATGAAAAATCCTGAGTAGACCAGCAGGAAATTTGTATGTAATAGAATATTTAAGTCAGCTCACAATTTATTTGAAGTATCTAACATATTGCATTATATCACATCATTTTTTTATCTAGTAGAATTTGAAATCAACAAATCTCATTTCAATAGAATTAGTGTAAAGCCTCTATTTTTATGTTTTGCTGTTTGTTAGATTTGGCAAAAAATAACCTTGGATTGAAATATGCTTGTCTTTCAGTATTTAGGATTACTTATTTATTTGTAACAAAGCTTGAGGTGCATAAAAAAAACAATTGAAGCTTATAAAGTAAAGCAGGCACACTCAAGGTTACAATAGACAGTGTATATACTACAAACTTACCATTTCCTTAATTAAAGTGTACGTATGTATGCTTTACACTTTAACTGCTTCTTGTTATACCATACAAGATTGTGACCAGTACGGGGTGCCCCAGATATAAGTGCTAAAGGGTCCAAATAAAGTGTAATTTTATTATGCAATAAATACCTTTTGCAGGTTATTCCCGCAAACATCAGATATCACAAGCACAATTCTGAAACATAAATCTAATCATCTCCCTCTGCAATAAACTCAAACAGCCAAGCTTTGCCCCCTACCTCCCAACTCCAACTCCCCAAGTGAAGCGATAAAGCTCCATTTTGTTTTGGACCCGGAAGCAGTACTATGGCATTTCATGATAGAAGCACTTCTGGGCCACATGGAAGGTGCTCATAACAGAGAGAGTTTCTCTTCTGGCAGTGCCTACTACAAATCCCAGGTAACCCTGGAGGTGTTCCGTTCTGAAGAGCCCTGGCACCTCTCATTCTGGGGGATGAATTGCCTGTCCATTATTTGATCCTCCTGACTGTGACAGAAATGTAGGATAGGGAGTTGTCCGCAATCCCAGCCGGGATGCCAGTCCACCCACTACTGCACTCACAGCATGTATAGCTATTTTTTTTATGAGCAAATCAGTAGTAAGCAATGAGCAAGTGTGCAGCTCAGTAGTTTTATTTTCTTCCTCCAGAGCTGCGAGGTGTACTTAAGACTATAAAATTCAGTTGAATGCTTATTTATTGTTAAACCTGTAGAGTTTCTGTGAGTAAAAGAATCCATTGTTAATTAAAAAATATCAATTAGAAGCAAATAATTGCTGACAAAGTATTGTCTACTGATATATTCAAGTTCAAGTTTAAGGTCGTAAGTACAAAGAACAATTAAATTCTTACTTAATGGAATTCTTACTTTCCAGTCTGACCAAGTCACCGATCTCTGGCACCATGATGAACAAATATTACTAGTCAAACATGCACTTAACTTTGAAATTGCTGGATTCTTCGTCTACCAAAGCAATTTAGAATTGCAGAGTATGAAAGTTAGCATTGGGAATTGTCCTGTTTAATTTTTAATGTGTCCCACGCCATTTGCTCATTGTACCGTATTAGTATAATAATCATTCGGCATTATTAAAATTTCCATTCTTTCAAGAAGAGATCATAGATGACAACGGAATTTATAGATGGGGGATTGATCACAGAACAGAAAGCAAATAATTTTTGCATGATTGTATCATTCAGATTTCATTCTTTAAACTAAGCAGAAGCATTGCTTGCTCAGGCGACACAGGGCTGCAGAAGTTAGCACTGGTCCCTCAAGCTCCATGAACATTCATTTCTTGTTTGAAATTTACACATGTCAGTGTGAGGCTCTAGTCCAGTTGCTCTTGTTTCTACTCACATCCTGAGGATGTGCATGTCATTTCAATCGCTGACTAGAAAACATTTTTGGCCCTTGAAGAAAAGTGGTTATGCGACTCTTATGAAACACAGCACCCCAGATCACTCAACCAAGGGTGCCACAGCCTTTGTCATGCTGATTGTCATGCATGGGCAATGTGCTTCATTGCCATCAGATATCACTGCAATTCTTCTTCTGATAGCCAAGTAGCGTTAGCAGTGTCAAGTGGCTATGCCTCCACTTGCAGTGGAAAGAACCCGAACCCCACTGACGCAGGATGTCTGCACCTCCAATTCTTTGGTCGTGAATGACTTTCTGTTGTGCTCAGAATGTATGACTTGCATTTGATTTCAACGATCAATCAGCCAGTGAAATGTGCTTCACTCTAAGGAGAGCTCACCACAGTTCTTCTCCCTTCAGCAATGCCCCATGCCCACGTTGCTTTCTTTTCCTGTCAGCCTGGGCACATTCACACACCTATGTTTGCCACAAAAATGACCAAAGCTTAAATACGTGGCCGAGGTAGCCCACACCTCCAATTCTTGGGTTGCATTACAAGCGTCATATCATAAGCTCTTGATTAAGACAAACCTCAAGGCCCAGTGGTTTCTGAGTTTTTGCATGTCAGACAGACAACCCTTAACATTTTATATGTATAGGTGTTCAGTTGGAGCTGCATCAGAGTGCATGTGAGCAGGGCAAATTTGTTGTACTGACAAGCTAAGTGGAGCCTGTCCTAGGAACACAGATTTAAAGTTTGTAACGACCAGACTTCATAGACCATGCTGGTATACACTCGCTGATACCCAGGCCTTTTTGGAGTCTCCACTTCCCCTAACTTGCACCTGTTTAGAATGTTGAAGAAGACTTGTGTTGGTGAAGAAGAAAAAATAAAATTGGTCATAGAGCCTCAGAGCTGGGAGGTAGCTAAACACTGCTTCACCATAACCCTTTAAGCTAATTTATAATGGTTGTCTCTGATGCCCTCAATGGACATGTTGCTATAGTAGAAGCCAAAAACATAATAAGCTAATAACATTGTTGAGTTGTAATTAGACCATAATTGCCTAAATAGTACTGTTGTGACAAGCACAAAAATGGAAAAACACCTCTCACACCTTATACATTAAGTCGTTTGTTCTTTTACATGAAGTCACTAAAACAAGTGATTTGACAAAACGCTAACACAACAACTTGTATCAAGCTTCCACACTGGTGGATGTTATGCTAGAAGAACTGCCTCAGGTATATTTTTTTCTCTGATACGCTATACACAAAAGGTGCCAGTTCACATCACGAGTGATGACAATCAGATGCAAGACAATCAGAAACAATACAAACTAAACTGAATATCTCTAAAGTGCAGTGCTGGCAATGAAGGAGCATCATTGTGGAAAAACTGAGGTTGCCCAGTCAGCAGTGTTGCTTGTCCTTTTATAGTACAGTGGGGCAAATGTGCCATCATTTTAAAAGTAGTTATTGCTGAACTGTATATTACCTTTATAGATAGCTGCCAGTACAGAGATAGTGCAGTTCTGAATTAGATTCTGTTTGAAAAGAAGACTGTTTGTTTCCCTTTTGAAACCATGAAGTATTATGGTGAACCCAAGGCTATTGAGAGTTGGATTGGTCTTCTTTCATTTTACATTTTAGATTTTCATCTGGCAACTTGCTCATTTATAGCCTTTTCTAATGGGAAATGATGCTCATTTCATTATCTGTAAAGCTTGCTCAATTAATGCAGTATTGACGTACAAGACCTCAGCATGCATACAAATGCACGAATAACAGGAAAATTTCATCATTGTCATTTAACTGAATGCTGGAATTTGCGTGCTAGTATTACCACTTTTATCATTTACCTGATGCTAGAAATATGCTAACATATTTTTAGCTTCAGATGAATTTGAAAGGATCTAAAACAAGCAGTGAGCTACAAAACAAAAAATGACAGTTACTTCAACATCCACCACTCATGCCCAGGATAGCTGAAAAACATTTCTCTGCCACTTTAATTACCCCTCATCTGAGACTCTCCATTCCAAAATGGCAACCACAAGACAGAGCCAAATGCAGTCAATCGCAAAATGATATAATGGTTCAAGCATTGACACCGTAAGGACAGAACTGACCCAATTAGCTGTTTGTAACTTAACCACTCCAATGAGGTGACTTTATATGTGGACTACAAAATTAAAACACACCACGATAAACGATTTGTTCATTAACTGGGTACAGAGCCCCTTGACAAAGAAAATAAAATTTTGTTGAGTAACAAACAGTATGCTAGAACTACAAGGCCGAATGAAAGAAACAAGTGCTTAGACAGTTAATCTCCAAACTGCCCTACATACAGTTATATTAGCAGATGACAAGAGCCAAACAGAGACCTTGCTGAATATATTAATCTGTTCAGATTATCTTGAACATATTATCATAAAAAAAGAGAAAAATAGCACCCACATCAGATAGCAGGAAGCCTGTGTTTTTACAGTCCGCTTAAAACTCCAAGCACACAGGGTGTCAGACTTTCATCCATATTATAAAGCAGGGGGATACCAAAACACATACAATTTTTATCATCTTTTTTTGCTCTGCTTTTCTTGTTGAGAGTCACATTGCCAACACACCAACTTAGACAGACCAGATCATCCTTATTTCCATTAACTTCCTCAAAGCTCTTTCTGAGAAAGTCATTTTTTTAAAATACATCCAAATAGGTTGTGTAAAATGTGTAGATTAGATTAATTGGCAAGTAGAAGTATACTGTACATGATTTGGTCCTGTGATGGACTGGCACCCTGTCAAGGCTTTTTTCCTGCCTTGAGCCCAGTGCTACTGAGACTGTGAATTAGAGACATGAGATGAGTTATTCTAAGACTAACATTTGTCAGTACTTTGCTTACATTTTGGAATAAAAGAGAGCTATAAAAATAAAACATAAATGCATCCATAAAATTTTAAGCATGCTCAATCCAGTTAAAGATCACAAGGAGCATGCGACCAATCTTGGGAGTATTTTGTGCAATGCAAGTAACAACCCTAGATAAGTAGCTGGTCCATCACAGACCACGCTCACTCACATACTGCCAATATAGAGTCTCAGATTAACCTAACATGCGTGTAGAGGATCAGGGAGGAAAACTGATGCATGTAAGGAAAAACTCTTGCAGTCAGTATCTGGGCCTGACTTTGATTACTGGATTTTGAACCTCTAAGACAACACTAATATAACAGTATGTTACAAACTCGACAATTCCCAAGCACACAAAGTCCTGAAAATACACAAAATTCCCACTAGTTGTGGAAATAACTGTCAAAAGTTGGCTTATAATGAAACAAATTATTTTCACAAAAATGCTCTGTGGCAAAAATAAGCTGCAAAGAGCACAAAAGGTATAGAAGACAATGCCTTTAAAAGGCATTACCAAAAACTAAATCCAAAGTCCAACAAGCGCTGTAAAGGGGGTACAGGTTAAAAAATTGTAGTAAATCACAAAAAGCAAACTAACAATAACCTTTAGAAGAACTCACAACCACCAAGACCACATTCAGAATGAACTGTACAGGAGGGCAGTTTCTATGACAGAGATGGCCTTTAGGTGGGCCACACACAAACCAAATTGCACATGATAAAAGATGTTTAAACATAAAGAAACTAATTAATGAACAAAGTGAAGATAAACAATTAAACAACAGACAACCAGGAGACATTTGAATCCCAGCCAAGGTGGGAACTCTGGCTGAAACACAAAACAGTAAACCAATGCAAATCAAAAGATATGTGTGTAAATACATGTATGTGTTTCAGCCCAAGATTGATTCCTACCTTACTTCCAATGCTGCAAAATATGTTTCACTCCTTGCTGCCCTAATACCTACTCTAGTTTGTTAAAAATAAATACACTCTGCCCACTAAAGTTACAGGGGGCGCAAGTAAATAGCAATTGGCAGTGATGGCTCATAAATCATAAATCAGTTGCCCTGTTTTCAAATTCCATGCCTAGTTACTGTGCATTTTGCATGTTTGCCCATGTCTGTGTGGGTTTTCACCCTAGTACTTCTCCCACATCCACAAATATGCACAGGTTAGGGTAATTCAAGACTCTAAATTGGCCTGTGTGAATATTGGTGGTGCATCTCACCAGCATTTTGCCACATTGCACTGAGTGCTGCTGACATGGTCTCCAATGCTCATGACCTTAACTTTGATTAAGCAGGTTTGAAAATGTAGGCTTGTACATTAAGATTGTAATTTAATTTGAGATGGTGGGACTAGGTTGTATGCTAATGTGCTTCTGTTCTAGAAGTATATTGGAAATGAACTTCTTTAAATTGTAAATTAGAAGAAACTTTAAGAGACAAGCATATTCCCTGGCGATGGAGATGTTTATTCAGATACATTGAGAAGAAAGGCAAGTTATGATTGATTAGCATCATTTGTAGGCACAGATATGTCAGAGTGATTAAGGATTGGATCATTACACAAACATGTTGTTGCGTTTAAAATGAATATTGATATCCAAGATTTTTGGATATTTGCAGTGCAAACAAATTACAGTGATTAATTGGACAAGGTTATAGTCCTTGGGGTGTTTTAGTTGGGACAGCTGTATTTAAGGAAGCCTGACACCCCACAGAGAAGGGAATTGTGCCAATTTCTCAGCTGTGAAGACAGTGCGCATTGCTGCTGATGACTAACCTTGAGTTTGAGCTGAGGAAGAAATCTCGTCTGCCAGCAAAGTTAAATTTACAAGCTAAGTATATAAAATACATGACATAGACAAAGCAGTAAGTAAATAACTAAAAGAATCTTGTAATCTGCAAAGAAATCTATTCTAGGTGATTATTCTATACTATGATTATTCTGTACGGTCCTGGAGGGCTGCAGTGGCTGCAGGTTTTCAATCTAACCCTTTTCCAAATTAGTGACCTGTTTTGCTGCTAATTAACTTCTTTTGAATTCTTTTCAATTGAATTATTTTTTAAGATTTGTTCCCCTGACTTTCTTTATCATTCCTCTGTATTGCTTCATTTCTTTCCTTAAGTGGTACCCAAACAGAAATGAAATGTAAAATGAGTGAGCCAACAGAAGACCAACTAAGTCAGGGCCTCAAACTCCAACTAATTTCACCCCAACCAGTTGCCTAATTAGGCTCTGATTCTTGTTGTTAATTAAACCCGTTTTTTAATTCCATGGCTTGTTGCTGCTCACATTGTGCAATAGAATACATTTCCGACATTGCTGCTTTTCTCTTTTCTAAGAACATTGGGGACCTGAGCAGTTCAGCATTCCTGAGACCTTCACCTTTCCTTATTTTCAGATATTGTATGATGGACACAATTTGCCGGTCATGTTTTGGCTCATTTTGTATCTCATTATTGTTTTGCAGCTAATTAAGGAGAAAGAAATGATTAAGAGGTCTGAGTCTTCCAGAGCTAGTCAATTAAAATTAATTCAGAAGAAATTATTTAGAAGCAAAATAGGTCACTAATTAAGCAAAAGGTTAGAATGAAAACCTGCAGTCACCTCGGCCCGCCAGGACCGGAGTTGGGGACCCCTGCGCTATACTATTCTACAGATTTTCAACTGTCCTCCTCCTTCTTCTTCTTCTTCTTTTGGCTGCTCCCGTTAGGGGTTGCCACAGTGGAAAAGTTATAACTGCATTATAAAGCAGTAGAGTATAGACTTGCATCTTACCTATAAATGACACATCAGTGTGCTGAATTCATGTTGCTTTTCAGTGAAATCAAATGAAACAAAATAAGGGAATTGAAATTAAATTAATTTATGCATTTTTACCAAAATGTATTTTTTTTTAATTGCAAAGCTTTTGAGTGGTTTAGACCAGCTTATTTAAGAGGGGGTATATAAATGTCATTCATTGATTTGTTTTTCAGTGTGAAAACTCAGTTAATGTCTAATGTCTTAGCAGATTCATGATAAGGCAGGAACCAACTCTAGAGAGAGCACTGGTCCATCAGAGGATACACTCATTAACACTGATTCTTCAAATTCACATTACTCTGTTTCTTCAAGCAGGTCACAGAGATAATTTTAACAATTATAACTTGTAATGCTCCCGAGACATAGGGACTGTAACCAATTACAAGTTTGCTTGCCATAGGATCTCTCCTCCCCTCTTCTCTGAAACGCATACTATATAATCAGGTTGATAGTGAAAAACTGGAACAAGGCAGTCAACTCATTTATAAGGTGTGTTTTCAATTGGGAAACAAAACCAAACTGATTTTTCAGTGATGATAGGAACCTTAGTCTTTCTCCTTGCTTGCTATCTCAAATACAGTAAATCTGAACGCCTCCCAGCTTTTTTGACTGGCTTATGAGGATGAAATGAATCCTTTAAATTACAGTGTCATAGTGATACCATTGTGCTCCTGGAGGTGGTACAAGATTATCTCCAGCCTGCAGCAGCCTCCATTTCTGGTGTGCAATTGAAATTCCTCCTCATCATAGTGAGTGTATGAGTGTGGTCTCTCCACTGATTATATAAATCCTCTGTGCCAGTTGAAATTGAGAAATATTTTGTGTTCATAAGAATTACTTACAAAATCCTCCTAATCAGATAAAAGGGGGTCAAAGTTTCCCCTTTTCTGAAAACTTTGAAAAAATGGGGATCGGTATTATAGGCCTGTGGAGTGTCTTTTTATGCTATATCGTGGTTATTGGTCATAAATATGAGAATGTTTTTGATTCTTTTCCTCTAAGGAGTCTCTCCCAGAAGGTTAAAAATTACAAATTTCAAGTATAATCATGTGGAATATTGTTTTCAAGGTTAGTGATTATGAATATGATGTTATTTTTGATTTTTGACCCTTTTATTAGAGATCTAACCCTCTATGGAACTCTATCAGAAGGTGAAAAACTATAAATTTTGTTACAATCAAGAATATTCAGACTGTATATATTTAAATTAAACCACTCTTTTTAATATTTTAAATGTTTAACACAACTGTTTTTCTTTACTATGTACTTCTACCGGGCGGCATGGTAGAGCATTTGGTAGCGCTGCTGCCTCACAGTAGGGAGACCTGGGTTCACTTCCCGGGTTCTCCCTGCGTGGAGTTTGCATGTTCTCCCCATGTCTGCGTGGGTTTCCTCCGGGTGCTCTGGTTTCCTCCCACAGTCCAAAGACATGCTGGTTAGGTACATTGGCAATCCTAAATTGTCCCTAGTGTGTGCATGTGCCCTGTGGTGGGCTTGCGCCCTGCCCGGGGATTTGTTCCTGCCTTGTGCCCTGTGTTGGCTGGGATTGACTCCATCAGACCTTTGTGACCCTGCGTTAGGATATATAGCAGGTTGGATAATGACTGACTGACTGACTGTACTTCTACCTCATAAAGTAAATCATTACATTTCTTATGAAAATTACAAATTTGGTTAACTTACACTAATTCAGACTTTTTCAGCATGTTTTCCCATCTTGTGTCAGTTGTTTATAATAGACAATGTCTGCCACCACAGATGGGAAAAAAGTAATATACTGCTCAAAAAAATGAAAGGAACACTTTTTAATCAGAGTACAGAATCAAGTCAATGAAACTTCTGGGCTATTGATCTGGTCAGTTAAGTAGCAGAGGGGGTTCTTAATCAGTTTCAGCTGCTTTACTGTTAATGAAATTAACAATAGGTGCACTAGAGGAGCAACAATGAGATGACCCCCAAAACTGGAATAGTTTAACAGGTGGAGGTCAATGACATTTTTCCCTCCTCATCTTTTCTGATTGATTTTTAAATAGTTTTGCATTTGGCTATGGTCAGTGTCACTACTGGTAGCATGAGGCGATACCTAGACCCTACAGAGGTTGCACAGGTAGTCCAACTTCTCCAGGATAGCAATATCAATACATGCCATTGCCAGAAGGTTTGCTGTGTCTCTCATCTCAAGGACATGAAGGAGATTCCAGGAGACAGGCAGTTACTCTAGGACAGCTGGACAGGACCGTAGAAGGTCCTTAACTCATCAGCAGGGCTGGTGTCTGCTCCTTTGGGCAAGGAGGAACGGGATGAGCACTGCCAGAGCCCTACAAAATGACCTCCAGCAGGCCACTGGTGTGAATGTCTCTGACCAAACAATCAGAAACTGACTTCATGAGGGTGGCCTGAGGGCCCAACGTCCTCTGGTGGGCCCTGTGCTTACTGCCCAGCACCGTGGAGCTCAATTGGCATTTGCCAAAGAATACCAGAATTGGCAGGTCCACCATTGGTGCCCTGTGCTTTTCACAGATGAGAGCAGGTTCACCCTGAGTACATGTGACAGACGTGAGCGGGTCTGGAGAAGCTGTGGAGAATGTTATGCTGCCTGTAACATCGTTCAGCATGACCAGTTTGGTGGTGGGTCAGTGATGGTCTGGGGAGGCATATCCATGGAGGGACTCTCAGACCAATACAGGCTAGACAACAGCACCTTGACTGCCATTAGGTATCGTGATGAAATCTTTGGACCCATTATCGGACCCTATGCTGGTGCAGTGGGTCCTGGGTTTCTCCTGGTACACAAAAATGCCCAGCCTCATGTGGTGAGAGTATGTAGGCAGTTCCTGGAGGATGAAGGAATTGATACCATTGACTGGCCCCCACACTCACCTGACCTAAATTCAATAGAACACCTCTAGGACATTAAGTTTCGATCCATCCAACAGTGCCAGTTTAAACCTCAGACTGTCCAGGAGCTCAGTGATGCCCTGGTCCAGATCTGCAAGGAGATCCCCTAGGACACCATCCATCGTCTCATTAGGAACATGCCCCGGTGTTTTCAGGCATGCATACAAGTACATGGGGTCCATACAAACTACTGAGTACGATTTTGAGTTGCTGCAGTGAAATTACAGCAAAATGGACTAGCCTGCCACAAGAGTTTTTCACTTTGATTTTCAGGGTATCTTTAAGTTCAGCCCTCTGTAGGTTGATAATTTTCATTTCCATCAAATGATGTGGCATCCTTTCATTCCTAACACATTACCTAGTCCATATCAGTATAGATATCCAGCATGATTTTTCCCCCATTGAGATCTGACGTGTTTTCAAAGTGTTCCTTTAATTTTTTTTTGCTTTGGTGGCATATGTTTTAAGTTGATTAGTCTTTCTAAACTGGAGGACTTGCATACTGTGCAAGGCTCATTTCTCAGCTCCTGCTTTGAATCAAATGCTGTCCGGGGCATCCTTTGGTTTAAAGTCCAGAGCCTTTGCCAGTGGGTGACACTGCATACGTATCAAGTATCCATTATGAATAGCATATATTTGTTAATAAATAAACTTATTTATACTTTAGGAACAAACTTTTTAGGAACAAATGTTTTTAGTAGTCAAATTTTACTGTGGCTGTTTTTTGAAATCTCAGACTTGTTTGGTTGTTATAGAAATACAGTAATGCAAACTGCGGAAATTTTGTCTCGGCTTATGATCATGATGCTTCTTTGTCTTCTGATTGTGTTATTTTTGGACATGAAGGTGTCATCAGTACATTGAAAAATTAGCCTCTGTTAAATTTTTCCATCCTAACATAGGAAAAACATTTGAGTGTTTACTACAGTAAGTGATACTAGCATTATAAGTGTGTCACACATTGACTAGCCTGTACTTCAAAGCAGCACCACCCTGTTTATGAAGCAAGTGCACAAGGAAAGCAGTAATTAAGTTGTTTTGACTCTGCAGGCACTACTTTAGGTAGTATTCCCTGAGGTTTGATTATTCACAGTGATTTCAGTGGGGACCTGTTCTGGTTAGAAATGGAGATAAGATCTGAAATTAGGGCTAAATGTCTCAAAGAAAAGAAGAAACACAAAACAAAAAAAAACAAAAAAGTGCATATTGGAAATATATGGTAAATAGTAATAATAATAATAATAGTTCTTTACACTTATATAGAGCTTTTGTCACTACTCAAAGTGCTTTATATAGAGAGTGTGAGGCCAGTTCATCCACCATCACCTGGATGATGTGACAGCAGCCATTTTGTGCCAGTATGCTCGTCACACATTAGCTATTAGGTAGTTAAGGGGTGAGAGAGATAATTAGCCAATTAGAGACATGGGATGGTTAGGGAGCCAGAATGACTAGGCCATGAAAGGCCTGAACATTGGGTTGCACCCAGCTCTTTTTGAAGGATGCCCAGGAATCTTTAATGACCACAGAGAGTCAGGACCTTGGTTGTACAGTGTCCTCATCATTTCACTGGGGCATTAGGATCCACACACAGACTACAGGGTAAGTGCTCCCTACTGTGCTCTCCATCACCTCTTCCAGCAGTAACTCAAGCTTTTCCTAAATGGTCTCCCATGTGAGTATTGTCCAGGCTTAAACATGTTTATCTTCAGGTGGATTGCCTGTTCTGAAGTGCAACTGGTATGGCTGCTGGCCATCTTAGTGTGCAGACAATTCAGTTCAGCTCAGCAATCCAGTGTCTGTCTGCACAGGGTGATTCTAAAGTAAATTGGCAAAGGCCCCCAGTGTGCAGCTTTGAAGATCTCTGCTATGTAACTGACCCTAAATACTGTGTTAATTTAAAGCTTTTAAAGTTGTGACAGAGAGCGATCTTCATTCATATGTTTCTTATTTTATCAGTTTTAATTTTTAAAATACATAGTCTCACTTATTTAATATTTTTGTAATCTTCAGAAATGGGAGACTGGTGCACTTTTCATATTTTCATTGAAGAGTAGTTGCATCCTGCCTGGGATCACATTTACAGTCCAAATGAAGGAGACTAGAAACAAGCATGTTTAGAATAGTAAAGAAAGTACTCCTACCATCTAATGCCTTCACATTGTGTTTCCCCCCACTAAACACCCCCATCCCTGGGGCACAAACCCTGCAGTGCATTACAAAGAACAAATCTTTTAGCAAATCAAGCCAAAGGGGGACTTGTTTCATTCATATCATTATTCAGACGTGTGGATTCAAACGCCCCAGTTTCATTTTGCTCACTTCACTTGCACCCTTTTGCTCCCATTGTGTCCCCTACTGGCTGAGACTGAAACAGCATCCAATAGCATTAATGGGATCATTTTTATTTCTCAAAGCTGTAACTGAAGTGTTCTCTTTTTAGCTACATTTATAGAGCTGTCGTCAGTAGAAATTCCTGAGGTTTCTTGGGTTTCTTCTCATGGCAAAAGTGAAACATGACACTATTCAGTCAGTGCTCAGCAAATTAATTTCTATTTTTAAATATTTTAAAAGCCATGCAGTGTGATAGCAGATAGTATATTATTCTGCAGCTTCAGTATATTATCATATGAAATGCAGCAGATTTAGACCAATCTGTCTCATGTTTCAGTTCAATTTATTTTTGTATATAGCTCTTCATTGAGTACAGGCACAGAGTGGTTGCATTATTTACATTTATAATGCATTAACATAAAATTGCAAACAATACCATATTTACAAGCATAAACACACAAATTATGTTAAACACACAGTAAAACAGAAGCACTTAACAAAAACAAATCGTGACAGTATCAAGTCTATTAACATTATGATTGAAATATCTAGGGGACAAAACAAAAACTCCAGCCAGCCATTAATAGATGAAAATACATTTCTGGTTGGGGGGGGGTCCTTGGCTGGTAATTACAAATAATGTCTCTGCCAATGTGAGACAAAATAACATGTTCTAAGCCAAGTAGCCACGCCCACACACACCTGGACAGTTTTTATAAGTACATGCTGGACAGAAAATGAGCAACAGATGAATTCTTTTTAGTTATGAATCACAGCTTCCATCACACATCTGGTGTCACTTTGCATGGGCAGGTACAGTACAGCGGCGTGGCTGTTAATCTGCCTAAACTTTAATTGTAAGAATATGTGGAGAATTTAATTATATAATCATTTTGTAAAGTGTTTAGTGGAGTTGGTACATAAGGCTGCATAAAGGCTCCATAAAGATTTGCCTATAGTTCTGTCAGCAGCAGGTGGAGCTACTATTTATATAGTACATTTTTATAGAAACAGTGTATCTCAAAGTGCTTTACAAAATGAAATAAAAAGGAAGTTAATATAAAGCATAACCAAACTAGGTTAGGCAATAATATTGTACAGTATGTAACAAAGAAAAAGATAAGATTGGATCTCCAGGAGGATAAAAGACCGCCTAGCCTCCACTGGGCATTCTACAGTACCTAACATAGATGATACAAATCAGTCCTTGTGGTTTTTAGGCTTCACATGGAAGAATTTGATGATGATGATGAGCATGATATTAGTCCGGAATTGCAGAACCCAGAGGAAGATGATAATTCAGTGCCCATATAGACTAATAGGGATACAACTAAAATGTAGCTATGAAAAAGCCATTTTAAAATAATGCATCTTTAGCAGTTTTTTTAAATTGTTCTACAGTATTAGCTTCTATTGGTAAAGTATTCCAAATTTTAGGTGCATAACAGCAAAAGGCTGCCTCACCACTTCCTTTCAGGTTGGCTATTGGAATTATAAGCAGACCTTCATTTGAAGATCTGCTAACCCAAATATGAATCTAAAGGCCTGGATTCAAAAATTATCAGTCACAGTCTATGTAGAGTTTGGACATTGTACCTGTGTTCATGTGGGTTTACTGTGAGTACTGTGATTTCCTTTCAAATAACAAAGATAAATAAAAGCTGATTACAAACTTTAAACTAATCCTCTATGGGCAAGAGTATATGTAATCACGAATGTGCCCAACTATGAACCCATGCCCTATTTAGTCTTGATTAATGCATTATGTCATACGCTTTTGGTGTTGCCTGTAACCCCATGGCAGAAGAACAATTTCAGAAGAGAAATAATTTGTGCATTTCACAGTGTTATTTTTATTCTTAGTCTTGTAATGTCCATTGTCAGCAGAACAACATGAATTGCAGCCCCTTCCATAACACAGTGGGAAGCTTTGCCATATATCATTTTATTTTTGCACGTGAGAGCAAATGCAAATCCAGAGGGACAGAAATAAAAATAACATGAGATAGGCTTGATGGAGAGGAATGGTAGCGCTGTGGTGCACTTTTCTGTTTTAGCTCCCTCCTTTTTTCTTTTAGAATTTTTTTATTTCACATGGATGAACCTTGGATTAGTTAGTGGCTAAGGTGTTAGGCCGGATTTAGACTTCCATTAATGCAAAAAACAGCAATTCTGACCTGTTTAAGAATTGTGAGTGACATTCTGGAGGGATGCCATATGAAACAGCTTTATTCAATTATAGGTATTGACTACAGAAAACCATGTGTGAGAATTGAGTGGGTCGGTGGGTGCAGTAGAATCTGGTGCTGTACTGCACGGTAACCACATCATTTTGGAGGAGTCCTAATCCTGGACATGTGTGCAGTTGATTAGACAGTGACAGGATTGTTAAATGATTCTCAGGGAATTGTTTGTGTTAACCTATAAACCTTTCATTTTGCTATTAACAAAGTTGTCTTTTGTGTTAGTTCAGTCGAGTGTAGGGGATGTGTTTGCATATTTGTGGCGTTCCCCTACCTTTTATTGCTGCTGCTTTTGCAAATCTTTGCTAATCTTAATGTTAATTTCCTCCCTTCAATAAATTTCATGTGTATTTTAAGCTTGTTATTTAGATCTTTTTAAATCTTAGAAGGTGTGTGTATATTAAGGGTAAATCTCCCATTCTTTTCATTGAATTATACTTCTGTGTCTCAGTTTAGCTGTGAAGTGCAGGTATAGATTACATTTCCTGCCAAGTGGGCAGCAGGGTGTCCATGGTTGAAAAAAATACTAAGTAAAAATGAAAGTGGAATTTTTGGAGTGCAGTAGGCTTGGTACAGATAATGATTTTCTAAACATAAAAATTGATTGTAAGGTCTGAATGTAGTCATTCGTACTGTTTATGCCGGATTGCATCATCGACAAAAGTTCCTTGTTGCCGTCAATCTACTCATCACAGCTGAACTTGAGAGATATTGAGAGTATTGTCAGAGCTACTTCGTTACCTGTCTAGGGGTCTGAGTTCAGATCTGTCTGGAAATTGTGTGCTCTCCCTGTGTTTGTGTTGGTGGTCCCCAGGCATATGTTCTCATCAATTAATAAACTCTAAACAGGACTGGTATGACAGTGGATAGACCTTTTTTTAGACGGGCCTCGATTTAGCGTCGGTTGTTGCTCTGCTCCCTGCTCTTCTGTAAAATAGAGTGGCACAGCCATACAGTAATTAGTTATAATAGTTTCTGTTAAATATTATTTGTGCAGTGTTTTTGTATTACTTTCACACAAATATTGGACATGGCATCATATCTTCTAATTCATATAATGACTTTCAGAAATGCATGCCTGTCGTTAATTGAGTAGTATCTGAATATGATAAATAATCACAGGGAACTCTAATACATTTAATAAGTACTAGCTGGTAGACTTGGGAAAAAAAAATAACCTAATAAGAGCATGTCGAAAAAATGTTTTGTTCGATTTGGGTGTGGACTTCCATTAAGAGTAAAGAAAAACAAGATTAGTGAGTAATATGAAAGTATTAGAGTAGCTCTTTTGGAAATGTATTAAGCATATTAAAAGTTGTAATAAGAATTGTTGAATATTTTAAAGCATCCTTATTAGCATTTAAACTGAATGAACATGCTTTGTGGAAACTTCAAGGTCTTTTATGATTTGAAATGTACTGAAATCCAGTTTTGAGTCAAATGACAACACTAAGGGCAAGACAGGCTGTAGTTTATCACAGCAAGCACAATATGCAGACATGTAGAACATTCCTTTTTAGACTTTTCAATTAACCCAGGGTACATATTTTTACACACACTCTGTGCCAGAATTGGCCTTCAATATAATTTTTTTATTTTATCATTGTGCATGATTCGGGCATTTTTTTCAGAAAGGTCTTGCTTTTAAAAGGACAAATCATCCATCCATTTTCCAACCCGCTGAATCTGAACACAGGGTCACGGGGGTCTGCTGGAGCCAATCCCAGTCAACACAGGGCACGAACCAATCACGGGCAGGGTGCCAACCCACCGCGGGACACACACAAACACACCCACACACCAAACACACACTAGGGCCAATTTAGAATCGCCAATCCACCTAACCTGTATGTCTTTGGACTGTGGGAGGAAACCCACACAGACACAGGGAGAACATGCAAACTCCATGCAGGGAGGACCCGGGAAGCGAACCCAGGACTCCTAACTGCGAGGCAGCAGCGCTACCCACTGCGCTACCGTGCCGCCCAGGACAAATCACATTATTTTTAATACATCCAAGGAAAGGTCCATTTAATGATTCATTTGCTGCATCAAGGAGACTGTTTTAGTTATAGGCCCCCTCAGTCTGACGATGTTTGTCCCATGTAACACTCGGTGGTAAACTGAATCTTTTTATACCTCTTCCAGCAGTGGCTTATTCTGAAACTATTCTATCCACACCCCTCAAGAGATTTTACTGGGGATCTCACCTTGGAAATGAATACAAAAAGCCACAAAGTGCAGTATTCAAGAATGAGCTTATGTTAAGTCTTGCAAGCAAGGTTTGGTTTTACAGGTTTCTTGTTAGCTCATTATTAGTTTATTTTTTAGATGACACATGCTGCAAAGTAGGTACTATGATTTTGTAACTTATTGTTAGCCCAGAAACACACACACACCTCAAGCCAAATGGAGGATAATAAGACATTTAAACATTAAAGAAAAATGGAGTGGATAAGGAGCTTTGGAAAATGGCTGGATGGATGGATGAACGGATGGCTGGAACTGAGCTATTGTAGCAGCCTTATATGTGGTTGACGTCTTAACTGTTCAGCTGTGTCTAGGCAGCTTAGTTCAGAGAAGAGATCCAAATGTTTGATGAACTCCTATAAAATAGCATTTAGATATTAAATGGTTGTGAAAGAAAGAAAGAAAGAAAGAAAGAAAGAAAGAAAGAAAGAAAGAA
>JANRMT010062813.1:66205075-66276826 GCA_026402145.1 Polypterus bichir lapradei | reverse complement strand
AGATAGATAGATAGATAGATAGATAGATAGATAGATAGATAGATAGAGTGATATTGGTGCTTGGTTGGTGCCGACCCAACACAGACTCACAACAGAGGCACATGTAAAATAAACAAAAAGATTTATTTTTTCTTCACCTGTTTTCTGGTGCCCAGACGGGCTCATTAAGCTGTGCAGCTCTATGCAGCTCCCGCTGGTGGAGGCCATGGAGCCCAACCAAGATGAGCTCCGGTGTTCCACGAAAGTGGCCCTGACGCAACACAGGGGGCTGCCAACAAAGGTTCTGAGGGATGTAGAATGGCTCCCATGGCTGCTCCCCCAGATCTAATGACAAAGGGGCGTCACGGCCGTCCGCCACAGTGCCCCCCTCTCAGCTGAGCTCTGTGGGGCACAGTGGCTTGTCCCGTGAGGGCTGGTCTCCTCCAGAATGGGGAGTCGGCGTCCTCCTATCCATGCTCTGTCCTGCAATGACAAAAGCACAAGAGCGGGAGGTGCTACCCCAATGCCCGCGTCCTCCGGGCATCCTCCACGGAGAACACCTCCAGCCGTGGCCACAGCAGTTGCATTCAAAGCAACGCTGCTCCCCTCTGGTGCGATCCCAAACAGGACGGGAAGTCCTGCCCTGATGTCCGCCCAGCTCAGGGTGACTGGTGGTTCCGCCCCTCCACAGCGCAGCCCTCCGCTGTCTGTGAGCAAATGGGCTTACGCTGCACACTGTTTGAAGGCCCCTTCTTTTTCTGGGGTGTCCTCTTGTTCTGGCTGCACTTCCGGGTGTGGCTGCACTCCCGCCCAAACGGGCTCATTAAGCCGTGCAGCTCTATGCGGCTTCCCCTGGCGGAGGCCATGGGGCCCAACCAAGATGAGCTCCGTTGTTCCACGAAAGTGGCCCCGGCGCAACCTAGGGGGGCTGCCAACAAAGGTTCAGAGGGACATAGCGTGGCTCCCATGGCTGCTCCCCTGGATCAAGTGACAAAGAGGCGCCCCGGCTGGGCATGGGTCCCGGCCTTCCAGCTAGATAGATAGATAGATAGATGCTTTACAGTGTTTGTCACCAAGTGGAAATTAAGACTTTATGTCACCAAGAGGAACTAAAGAAAGATTAGAAATACTTTTAGTTGCTTCTTAATTTTTTCTCTATCTATTACTTTGATTGGTATAAGGATTTAATGAAATAACAGCAGATGATAATAGGAACAAGATGTGGCCAGGAAGGCAAGGATCAGAAAAATTAGATCACATACAGTATAATTGAGCTACTGAGAAACTACGGGAACAAGATGATACTCAAATATCAAAGACATGGCAAAACTGAAACCAGAAACACCAAAACCAAATCCAAATCCCAGTTCCTTGTGACCCTGAATTGGCTTAACAAAATGGATGGATGATGGCGGTTCTCTGAATGGTAAACTGACTCTCAATTACAAAGCACAATTCTAAAAAAGTTGCAACAGTAAGTGAAGTGCTTAAAAAACAGAAAGCTGTGTGTTTTTTAAATCCTTTTTGACTTGTATTAAGTTGATAACAGCAAAATAACATAAAATATTTTCCTGTGACAGCTGTATTGATTTTTTTTTTGTAATTACACTTTCATTCTGAATTGGTGCTTGCAACACATTGCAAAAAAGTAGGGACAGGAAAATATAAGACTAGCATCCAGAAAAGGTGATGCTGTTGTGCATGGGTATTAAAGGAACATTGACATAAGTCTTATTTATTTATTTATTTAAGAGTTAAAGATGCTAAGATTTGCATTGGGTGTGACGAGGATGGACAGGATTAGAAATGAGTACATTACAGGGTCAGCTCAAGTTGAATAGTTGGGAGGAGACAAAGTCAGAGAGGCAAGATTGCGTGGGTTTGAACATGTGCAGAGGAGAGAAGCTGAGTATATTAGAAGAAGGATACTAAGGATAGAGCTGCCAGGCAAGAGAAAAAGAGAAAGGCCTAAGAGAAGGTTTATGGATGTGGTGAGAGAGGACATGCAGGTGATGGGCGTAACAGAACAAGATGCAGAGGACAGAAAGATATGGAAGAAGATGATCCGCTGTGGCGACCCCTAACGGGAGCAGCCGAAAGAAGAAGAAGACGACATAAGGCTCATGGATTTACAATCAAGGATATGTTGAGGTACATCACTCTGCGAAAAGCAGTTCAAGAACAATGTTTCTCAATTCGTAATTGCCATGAATTTAGGGATTTCACCTTTCTCCGGGCATAATATTATTGAAAGATTCAGAGTCATCTGGGGAAATCTCCATTTGAAAACTAGTATTTGTTTTATTTACCAGACAGCTTTTTTTCCCAAGGTTAGTTATAAAGCAACACTAAATGCCTGTGCTCTTCAGCCTTTCAGATGGCACATTAAAAACCAACATACATCTGTGTCTGGAATATTCTGGAATGCCTTTATCAATAAACATTGTTCATGGCTGCATCCAAAAATGCATATTAAGACTATGCACAAACAGAAACCATACATTAACAAAGTCCAGAACTTCACTTAGTGGTCTGAAGCACAGTAAAATGTGTGCTGTGGCCTGATACGTCAACCTATCAAATTGTTTATGGAAGTAATGGATGTCGTGTTCTGGTGCCATCCTGATGGATATCAGCATCCAGTTCAGAAGTAGCATCTTGCATTTTATGGACTTTGTGTTAGCGCCCATGGCATGGATAAATTGACTATCTGTGAATTCATCATTAATGCTGAAGAGTATACAGTATATACTAATGCAGGAGCAGTATATGCTGCCATCTAGACAATGTCTTTTTATGAGATGTCCCTGTTTATTTCAACAATCCCAAGCTTCATTTTGCATGTGTTACAACAGTGTAGCTTCATAATCAGAGAGTGTGGGTGTTACACCGGCTTGCCTGCAGTCCAAACCTGTCACCCATTAAAGAGAAATTCCACATTAGTAAACGCTCATTATGACAATGTAGACTCTAGACATCTGAGCGACTAAATGTTTGCAGTGAGGAAAAACTGGCAAAAATGTAACATTCAAAACTAGAGAAATTGTTGTCCTCAGCTCCATATGACTACTAAGTGTCACTAAAAAGAAAGAAAACGTAACACAGTAAGTAACAAACACAAACCTCTGTCCCTTTCTGGACTTTGCTCAACACACTGGAACTATAGGTTGGGGTTTCTGGGGTCAGGTGTATTACATGCATGCCTTACCAGACAGAAAAAAATCTTTATTTTTTCATCTTTGTATTTCACAGGTTTATCTTTCATTTCATTTAAGCTGTCAGATGTCAGCCTAAAGATTCAATTTCTAGTTTGTTACTGTTTCTCCTCATTTAATGTACAGTATATATTTTACAGTATGTTCTGAATATGTTTTTGGCTTTTGAAATATAGAAGCTCTTTCTTCCATATTCTTCCACTAACTCTTGTCTCACAACCTACCTAATGCTTGAACGTTTGATGCAATTATTTATTTGTGATGCGAGGGTCCTTGTCTTTTGAACTCCCACATACTCATTGATGATTAAAGTAGCTGAGGTATATTGCAATTTAAAACCTGGCTACAAAATCAAGTCTGAACTGTGCAATACATCCAGAGAAGGAAATAAAACCCTTCTTCATATTTCCAGTCCAAAAGTAAAAATAAATACTGTAGTACACTTAAAGTTGACTTAGTATCTGCCATTGCTACCTTTTTTTCATTTTATTAATGCTCAGCTCATTAGCGCTAATACTTACCAAGTCAGTATGCAACTTTGTGGTGGTGACCAATGACCAGGTATGCTTCACTGACCTTGTTGCAACTTTCTCTCATTCTTGCAAGATTTATTCTGTACAAGTTCCACAAGGTCAGATCATATCTGACAGAGTATGGAGCACAATTCCAGGTCCAGGCTTTGGTATTATCAGGTCTGAACTACTGCAACTACTGTTATGTACTGGCAGGAGTACCTGCATGTGCTCCCAAGATGCAGCAGATGATTCAAAATGCAGCAGTACGTCTTGCGTTCAACCAGCTGAGATGGACGCATGCTATTCCTCTTTTCAGGTTGCTATACAGGCTTCCTGTAATAGCATGGATGAATTTCAGATCCTTAATGCTTGCTTACAGAGTAGTCAGTGGGTCAGCAGCTATATATTTGGAGACACTCATGAGGTCCTACGCAGCTCAGATCTTCTGGTGAACAGTGTCTAGGTGGCATCAAATCTCAATCCAGACTCCTCACATGTAGCACAAAGGTGGTGGAATGAGTTGTTAACCTCTATCCACACTGCTGACTCCCTCAATGTAGGGAGGACGGACAACTAAAGAAGCGGTGGGGTTGTCCACAGGAAGAAAGAGATGTAATCATCCTTGGCATGTACAGTGAGGAATGAAATGGAAGGAGAAAGTTCGGTGACCTCAATGGTTAGCTATGTTGTAAAGCTTAAAGTGCCGGTGCCAGGTGCTATGGTTGTGAGAATGGTGTTGCTTCGTTAGAAGCAAAGTGGGAATGGCAGAGAAGTAGAGGTGGTAGTGGTGTTGGACTAAAGTCATTAGTTTAAAGTTAACTGGTCCCCCACAAGCTACTTGATTGTAGTATACTTTTGCATCTACTGACTTTAAAAGGGAATCCCTATTCCACCCTTCAAAATCATTTCTATGTACATGTGCATCTGCTTACCGTGAATGGGATGTGCTCCTTCTCCCAGTATTTGTCCATATGCATTCACACCTACAGACTTTAAAGGAGGACCACTTACATCTAACGAAAAACACAAAAACAATTCTTGAGTGACATAATGTAAGCACATAAAAATCGTACACATCTAATAATGATAATATATATTCAAATTTCACATTATTCCTAATGATTACCCATTTCAACTTAAAAGATATTTTCCTGTAAAATTGTGCTTTGCCATGACTACCAACAAAAGCCAAGCCATTAGTAAAGCCAGAAATTGATCTAATGCTAGTATTTTTGTCTCACAGCAATTGTGTATAGCGTGTTTAAAAGTAAGCAGGTCCAGTGACCTGATAATATTATTATTATTATTTGTCTGACGCCTTTACGCAAGGAAGCATACAACATTTAATATACAATTGATTATGTTTTTTTTGTTTTTCAAAGTGCAGCACAGGCAAGTGAAGTGACTTGCCCATGGTCACATGGTGTTAGTAGCTGGATTGGAACCCACAGTCCCTGGGTTTGAAGTCCAAGGTTTAAAGCCTTAACCGCTAAAAAAAATACAAATAAGGTGTACAAAAAAGTGCTTAGTTACGTAGTACTTCTGATACACCTGATTAACCAACAGCACTAAAATGGAGGCCCGTTGTCTGGGTAACGCAGCCAGTTAAAACATAACTGTATTTTTTTTAATTTCCTTTCAAAAAAAAAAAATAAAACCTTGAGAAAAAGATTTTTCAGAAAATGTTTAATAACTTAAAATCTACATGTGGTTAGGATTGTTTCTCATTCTAATTATTATGAGAAATATATATTTCATATGGCTTACATTTTCAAGTTACGTTTACAAAGTCAGTAAGTTGTAATAGAATTCACAGATTGCTTTTTTCCATTTGGAAATTTAGGCAGCAAGCATCACCCCCTACATTACCAGTAATTGCCAAGCCTGACGACTATTGTGTAGGTGCTATGGAATCATGGGTCTCACAGCAATCATCTCAAGGACCCATTCTTTGGTGAATACAATATAAATTGCATTAATTTTAAAACAGTCACTTTTGGCATTTGTCAGAGTTTTTTTTCTTATAGTAAAATGCATAGATGGCAGTCTGGAAAGGAAAGAGAAATCAGAATAGTTGAGTGTGCTTTGCATATGATATGACTGACAAGCACTGAAGGCAAGTGCCATATCACAGTCCTCCTGAGCAGCTGTTTAGCTGCAGCCGCAATGCAGAAGGTCTGATCCTTTAGGGTGTCTGATGGGCATGACAGGCCCTTAAGTGGGCTGTGTCTGAGTAATGAAGCTCCTTTTCAAGTTAGAGTGACAGGAAATAAATGGAATTTCCTTTTCGTCAGAGCTCATTACTGTCCAGATATGTTTCGGAAACGCAAGGGTTGTGGTAGAAGAGCTTTTTTAATGGCAAATATGTAACTGTAGATCCAGATTAAGTCAGTGAAGCAACTTTTCTGGAAGTTGATTACTGGTGGATAGTACAGGTATAGGGAATTTTCTCTTAAACTTGGTCTTATGCTGTGTCCAGCTGTCTCTTCAAGAATAATTAGTCATTTCTTTAGTTTTTGGAAAGCATTGTGGCTGTTTGTAGTGATGTACATTCAAGCAGATACTGCTGATAAATTTTATTTTTTATTACTCTTTAAAATTAAGTGTATCCTTTTACATTTTGTGCTTTAATAATGCACAACTTTTTTGCATGCCACCAAAATTTAATGTGACATCTAACCTTTATGTTAACTGTATGAAGACAATGTGGCTGGCAGGAAACTATAGTGAACACAAGTCGCCAGTCGTACTCTATAAATACATGCTGGTAAGGATTTCTTTTGCAGTTTTCATGCTTTTGTTTGACTGATGTATGTGATCATCATATACAGTATGTATGAGTTGGGCTGATGTGTCCTTATTTTATTCCCCAATTGTACTTATTCAGATCGGTGGACAGTGCTTAACAGTGCAGCCTTCTTGAGATCACTTGAGAGTTTTGCTGTTTTCCCACACATGATACATACTGTAGCTGTGCCATTCCTTCAGACACTAACAGGAGTGCTATATAGAACAAAGGAACTGAATGGGCAGTAGGTAACTTGAGAAAGCATCATTAATTTGTCATAATGAATGAAGTATGACTCTCAGAGTATATACTGTATGAAATTTAAGTAATCAACATGGATCTCAATGTTAACATTTGCAGTGCACCATGTAATGTTTATGTCTCTGTTTATGGTAAGGGGTCCGTAAAAGCAGTGTTAATGTTTGTGATGCACCATCTATTGGAATGACAGATGTATCACATTCTATTGTTAAAAATGTCTCTGATGTGCCATCTTTTGGATTGACAGAGACATAGAAACCAGACAGACACATGGAGAGACAAACAGACACTTATCTTTTTATTAAGGTGAATATACTTTATTCTGTTTCTGTGTTTATTTTTGACATTACACTTTGTGTTTATGTGCCACTTTTTATTTCATACTGTTTTGTAATTAGTGTATAGTCCACTGTCTTTGAAAGGGGAGATGGTCTTATCAAGAATAATTGAAACTGAATTTTTTTAAGCTTCTTAGCACATCAAAAGGGATAGCTAAAAGTGTATCTGAACACTTTCATAAATTTTATAAATAATATGTAAAAATAAATTAGAAGACAATATGCTGTATAGAAGTTTAACAATACACAGTGTAAATAACATGAACTTTATAAAATACTAAGTGATATACAGTATGTATAGATAGTTGGAAAGAATACTATGTTAAAACAAGTTAGAAAGTCATGTTAATCAGTGGACGAAAATCTATATAAACAGAAGAAGGCAACAATGGAGGAAAAGTAGATATCTGCAAAAATAAAATAGAAACTGTTATACATTAAAAAGAGATAAAAGCAGCTATTTAAAGTAAGTGTGGCATAGAAAAATAGAAATCAGATATACATGAAATAAACAAATTTAGCAGCCATCTCACAGTACAAAAGGAATCATTCATCTTCAAAAATGACTGATTTCCTTATTACTTCCTTGCATATTCAAATTTTAGAGCTTTTATGCTACAAATAAATATAGCAAAGTGAATTAAGTTCCTTACCAGGTGAACTAAGACCACCTCTGAGAAACTCGACAAGTGTATCAGATCGTTCCAAGCATTTACGTCATCATCAAAAAGAAAAGGAAACCACTTAGTTTGGAAAGCACTCAACAAAGGAAATGAGTCTGAAAGGCTCTTAGTTGATACAGTGTCTCGTTTGTTTTGGGCTAATTGACAACTCTACAACAGGATCAGGGATTAATTTAAGCATTGTTCACAAGGATATAGAAAAAATACAGGGGATTCACAAAGTATTTGGACTCTGTTCCCTTTTTTTCGCTTTTGTACTGAAATTATTTCAATTCATTTTGTCTCCACAAAGGATTTTAGAAATTTTGCAAAATTATTATAAATAAAAAACTGAAACATCACATTGACACAAGTATTCAGACCCTTTGCTGTGATACTTGAAATCTGGCTCATGAGCATCTCATTCTATCTATTACCATTGAGATGTTCCTACACCTTGTTTGGAATCTAGCTGTGGTCAATTCAATTGAAGGCAGAGGATTAGGAAAGGCACACTCCTGTCTTAAGAAGGTCCCACAGTTGCAGCATTAAAGGTTCTCAAAAGCACAGCTTCTGTCACAATGTCTAAATGGAAGGCGTTTAGAACAACCACAACTGTTCCACCTGGCCAAACTGAGCAATCATGGGAGAAGGACTATGAGAAGAGAGGCTTCCAAGAACCCCATGGTAACTCTAGCTGAGCTCCTGAGAACCTGTGTATCTATGAAAGAAATGTCCAGAAGGTCAACTATCACTGCAACACTTGACCAATCTTGGCTTCATGAAGAGTGGACAGACAGAACCCTCTCTTCATTTAAAGACAGATAGAAGCCCGTTTGGGGTTTGCAAAAGCACCTAAAGGTCTCTCAGACTGTGAGAAAGAATATTCTCTGGTCTGATGAAACTAAGGTTAGAGTAATTTCTGGAGGAAACCAGGCACTGCTTCTTTTCTTTTTCAGTACAATTGCATCATCATGCTGTGGGGTTGTTTTTCAGCAGCAGGGATTGGGAGAATTGACAAGGTTAAAGAAAACCTAAAATGGAGCACAGTACAGAGATGTCCTTAAAGAAAACCTGCTCCACAGGGCTCTGATTAAGTTAAATTCACCATCCAGCAGAATAATGACCTTAAGCACAAAATCAAGACCAACACAGAAGTAGCTTAATAACAACTCCAGGAATGTCCTTGAGCTGCCAAGACTTGACCCCAATCGAACATCTCAGGAGAGACCTGAAAACAGCTCTCCACCGACGGTCTCCATCCATCATGACAGAGCTTGAGAGGATGTGCTTAGAAGAATTGCAGAAAATATCCATATCCAGGTATGTGAAACTTGGCCTTGGCAGACCCAAGAAGTCTCCAGGCATGAATCGCTGCCAAAGGCGCTTCAACTAAGTACTGTGGAAAACGTTTGAATACTTGTGTCAATGTGACATTTCAGCTTTTTATTTGTAATAAATTTGCAAAACATTCTATAATCCTGTTTTTACTTTTTCAATCTCATGTATTGAGTATTGCTTAATGTGAAAGCAAAATTAATTTAAATGATTTAATACAACGATACGGTATAGAAAATGTGAAAAAGTGAAGGAGTCTTAATTAATAATATAATGGATTATGGATTATGTGAATTTCCCCTTGGGATTAATAAAGTATCTATCTATCTACTTTGTGAATCCACTCCGGACCACCGGGGCTCGTACAGCTGCCCTAACCTGACACAGACAAGCAGACAAAAGTTGTCACACAGCATACACGGTTTATTTACAGAGGGGAGCCACTTTCTTGCTCCCCAGATCACAGCCAATGCATCACAGTACAAGTCTCAGTTCTTTCATTTTATTCACTTCTCTTGTCTGTCCACCCGCCTGCCCACCCAATCCTGGCACTGTCTGTGGAGTTTTTACTGTCTCACTGTGCCTCTGTGGGCTTTCTCCAGACTGAGTGTGGGTGTTTGCAAGAGTTTCCTGCAGTTGACTGGCAGTTCATCCACAGAAAGAAAAAGAAAAGAAAAAGCAGATTGGGAAAAGGGATGGGTATTGTATGTAACATGCATGTACAGTATAGTAAAAGCTTACCTACTAGTGAAAACCACTATGCAAAATGAATTACCAGATGAGCCAAAATTACTACTATTTAAATATGAACTGTTCTTGTTTTCCTTGGTATCTTTAGAAGTTAAAAAAAATGTCATCTAGTTTTCTTACTCATTAAAAAAAAGTCTCAATTAACATTCATAATTCAAAACTATAGCATCCAAACTTGAACTTAATTTTTTTTTACTCTTACTATATCATACTTTTTACATATTTTTATTTTTAATTATACAGTAACTGCTTGTGTGAGAGAATATTTGTTAAACGTCTAGTGCATGTGGCAACAGCACTGTACTTAACACCCTTGTCTGGCCGAGTATATGTGTAAAATAAGACATGTTCAAACCTGACCTAACAAAGCCACACTGACGTAAATCTGAGATCAACAACAAAGTGCATTCAATTAAGAACTGAAATAAAGTACTAGAGAATGCTGTGGGCAACAGTAAGCACATATAGACATCGGATTGGGAGAAATTCTCCCGAAAAGGATGTGAAAGTCAAAGTGTACAAGTGAAAACTATTACAATTGCTGACCACTGTTGACTAATAGTATGTAGTGATGTGTATAATAAATACAGGGGTAGGCAAAAGTAGGTTTGCAGTTGTTTATATGGAAAAAAAGACATGCAGGTTATGACTATTAAAATAGCTTTATTAACTCAAAAAATTGTGACATTGGCACAGAGCACTTAGGTATGATATCAGAAGTGCTCAAATTACACCTATAATCCTATGTTTGCATTCCCGTATATTTATTATACAACTAATTTCAGTGAAACCATGTATCTAGTCATATGGTTGACACATTTCCATTTGAATTAAGTGACTGTTTGGTTTTCATAAGTAACAATCTTTGAGCACTTTCATTGTTATATAAGTTAAGTATCAGTGAATATTTTCTGGACAAATACAATTTCTTGTCTTGTCTATCTGCTTGGCAAATCAGTACTCACCCCCACCACAGATTTTACCAAATTGTCCCGATTATGTGTGTGCGTTTGTGTTTGTGTGTGTGTGTAGTAGAGTGACTTTAAATTTTAAAACAGCTCCTATTTTGCAAACACTGCTGCCAGTGGCCCTATTTACCCAGTAACCCCCAAATCACATGGGTTGGAAATTAAAACAACTAGTTGTAAGTTGAAGATGATGCAGTAGCTTAATGGGCTAGGCGTAAAGACCAGCTTGGCCGTTGTCCTCGTGGAGTTAGTGCATGTACAATCCGCACACGTCATTATGTTTCAAAGAACATCCCAAAAGGCATACAGGTTAGGTTCTCTGACAGCTCTACACTGGATTGAGTGAGTATAGGTGTGTGCATGAATGGATCTTCGGATAGACTAACATCTTGTCCAAGTTTAATTTGTTCCTTGCATCTTGATGCTAAAAATTCTGTACCAGTTGTAGTGGTTTCAAAATGGCAAAACTTTAGAAATTAAATTTTGCAGTCAAATTCTCTATGAAATGTTACTGCTTATGGTGATGTTTAAATTGACAATTCATTTTATATTCTGACACAAGATTATGTCCAGTTTAAAGACAAAGCAGTGTAAAATAAGGTTTCTTTTGACAGCCTTCATTTTATTTTATTCAAACTATTTGCTGAATCCTCATAAATTAATTACAGGATTGCCAGGAAACAGACTCCTTTCCAGCAACATCACATGCAGGTCAGGAGCCAATGTGGATAGAATGCTTTTTCACTGTTGGGTACTCTCAATCGTGCCAGATTACCATTTAAACTTGAAAATATGCATGCTGTGAAATACAGAATACCCAAAGCATAATCCACTCAGACACAGCATGAACACACAAACTCCACACTGACAGTAAGATCCAATCCCAGTCTTCTGGAGCAGTAAGGCAGAAGTGCTATTATGTCTCTCCATTGTATCCTCTTATGCTCAAATTGCTTGAGCTTTGGTTGATTTCAGATGTGTCAGTGTGAAGCGTAACTTGCGTTAGCTAAACGCCTGTCTTTCAGTAGGCTTTGCTTTATTTGTTTATTAACTTTTTGTCTGCCTTCAATATCCTTTTGAAATGCATTGAATGCTTAAAGTGTTTTATTATAATAGCAATATGGAAATGATAATCAGGCTGTGAGTGACCTCTAGTGTGCATTAGTAGTATTGCAGTTCTACAGGATTGCTGTATGGCTACTGTTAAATATCTGGATCGTGTGAAGAAAAAAAATTAACAAATAAAACATGATGAACTGTTCCTTCAAATTTTCACTGTTGATCAGATGAATGAAACATCATACTTGAGGAAGGGCTGATGGTTAGTATGACTCTGATGCGACGTAGAGTTTAACAGAAAAAATTACAGTAATAGAATACAATTCCTCTGGTTGGATGGAGTGTGGCATTAATATGGGTCAAGAAACTGTCAACTGTTTGTGCTATTTTTGAAGTGGAAGGAGGACTATCACAACTGGTTGTTGTCCAAAACAAAGGTGCTTGTTAAAGTAAAAAGCTGCTGGAGTGATATTCCAATAGTTTTGAAATATATGCCCAGCTGACGTTCATTTGCTGAGAATGTACCAACACACAGGCAGGTTAAGTGATGCTTTCAGCTAAGACTCTGTTTGCGTTTAAGTGGGGTTATATGTGTAAGTGAGCTCAGTAAAAGACTGGCACTAGACTGTCCAGATCACATTCCTGCATTGTGCCCAATGCTGCCAAGATAGGCTCCAGCTGCTCACAGGCCTGAATTGGATTAAATGGGTTTGAAGAAGTTATGTGCAGCATTAACCCTGCAAAATCATTTCAGAATCATTAAAGGCCTTCTTGCAGCCCATTTTTTATTTGACATGTATTCTGTATGTATGCTATGATTTTTTGAGTATGAACCAGTGGCATTGATTTCTTTTATAATGGATTTGCCATAATGGAATAAAAGATAACACATTGTTGCCCACATTTGAGATATTTTCTGGCTTGAAACATTTCTTGACAGCTTAAACTGGTCATCACATACTGTTGAGTGCCCTCTAATGGTTTAAATAAGTATTGCTGTCAGTTTAAATTAATTTTACAAGCTCATGTGTACTCCCTAATGTAGCATGTCTCACCTCTGTAAAATAACAGACCTTATCCAAAGCCTCCTTTGGAATGTTGAAATTAAGTATTCGATATTTTGAATTATTTCTGAATTGATTTCACAGAAAGGCTGTTCAATGTAACACTGTAAGAACTAAACATTGATGATCGAAGGAATATAATTTGAAAAAATTAACCATTTATTACACCACATTATATGTAATCTGCATGCACTGGTAGTTTAAAGTTTATTTTTACAGGGTTTTTGAATGCTTTCAAGACCGCTGAAAAAAATCAGCTGGACAATAAACACTAGAGATTCATTTGATTTCAGCTAGGTTCAGTTTGTATTGCTTTTGTTCTTATTATCACTTGTTAGATCACAACATTAGACAATAAATTCAACAAACAGAGAAATGTCATTCAAGTACATCTCTATATTATAATAAAAAAAATCCTGGGATAAGACAATACTTTTTAGCCTGGGACGAGATGTGACTTTTTCAGAGAGGTACTTTCATGTCCCGCGAGACAAGACTTTGGCTAAGAGATTTAACCACGCCCGGGGCCGGAAATAAAAGATAAAGAGTAGGTGGCAAAGTAGAACGTTGTAAAGAATTCAAAAATGTTGGTGTGATACACATGCAAGCAGGTTAGAGATAATGAAAATACTAAAATTTGAAAGTCTGGAAAAAAATGATAGTAAAGAAATTATTACTTGGTGAAATAACAGATCAGCAAAAACAGATTGAATATATTGTTTGGATTTAAACTTAAAGTCAGAAACTTGTAGATCATCTAATTCATGTTGCTATCAGGGAAAAGTAGAGTTTCTTCCCAGTGAAGAGGCCTATCCTCGAGAATTAAAAGATTTGTTGTTTGGTGAAAGTGAAATCCACATACGCGAGCGGTAGAGATGCGAAGTGGCTGGCACATAGCACTGGCTCAGTGGGGAGGGGGTAGGTTGGCAAGCAGCATTCACCAAGAATGTCGTGCAGCATTCACAAGTGGGCTGGAATGTTTAATGAACAAAGGTAACAGAAATCACAAAGAAAGATGGGTGTTAGGGCTAGAATGTCTGACGAATAAAAGCAACAAGATACACAAAGAAGTAGGGGTGTAAGGGCTAGCATATATGGTGAATAGAGGTTCCTAAATAGGACCTGATCAAAAAAGATGGAGTTAGCATTGTATAATTGTGGATGTTTTATTAAATGGGCATATCAATGCGCTAGTATACATGTATATTGTCACACAGTTACATGGGAGGGTTCTCTTCCAGGCCTAGCTGAGGTATGTCATACCACTCTGAAGCGAAAGGGGACACTATCCCTAATCTTGTTACTTGTTTCCAAGTCCACTTCTCCGAGAAGACACCCAGTGAGGGCAACTGACTCGCTCCTTCTATGCCAAGTTCTATAAAGCCAGGCATCCCCGTAAGAAGGGGTCTCATTTTGAGTCGAGTCAACCTGGAAGACAGAGCTGTGCAAAAACTCAAGACACACTCAGTTGAGTAACATGTTTAAAAAACTGAAGACTTCTGCCTATTTTCAGTTCTGTTGCACCATTATGTGTTGTATGTATTGTTTTTCTTTGTTAAGAGAATTCATAAGACAACCCAGTTGGTGTCCCAAAATTTCATCTTGAACCCGGTTTCACTACCCTTCATCCATTACATATGTACAGTTGTTTCCTTTTGGTTGTATAAACAAACTCAACAGTTGTATTTAGTTAGAACAAGTCTATAAATAGGTCCATTACTGGTAAAAATTATCCATCCATTTAATATACCTACTTATTATATCTAACACACCTACTTATTATATCTCTGGGTCACTGGGAACCACTGGGAAGTTTTTCCCCAGTCTTGCATCAGCTGCTAAGCAGGAACTAACCTTGAACTGTATATCATTCCATGATAGGGCACACTCACACACACACCGTTACCTGACCAGTTTAGCATCACTAATTAACCTAACCCGGTTGTCTGGCGGCAGAACTAGCTACTTTGCTCCTCTTCAGTCAAATGAATTTTATTGAATGTATTTAACTTAGCAGAGGACAACAAGGTGCTTCACACAAAAGAATACAGTTTAAAGCAATAAGATTAGAGTGCAGAACAAGATACACTGAAATGAAAGTTATTCAGCTCCTTCTAGTTTTATGCATTACTGTATATTTTGAATTGCCTCAGATGGACCTGGACAAAATTCGGATAAACTTGTTATAATTACATTTTAATAAAAGTGAATGTAAAATATTACACATAAGAAGTACAAACTTGAGTGCAAAATGGGAGTTATAAAATGTGAAAGCTCACCTTATGAGAAGGATCTAGGAGTAGTATTAGATTCCTCACTATCTGTATCCAGAAAGTGTAGAAAAAGCCGTCAAGATGGCTAAGAGGATGGCTAAAAGTTTGTGCACACCTGGCCATATAACCTATATGAGCTAGTTGGACATCCCACTCCAAAACCATGAACATGAATATGGCATTATCCTTCTTTGCAGTTAAAACAGGTTTCATTGTTCTGGGAAAGCTTTCTACAGTTGTGGCCAAATGTTATGAGAATGACAAAAATATTAATTTTCAAAGTTTGCTGCCTCAGTTTTTATGATAGCAATATGCATATACAGTGGTACCTTGGTATACGTCCGCTTTGGAATAAGTCCAACTTGGTATACGTCCTGTTTGGACGTGAAAAATTTTGCTTGGTTATACGACCTTTGTTTGGAATACGACTTGCATGCTAGAACACCGCGGTACCCTTGTTTACCTCTCTCGAGACAAAGCCATGACTGCCCACGAGCGTCAGTACGCCAGCTGCTAGTATTCAGTGAACAACCCGCATGCTACCCTTGTTTACCTCTCTTGAGACAAAGCCACGACTGCCCACGAGTGTCATACGCCAGTTGCTAGCATTCAGTGAACAACCCGCGCTATAACTCTATGTGAATTTTCACATGATTTTTTGTTTTTTTGTGTAAATTTGAATTGATTGTTTAAAAGTATGAAGGTGGCATGCGTATCCGGGACTTTGCTGCTGCATACCGTATGCCGAGAACGACGGTATCTACGATTGTGAAAAACAAAGACGTTGTTAAAAAGTAAAGTGAGGTTAAATTTTCATTTATTTCATCTAATTGCTTTTGTATTTATGTATTTTAGCATTAAGCAGTGTTTAAATTATTTTATACAACCCCATCTCTATATATAATCTTCATTTGGATCTTGATCTTTGTTTGTCTGCGAATGAATTAGAAGAAGAAGCACTAGATGGCAGTAGAGAGACAGCTAAAACATAGGCATTGCATTAAGAATATCCTCCATGCTTATACTACTGAAGACTGTAGTACTCCAGTCACACCTCAAAACACAGACATTCAAACTAAACAAATTGTTGTGCTTTAAATTAACTAGAGATCTTCATTTAGACCTTGATCTTTGTCCGCAAATTCCACGCATGCGTAGACCACCTTCCTGTTTAGTACGTTGTTGTTACTCACGGATGTCAACAATGTGTCGGAATAACGAAAGGGGTGGTGGACAGTGTTACGCTGGTTAGCTCCTGAGGCCTGGTTAGAGAATGAGATTGCCGAAGATAAAAGGTATGTGCCTACGTAACATATGAATGAAAGAAAGACAGTGGGTAAAATGAATGACAATGTAACAGCACGTTCTGGAAATTATTATTGTTACGTTGTAGCCGGCGAGTGCTGCGTGTCTCACAGTTGTACCATGCCTTGCTCACATGTCAGTGAAGTGATCCCTATTTATGCTTTAAAGATCCTGGATACCTATGTGTCCCCCTTTTATAACCATTGCTCCGTGTATATTGCCTTAATCTTTGGATTGCCACAAAGCAACCTGCGAGATTGGAGAAAGGAAGAGAAGACATCGTGAGAGGAAATGATAGCGTTGTGAAAATGAGACAGACTGTGAATGGACAGAAGCAGAAATGCTCCTACACCACCACATAATTACTATTCGGACAGTGATTCCGAGTAGGCCGTTCCTATCGAATCAATGTCCAAGGGTTTTCTTTTGTAATTTTGTTTCCCATGTAAAAAATCATAATGCTGTGTGACGAAGGGCCCAGTTCACGACTGGCAGCCGCGTTTCAACAGGGAGCTCTTCACAGACAACTTTAACACGTGCAACGTAGTTGGGCGCACATGGCTAGTCAATGTATAATATGCCAGTGATAATAGGATTTTTTTTCATGGGAACGGACCAATCATTTTCCCTTTATTTCTTATTGGATAAATTCATTTGTTATACGTCCTGTTTGGTATATATCAAAGGATCTGGAACAGATTAAGGACATATACCGAGGTACCACTGTACTCCAGAATGTTACAAAGAGTGATCAGATGAATTGCAATTATTATGGCTTAATCCCAAAAAACCCATTTCCACTGCATTTCAGCCCTACCACAACAGGACCTGCTGACATCATTTCAGTGATCCTCTCGTTTACACGGGTGAGAGTGTTGACGAGGACAAGGCTGGAGATAACTCTGTTATGCTAACTGAGTGAGAATAGAGAGGTTCAATTATTGCGAAGAAGGCTTCAGGGCACCCAAGAAAGTCCAGCAAATGCCAAGAACATCTCCTAAAGTTGATTGAGCTGCGGGATCGGGGCACCACCCGTGCAGAGCTTGCTCAAGATTGGCAGCAGGCAGGTGTTAGGGCATCTGCATGTACAGTGAGGCAAAGTGTTTTGGAGGATGGCCTGTTGTCAAGAAGGGCAGAAAAGAAGCCTCTTTTCTCCAAGAAAAACATCAGAGACAGACTGATATTCTGCAAAAGGTACAGGGATTGGACTGCTGAGGACTGGGGTAAAGTCATTTTCTCTCATGAACCCCCTTTCCGATTGTTACGGGCATCAAGAAAAAAGATTAAACAGAGAAGAAAATGTGAGCGCAACCATCAATGCCAACAGTAAAGCATTCTGAGACCATTCATGTGTGGGGTTGCTTCTCAGCCAAGGGAGTGGGTTCACTCAAAATTTTACCTAAGACACAGCCACAAATAAAGAATGGTACCAAAACATCCTCCGAGAGCAACTTTTCCCAACCATCCAAGAACAGTGATAAACAATGCCTTTTCCAGCATGATGGAGCACCGTGCCATAAGGCAAAAGTGATAACTGAGTGGTTCGGGGAACAAAATACCAAAATTTTGGGTCCATGGCCATGAAACTCCCCAGACCTTAATCCCATTGAGAACTTGTGGTCAATCCTCAAGAGGCAGGTGGACAAACAAAAAACCACAAATTCTGACAAACTCCAAGCATTGATTTATGCAAGGATGGGCTGCCATCAGTCAGGATTTGGCCCAGAAGTTGATTGACAGCATTCCAGGGCAAATTACAGAGGTCTTGAAAAAGAAGGGCCAACACTGCAAACATTGACTCTTTGCATAAACTTAATATAACTGTCAATGAAACGTATGAAATGCTTCTAATTATACTTCAGTATACCATAAAAACATCTGACAAAATGATCTAAAAACACTGAAGCGGCTAACTTTGTGAAAAACAATACTTGTGTCATTCTCAAAACCTTTGGCCATGATTGTACATTATTTTAAAGTGTGTGTGAGTCAATTTGTGCCTGTTCAAACAAAAGAGCATTTGTAAGGTTATTTGGAAATGTTGGATGAGAAGACCTGGCTCACAGTCAGCGTTCCAATTCATCCCAAATGTGTTCACTGTTGGTTGTAGTCAGTTTTCTGTGCAGGCCACTTGAGTTCTTCTGCATCAAGCTTGTCAAACTATCTTTTGTGGACCTGGCTTGTAATAAAATATTGTAATAAAGTTGGAAGTGCACAGTTGTCTAAGATGTATACTGTAGCATTAACTCTACCCTCCTCTGGAACCAAGAGGCCTAGCCCAAACCTTAAAAACAGCCCTATACCATTATCCCTTCTCCACTAAACTTTACCGTAGGCACTATGCAGTCTGGAAGGTAGCTTTCTTCTGGTAACTGCCAAACCCAAAACTGCCCATCAGACTGCTGCATAGTGTTCGAAGCACCACCTTGACATGCGGTATATGTTCTTTCCATGTGCTGGAATAAATGACTGTGTCATCTAGATAGGCAGCACTATAGGCTTTGTGGGGCCGGAGGACTTCGTCCACCTGACGCTGAAAGGTTGTGGGTGCCCCGTGGAAGCCAAATAAGAGAACACGATACTGCAGGTGCCCATTATGGGTGCTGAACGCGGTCTTTACTTTTGCAGACTCCATTAAAGGAAATTGCCAATACTCCTTCATCAAGTCAAGTGTAGTTAAAAATTCGACCTCGAGGAGGTCATCAGCTCGTGGAATTGGATAGGCATCGAACTGGGAGACTTGATTAAGCCAGCGGAAGTCGTTACAGAACTTCCAGGCAGTTGCCCTGGCACCGGAAGTACTCCTGGGTCTGTAATAAAAGGGACTGCACTCCCTTATCCAGGTGAGTCAGAGCTGGGAGGAAGAAGGACAACACTTGGCTGGAGGAGGGCAGTGCGGTGGCAAGAAGAATTGTGGCAAAAGAGAGTAATTTTGGAAAGAGAAACCTGTGTTTTGTGTTTGTTGTGATGTATTTGAGCTGATTTGGTTAATAAACCAACCTTTATTGGAACCTGGGACTGTGCTTGTGTGTTCGTGTTGGGGTTTGGGCCGTTGACGCCCCGTTTTCCATTACAATAGTTACAGGAGAGGAAGAGGCTGAAGTGAGGTGAACAGGAGGTGCGGCTAGGAGGGAGTGCAGGAACTTGGAGGAATTTTAGGCAGGTCTCTGTTCATGTGATCTGCAGAAGAGGAAGAAGACAGGTTAGTGCACTTCGTCCATCCCCTTCCTTGATTTCTGCCCTTGATTAAGCCCTTAGCCTGCCTCCCAAGCACACGTGTATGACTATATATATATATATATATATATATATATATATATATATATATATATATATATATATAAACAACTTATTCGTTAACTACACACTCACAAAAACACTATATTTCCTGTTTAGCTAAAAAAACTGAAATTTGGTAGGATGGTGTAAAAAAAAACACAACAGAAAAATTAATTACCCCAAAATCTCAAAAAATGGCTTCATAAATTTGACTGAAATTTAGTAACATTGTAGAAAAGACAAAATTAGCTGAAAAATGTTTTTTAGTTGTAGATATTTATCATTAATAATGTTCTGTTGAGTGGGACATTCTAATGCACCTTGTTCCTCATTTCACCACAGCATTGACAGCGACCTCACAGAGAAATGGCGCATGCCAGTTTATGTGCATGTAGTCCATCAGCAAAGAAGAAATGAAAGTAGCAAAACTCGGTGAAGCTCAAAGAAGACACATTTAGCAAGTGCTTACCTGGCACTGTGGCTGTGAGTGTAATCAATTTCACACAACTAATCCTAATCCTTTAGGAAAGGCATTTAATATGCATTACCCCGCCCAACTCTTCATTTTTTCTGTAACCTTATTCAAATGCCAAAGTGGGGACTACAATTCCTATCAACCAGTGTGATGCTCCAGACAATATCATCAGCAAAGTTTAAATAAGTGCATTGACAAATGAGGCATGTCATCAAACCTAGCAACTACTGCATTTGTTACCTCAACCACTTTGGGATAACAATTTCTTTGTCTCACTGGATTACAGCATTTATCTCGGAGCGGTCATTTTAGGTACTATTCTATATGGCACAGTACAAGTGGCAAATCCAGTTTTGACCTCCAAAAAATCAGAAACAGAGCTGTCAGATTTGGCAGTTCATTTGACTACCATCTCCTCTCAGAGCCCCTAGTAATAGTAATCGTAATAGTTAAAGTAATATTGTCACATGTCCAGAGTACAATGAAATTCGAGTTTGTGTGTCTAACCAACATGCAATATTTCACCATTCTCCAAAGTCATGATAAACATGAACATATTAAAACACATACTGTACTCAATTTTATTCAACAGAGGAAAGAAATCAGCTTAAATGATCTTCTTCATACACCAGCTTTCACACTTACTTGCTCATGTATGCTCTCAGTTCCTTATAACCATATGGAAAAATCCCTGTGAATCCCTGTCAATTGTACAAGGAGTTAGTTAGTTTTGTGTGTGTAGCAGTACATGACGATTGTTGCATGAATGTCTCCCAGAGAATAGTAAAAGTTGTCAAATATTTCAAAGAACGAATAGACCACCATATAATTAATACGATGCAAGACCTGTGCCATATCAGATGGTTAAATGAAGAGGTGCTGAAAACTTGAGGTGCTGTGAAAAAATGGAATTATGAGGCATGTGATTTATATCCTGTAGATTTCGATACTCTAAGTACAAGGATTATTTTCTGTTTGGAATGGCTTTGCAGTTGTACCTTCCACTAAATGTATAATCATGGGTTTGTTAAATTCATTCCTTTTAGACCCCAGTACCTTCTGCTTTTTGTTTCAATCAATTTCTTAATGAGAAGTGAAAATCTGTCTTTAAGTGAAATTTGGTATTTTCTGTTTGCTGAATCAAAGAGACCACAAGAAACATTTACTTTCTTAAGAAATTTACTGGATAGCTACAGGTTTCAGCACATTTCTTCTTCATTCAGATGCATCTGATTTCTAACCCTGCTTGTTCAATTACTGGGTTCACACAGACAAGCTGGAGCCTATCCAGGTAGCACTGCATACAAGGCAAGAAATAAACCTAAATAGCACAGCAGTCAACCACAGGGCACACTTAGTCAGAATGCCAACAATTAACCTGACATGCATGTGTTTGAAATGTGGGAAATAACTAAAATACCTAGGAAAGAAGTGCAAACTTGAGAAATAAATATTTAATAGCCTAATAAGGCTGCTACTTGGGGAAAAATAAAAAATGAAAAGGCCAAAAGAATGCAAGTGTTATCACATCAGAGTATAAACATGCTGAATAACACTTCAGAGTGAATTCTATTAATTGAGTGTACTCTCAGGTTTAGTTTCACCTTAGGGAAATGAGGAAAGCCATTTCCCTTCAGCAACTTCAGTAGCAGGTTTGATAAATAAAATGTGAAAATTGGGTAACTGAACAGTCCATTCATTCCACGACTACATTTCTTTAGTTCTGGGGACAGTCAGTGGAATTCAGCGTGGTCTTCTCGTTTCCTCATTCTGTGTTGACTGTTCCAGGGAAAGATATATCGAAAAGCAAATGAGACAAAAGTCCTGTTCTTGGGCACGACAAAAGACTTAATGAGGCAAAATAAAGTAAAATGGCAGACTTTGTCCGACATTGTGGGTTTGCTTTGGTGGAGAAGTAGAATATTTGTAGAACAATGACAAGAAAAACTTGGAGTGATAAACTTTCAATGCTGTATAGAGCATTGCTCGTTTTACATATAGAAAAATAATGTACTATACATATGTATATCACCCTGAATATTCAAAGGAAAAGCATATATGAATAATAATAATATGAAATGAGACTGTAAATTGTTTATTTAACACAAATTTCACATCACATAAGAAAAAGACATTTAAATTAATATGGCAGATCTAATGTTATAGGATGACTTTTTCAATACTATTGTTGTTAAGATATGTTTCATATTGTTTCAAATGTCATTTCATAATATTCACTGCAGAGTTAAAAAGTTCAGTACATTTTTCTCTTTTTTCTAACTGCTTTTAACAACCAAATGTGTGTTGCTACAGAATATGATATTTTAGTCCCTAGTGTGAATTCACACAGGACATCTTCACATTTTCCAGTTATAGGTTTTCTATGCAGTCTAAAAATGTGACACAGAATTGTCCAGTACTATATATATGGTATGTGTGAACTTATACTTAAGATCTTAAGAGTTGCTGACCTCTCCTCCCTGCTTGAAGAAGTACATTTAATTTCTTGCATTACAACGAATAGCATAGAAGTGGATATCTACATTTTAAAACGTTTGCTATTTGTGGGCAAGTGTACAATATTTTCTGCCGGCAACCTGAATACTACACAAATCTTTAGGACTTTTCTTTTTTTAATCTCTTCTGTAGGGCACACAATGGATCTTGTTCATGTGCCAGTGTTGGTTTCCACCTTCCTTTTCTCAGATGTATTAAGTGCTGCAGCAAATGACACAGACAGTAATTCACAACCAGGTAAGCTATAAATTGTAATTGATTGTCTACCATCATAAATTCAATAGGAAAATTAAGACTAATGTTATGCTGAGGCAGGACAACAGACATTTCATACCAATGAAAGGGAAAAAGATCTATTGACGTGCCACTTAAGCATGGGTAACTGTTTTGTCAAGGTTATTGTCAACAACCTAGTGTTCAATACCTCCAAGACAATGGAAATGGTCATTGACTTTCACAAACAGCAGTTACAACCTCTCCCAGTAGAGATTAATGATTCTGCAGTCAATATGGTGGAATCCTTCACATTTTTGGGCACAACTATTACAGACTGTCTCAGCTAGAACCTTAAAATCAACTACACCACTAAAAAGGCACTAAAGAAATTAAATGTTTATTACAAAGCCATAATTGAAAGTGTAATCACATTCTCAATTGTTGCCTGGTTTGGTTCAGCAACGGCACATTCCAAAATTAATTACAGCATGATGTGTGGTCTGCTGACAAAATAATTGGCTGTACCCTTCCATTTATTGCAGACCTGTATACATCTCGTGTCACTAACCATGTCAAAAGGATCAACATGGACTCATCTTACCCCACTTACCATTTATTCCATAAACGCTTCAGGTCAATTAAAAATAAAACTAACAGACACCTCAATATTTTCTTTCCCAGATCCATAGCCCTCTCAAACCAGCAACCTAGCCCGAGTTCTTTGTATATGCATGCATTCTGTCAGATACTGTATCTGTGTGTGTATGTACAGTATATGTGCATATAGTATGTTTGTGCATGTGCATACACACTACACACTTTCACTTGCACATCATCATTTGCACATCTCCTTTATAATTGTACTATTCTGCAAACTTGTATGATGTTTTTCTTTTGAAGTTATGCTATTTATATTATTTGAATGCGATGCTGTATTCTGTTGTATTCAGCTCCAAATCTACCAAGTCAAATTCCCGTACCTTAAGTAATGGCGAATAAACATGATTCTGATTCTGAACGACCAATTTAAGTTTAAAATTTGTACAATTTAACTATATTAGCTGCTTTCACTCCAGTTTTTTTTTTTCCACCCTCCTTATTCCTGGGCGTCCTTTGGCGTAAGACTCATTTCTTTCATATTTTCCAATACCACTACCAATTACATTGCCTTCACCCTCTCTCTTGGCTTCACGCCCCTTCACCTTCATCTTTGTGCACCTTTTAACTCAATCATCCTCTGACATGTGCTCCACCTGTCCAAACTACCTTAGTCTGTTACTCCTCAACACAACACCTCTTGCTTTCACACTGAGTCTTTCTCTTAACTTATCATTCATCTTCCTCTCACTCTATAACACTTCACATAAACAACTAATCATTCTCATCTCGTTTCTTTCCAGCTTTGCTTCATGTTCTGCCCACATCAGCCATGTCTCTCTCCCATTGAGCATGCTGCTTCTTAACACTAGAATTACCAGAGCCTACGAAAAAACTCATAGATCCGTCCCACCTTAAATCACTTTTCACCTCTCCGTCAGCGTCTTTTGTCCTTTAAATGTGTTGATAAGCAGCAAACAGCAAGCAGTCTGCTATCACATCCCCCACCCGCACAGTTTTCTCAGCTCAAGTCTGTTTACCTGCGTGTCAGTTGCTTAGAGTTGTATAGAGTGATAAGTCAAGCAAAATCACACCTTTTATAAATACTATATCGTTATTTGGAACACATGCATTTCATGTGTGTTCCGTGTCTACAACAATCTATGTACAGTAAACACATCGTTAAAACAGAAACGTTTTTCATGTTTTAGTAACAGTTGACAAAATGTAGATGTAAAGTGTATAAAGTGTTAAGCCTGATTTCCAAATATCAAATAAACACTTTCACAAAAGGTACAAATATAACAGAACAAGTGCGCTTTTATTCAAAAATATAACTGCAGAAAAACAACACGCGTTGGCTGGGTTAAAGGATAACTTTGTGCCAAGTCGGTATATATACTCAGCAAAAAAAGAAATGTCCCTTTTTCAGGACTGTGTATTTCAACAATAATGTTTTAAAAATCCAAATAACTTTACAGATCTTCATTGTAAATTGTTTAAACAATGTTTTCCATGCATGTTCAATTAACCGTAATCAATTAATTAACATGCACCTGTGGAATGGTCGTTAAGACCTTAACAGCTTACAGAAAGTAGGCATTTAAGGTCACAGTTCTAAAAACGCAGGACACTAAAGAGACTTGTCTACCGACTGTGAAAAACACCCAAAGAAAGATGCCCAGGGTCCCTGCTCATCTGCGTGAACGTGCATTAGGCATGCTGCAGGGAGGCATGAGGACTGCTGATGTGGCTAGGGCAATAAATTGCCATGTCCACACTGTGAGACGCCTAAGACAGCGCTACAGGGAGACAGGAAGGACAGCTGATCATCCTCGCAGTGGAAGACCACGTGTAACAACACCTGCACAGGATCGGTACATCCGAATATCACACCTGCGTGACAGGTACAGGATGGCCACAACAACTGCCCGAGTCACACCAGGAACACACAATCCCTCCATCAGTGCTCAGACTGTCTGCAATAGGCTGAGAGAGGCTGGACTGAGGGCTTGCAGGCCTGTTGTAAGGCAGGTCCTTACCAGACATCACCAGCAACAACGCCGCCTATGGGCACAAACCCACCTTCGCTGGACCAGACAGGAGTGGCAAAAAGTGTGTGAGTTTCTGCATGACAGCAATGTCAGTGTTCTGCCATGGCCAGCGAAGAGCCCAGATCTCAATCCCATTGAGCACGTCTGGGACCTGTTGGATCGCAGGGTGAGGGCTAGGGCCATTCCCCCCAGAAATGTCCAGGAACTTGCAGGTGCCTTGGTGGAAGAGTGGGGTAACATCTCACAGCAAGAACTGACAAATCTGGTCCAGTCCATGAGGAGGAGATGCACTGCAGTACTTCAAGCAGCTGGTGGCCACACCAGATACTGACTGGTACTTTTGATTTTGAGCCTCCCTTCATTCAGGGACACATTGTGAAACATTTTTAGTTTATGTCTTATGGTGTTGACTCTTTTAGTGTTCATACAAATATTTACACATTAAGTCTACTGAAAGTAAAAACAGTTGAAAGTCAGGGGACGTTTCTTTTTTTGCTGAGTATATAATGGATGGACCTACGGAAGCCGGAACTTGGGAGTGGTTCCATCCCCCATGCACTAGGTGGCAGTGGTCCTCAGTCAAGACACCTGCAGGAGTGCTTAGGATATGGAGTCCAGTAGTGCAGCCCTGTCGGGGGCCCTACATTCCAACATAGGGTGCTGTTGGGGGAGGATGTCACTACTTTAATTATGGCCCAGAAGTGCTTCCCAAAAGATGTGGTGTGGCCCCAGAAGCATTGCCGGGTCCAGCATAAAATGAAGCCCACTGCCACACATGGACAAGTCAGAGTCAGGAGGCAGTAGGCAACACTCACCTGGAGGAGAGAAAGAGGAATATTTGTAAGAATTGTTTCTTTTATTGTGTATGTGTGGCTTATTACTGGAGAGAGGATTGTGAAGAAGTGCTTAAGGGGAATAAAATGCCTTTACTTGATCCTAATAATATGTGGTGCTTTACTGTTTCTGTGGTTTGGGGCTTTCTGGTGCCCCCTGGTGTCCAAGGACCATTCTAATCAAAACTTTAGTTTCCAATGGCAGCATGAGCAGTGTGTTCAGAGACAGTTTTTTTTCCTCAGTTCTTCTTTTTAAAGTAAATTACTTTATTACTTTTCAAATGTGGCAATGCAACATTCCACTCAAGTCTTTAGAAATTAAAAAAGTAAAGAATGTGTACAAGAATGTGGAAAGATTGTAATGACTTTCCATCCTTCATCTATTACCTAACCTGCTTAAACTAGTTATGTGTGGGATCAAAGTCTATCACAGTAGCATTGGATACAAGGCAGGAACCAGTCCTTCATGGGGCATCAGTCTGTTGCAGGGCACACTCATACACATTCCCACATTCACTTACACTAGGCCAAATTACAGACACCAATTAACCTGTCAAGGCAGGAACCAGTCCTGTGTGGGACGCTGTCCATTGCCATCATGTACCTTTAATTCAGTGGTTTCAAATACTAATGTGTTTATACATTTTGAAAGTATCTACTTTAATTTCCTTTTCTACTAGTTTATTCTTTCTACAGTATATTTTTGATTAAATAGTAAAATTATTGATAGATCAATGCATGGTGTAATGGCAGAAACAGTATAGTTTGTATTGTAGCTTTGTAAAAAAATGAACAGAAGTGAAACACATCATGTTCAGTGCAGAAGGGAGTTTCATATACAGTAAACAGTCAAGATTTCTTTCAAACATAACTTCTCCTGAACTTGAGTGTACCTGCAGTGGAGCACAGCAAAAACAGGGAACAAGAACAGAAAGCTGAACACCTGGAATTTTTTGGGGGGCATCTCAGAGGGGTGCTAATATACTCAGGGGGGCTAGAAGTACTGTTAATTGTGAGTAGTAGGGCTGCAACACGTGTAATGTGTTGGAAAGGCGAGCAGCGTTACCACAGATTTAACATACTTTATTGAGTAATTAAGTGTGGCTCATCTTGGCTTTAAAATGCAGTATAGGAAGTAGAGATGGTGAGTGAAGAAGAAGGAATTAGAGTGTAGGAAAAGGAATGTGATGAGTCAATCGATGGACGAGGAACTGAGAGAGAGAGAAGATAAATTATTAGGATGAAATCAAGCGGCTGGAGAAATATGCAACATAAAAGAGGTGAAATCGCCTTCACTGAAAGCAGGGTAATTGCTGGCCTGCTGCAGTGAAGTCCAGGGATGATGGCAGGCTGGTGCATGCTTTGCAGGTACCAACCTTTAAGGAATCTGGGTTTCTTGTGTTGTCTTGGCTGCACATGAGGTACAGGGAAGACAGTAAGATGCCAGAGGGAGAATCACTGACTTATAAAAATGATGGCAAAGATGGCATGAGGGAGGAGTGGATGGGGCAAGAAATGAGTCACTAGTGGATTCATCAGATGAGTGATGATGATGCGACAAGGTCTTAACCACAGACTGAGTGGCCTAAGTAGTTTGCCGGATGTGGAGCAGCTTTTAGGAAGGACCATTTGGACTTTTCTCCTGTGGATTTTAACAATTTTATTTATTGCTTTTATGGTTGGACACCCTGATGATCTTTTGCTTTTAAGAATGCATTTATTTATTTACTTGTTTATTTATTTATTTGCATCTTTTGCACAATTACACTATTGTTAATAAACTTATCACATTTTTGTACTCTTCAGTCCTGTTGTGTTCTCTTCACTTGCCCTTGTCCATCCTCTGTTTATGTACTGGAAGACCATCAAAGAGTAGAAGGCAGGGGCCAGGGTTCTGGGTGTCACACAGACAAGAAGTACTCCAGGCATGCATTAAAGTTACATTGAACTTACACAGTTTAACTTCAGTGGCCAAAACACTCACGCCTAAGAAGCAACTGAAAATAGAAGAAGAATGAGTCACTTACACATATGTCAATTTTTCTGCTTCTGCTTAGTGGAATTCAGTTATTTCATCTGTGTCAGTCACTATATACTTCTACTATCTACACAGACGGGCAACTGACTCATCTGAGTAGGCTTTCTGTCAGTCTTCTTCTCATAGGTGCAATGCCACATCTCATGTGACAGCTGTTTTTAGTATCTTCCGGTCTTTTCTGAAAATATGCTGGGTATGCTACATTGTGCTGGAAATGTTGAATTCTGTGTCAGAAATAAATGAAAAGGAGTAGACTAAAGTGAAATCCACTGAAGTTTATAACATCCAGAGATTTCAATATGTATCCACTTCCCCTTTGTGTTACACTCATCCGCACATCAGCATATAATAGTTTCTCAATTAGATTCAGTTTTTCAAAACTCTTTTAAGGACTTCCAAGTATTTTATTTCAGTAATACACTACACTAACTCTAACAAAAAAAAAAAGGCAAAAATCAGGTACACAGTACAAGCAACAATAATAAACATCCTAAAATTATGGATTAATATGCATTTGATTTTATTGTTAAAAATAACTAAAGGTTGCATTTTTGGAAAATCAATATAGTAACATACGAGTATTGTCATACCTACAGTGCATCCAGAAAGTATTCACAGCGCATCACTTTTTCCACATTTTGTTATGTTACAGCCTTATTCCAAAATGGATTAAATTCATTTTTTTTCTCAAAATTCTACACAGATATCAATGACAATGTGAAAAAAGTTTACTTGAGATTTTTGTAAATTTATTAAAAATAAAGAAATTGAGAAAGCACATGTACATAAGTATTCACAGCCTTTGCCATGAAGCTCAAAATTGAGCTCAGGTGCATCCTGTTTCCCCTGATCATCCTTGAGATGATTCTGCAGCTTAATTGGAGTCCACCTGTGGTAAATTCAGTTGATTGGACATGATTTGGAAAGGCACACGCCTGTCTATATAAGGTCCCACAGTTGACAGTTCATGTCAGAGCACAAACCAAGCATGAAGTCGAAAGAATTGTCTGTAGACCTCCGAGACAGGATTGTCTCGAGGCACAAATCTGGGGAAGGTTACAGAAAAATTTCTGCTACTTTGAAGGTCCCAATGAGCACAGTGGCCTCCATCATCCATAAGTGGAAGAAGTTCGAAACCACCAGGACTCTTCCTAGAGCTGGCCGGCCATCTAAACTGAGCGATCAGGGGAGAAGGGCCTTAGTCAGGGAGGTGACCAAGAACCTGATGGTCACTCTGTCAGAGCTCCAGAGGTCCTCTGTGGAGAGAGGAGAACCTTCCAGAAGGACAACCATCTCTGCAGCAATCCACCAATCAGGCCTGTATGGCAGAGTGGCCAGACGGAAGCCACTCCTTAGTACAAGGCACATAGCAGCCCGCCTGGAGTTTGCCAAAAGGCACCTGAAGGACTCACAGACCATGAGAAACAAAATTCTCTGGTCTGATGAGACAAGGATTGAAATCTTTGGTGTGAATGCCAGGTGTCACGTTTGGAGGAAACCAGGCACCGCTCATCACCAGGCCAATAGCATCCCTACAGTGAAGCGTGGTGGTGGCAGCATCATGCTGTGGGGATATTTTTCAGTGGTAGGAACTAGGAGACTGGTCAGGGAAAGATGACTGCAGCAATGTACAGAGACATCCTGGATGAAAACCTGCTCCAGAGCGCTCTTGACCTCAGACTGGGGCGACGGTTCATCTTTCAGCAGGACAACGACCTTAAGCACACAACCAAGATATCAAAGGAGTGGCTTCAGGACAACTCTGTGAATGTCCTTGAGTGGCCCAGCCAGAGCCCAGACTTGAATCCGATTGAGCATCTCTGGAGAGATCTTAAAATGGCTGTGCACCGACGCTTCCCATCCAACCTGATGAAGCTTGAGAGGTGCTGCAAAGAGGAATGGGCGAAACTGGCCAAGGATAGGTGTGCCAAGCTTGTGGCATCATATTCAAAAAGACTTGAGGCTGTAATTGCTGCCAAAGGTGCATCGACAAAGTATTGAGCAAAGGCTGTGAATACTTATGCACATGTGATTTCTCAGTTTTTTTATTTTTAATAAATTTGCAAAAACCTCCAATAAACTTTTTTCACATTGTCATTATGGGGTGTTGTGTGTAGAATTCTGAGAAAAAAAACGAATTTAACCCATTTTGGAATAAGGCTGTAACATAACAAAATGTGGAAAAAGTGATGCGCTGTGAATACTTTTCGGATGTACTGTACATAATTTAATTCAGGGTCTTGGGAAGCCATCATCTAACCTTTCAGCACTGGGCGCAAGGCTGGAAACAGCCTTGCATCAGGCACCAGTCCATTGCAGGGTTCATGTACACACCTACAGATTCCATTTAGTGTTGCCCGTCAACCCAATGTGCACGCCTGTGTGGATGTAGGAGGAAAACTCTTGCAGGACTCAGATACAGAGAGAATGTGCAAACCCCACACACACCAGATGCAGGATTTGTGCTTACAGTGCTGGATCCATGTGGAAGCAGTGCTAACCATTATACCACCATGCCTCCCTGAGCAGTGTAATATGGGATACATATTAGCCTGAGGACTATCTTTTGCTATAATTAATGAATAAAAAAGTAATTTGTTGGCATTCATATTCTACTGCAGTTGTTTGCAATTGACCTTGGAGCACCACTTTGGGTAAGGGTTGTCATTGCACCCAATTTAGGAATCAAGAGGCAAGGTGTTGTATGAATCTTTTTAAATGGATGGCTTATTCAGTCTGTAAAATGAGGTACAAGTACAGGTGTATGTTTAACTTTTTTTTAGTCAAAATAGACTTGTATTGCTATCAATGATCAACGGGAAAAGGCTCATTCTATTTATTATATATAGATAAAAGGACAGCTATGACTAAAATAAATCTAGCAATTTAAGCTTTAATAGCATTGGTGTAAGATTTAGAGGGATTGTAGCTAAAAGTATGAGTTGCAGACATCTTCTACCTGGGGGACTGGAAATGTTAACTACGTAAATCACTATAGCAAAGAGCTCATCTAAGGAATACCTCATTGTCAAGATAAAGTGATAACTTTGCAAAACTTTGAAAATCAGAGAAATTTAAACTGAATTCAGTGACTTACCAGGAGCCAGTGTAGACATAATAAAATAATAGCCTGAAACAACTTGTTTTCCCTATGCTTTATCTCTCTCCTTTATATGGGCCTGTATCATTTCAGGGCACTTGATACAGGGTTACCTAGCAACTTCTGATTTTATACAATGAATATCAGAACAATTTTGACAAGAATCGGATCAGCCATTTAGTCCAACAAAATCTGTCAATCGTATTCAAATACTTTGTCAAACACAACATGTCTTAATGTCATACTGCTCACCACAATACTTGGTAACTTATTTAGTGTATCTATAGTTCTCTGTTTGAAGAAAACCTTAATAGCATCATCAGTGCAAAGTTTTCTCTTAATATTTTTCCATTTGTATCTTCATTTTCTGTGTTGAAGAACTCATGGCAAAGTAATTATAACCTGTTTTATTCATAATTCCTTTAATAATTTTGAATACTTCGTTCATGGCACCTATTAATTTCTGTTTGCTTACATTGTGAAGGTTCTGCTTCTTCAGTTGCTCCTCATAGCTTGCACCTTTCAGTCATGGAATCCATGAAAGTTGAAAGCTGCTTGAAATGAAGTCAGGGCACTGGATTTAGAGTGCAGAGCAAGTCATTGTAAAGAACTTTCTCCGCTGTCTCTAGTGACCAATCATGCACATGCCTATATATTTTTAATCTCTCACTTGGTTATCCTGCATAGGACTTTACTTGTTGCCATGAAGGTAGATTCTTGTCATCCAGGAATGTGCTGGGGCTCTGCACCTCGGCCTTTCTTTATCCCTTGGCCCTATCTATGTCTGTTGCTAAGCAACATGTATTATACAACAGTCATGTGATTAGCATAGGAAATAGGCAATGCTTTAGCAGATTTTTATGTTTGCTGTCATGACAGCCACCATCTTCAGCTCTCCATGTGTCTTTAGTCATTCTGTATTTTGTACTTTTTTACTTATTAGCTTCTTGCTTGTATTTGTTCAGATCACTAATTTTGTATAGTACTTTTTTTATTCTTGTTTTAACAGCATATGATCCTTTCTGGTGCTCTGTTTGTTTATTTGCTCTTAAAATGATTTTTTTTGGTGTAACTTTCTGCTTGTCTTGAGAATTCTTTTGGATTAAAAACATTTGTTTTATCTTTTCGTTATGCACTGTTTACATGTGGGCTTGTTTTGTGCTGCACATCAATCTAATTTTACACTACCAGCTGAGCTTTATAGGTTTACTGTGGTGCTGTGGTTCAGCTCTTCCTGTGCATGCTACCTCCTCTGTAGGCAAAAGCAGCTTCTAAATAAGTGAGATTTAGGTGGTTCAAATTAAAAAAAAAAACAGAAAGTTACATGCCATAGATAAAGGATGGCAATGTCAACGTTATAAATTGCAGAATACAAAAAACACTCCAGTTGTAATATGGAGATCAGCTAACACTCTTAAAGTGATCCATCCATAGCTGCATGCTGCTTCTTTGCTTATCATCCCATCTCAGGGCACCCTGACTCACTCTCCTTATCTCATTCATACTAGGTCAGTCTGCACGTAGCATTGAACCTAACTTGCACAGGTCCAGGGTGTATGAAAAGGTGGTGATCGAGCAGGATTTAAAACTAGGTCTCTTTATTTATGACAGAGAAACACTAATATCTGCACTAGTCTAATTCTTTCACCAGTTTATACGGTATATTTTTAGTCCTGTAAAGTAACTTCTTGTAAATTGCATAATAAACCTAACATGCCCAACATACATAATGTTTGGGGGGGGTTAAGTATTTAAAAAATGAATTGTGAATTGACCTTTTCCAATGTTATGCTTGAACAATTCTGTAATATTCACTTATTCCCATTACATTCATCCATCTGTCCATCTATTTTCCTAAGCTGCTTTTCCAGGGTACAGTCATAGGGCAGTGGGTTGCCTATCTCAGCAGTCATCAGGCACAAGGCAGGAAACAACACCTGGACAAGGCACTAGTCCCTCATACTTTCCATTACATTTTAAAAACAAATTGAATTAATATACTGTCTTGAGACAAAATTTAAATACGAACTGACCAGAAGAAAAGACATCTAGCTGAAAATTCAAGCCAAGAGTATAAACCTAACGTTAGTCCTAATCCTATATCAAAACCCAAAATAGCATACTACTAACATCATAGTCAATAATTCAAAGCGTGAAATGCACACACAAACAAGTATAGCTTTTATCTGTATGCTAGAATGACCTGGAAATGCACAGGGTGATGACACCACACAAAAGATGTAAAAGTAACTTAACATCTTTATATACTTTTTCAAAGAGAAAAAAATGAAATGTACATATTTCAAAATCATGAAATCGAGGAAAAAGGACAGAAAAATAAGTTCAGAAAAATCTGAAAACAGATCAAGCTTATAATAGTTAAGGGCCTGAGAAAAGGCAGCATTAAGTTCATACAACTTTATTTATCAAAGCAAAACCTTTTAGTAGAATTGTCAAATATAATTAATTGTGCAATTTTCTATCACATTCTTTCTTTTAATATATTTCATACCTACCTTAATTAACTTTATTTTGTTACTTATACTTTACTTTTATATTTCCATTTCAAATATACTTTTATAAATAATTTTCAGCATCCTGTTTTTTTAGTAAGTTTATATTAGTCTTAACTCTTTTAATCAGTTTGAAAAAGTCAGTATCGTAGCTTTTCATTTTCTGAAAGTCATCTGATTTTTAATTTATATATATATAGAAGTTTGGAAAGAGGAACTTGAACTTCAAATTCCCCTCAGAAGTGGTTAGCTTTTAAGAAATATTTACTGACACATACATAGTATATGACACTCAAAGGATAATGTGAGACAAGACCCGTAGCATTTTTATGTTCCGTTTAGGGTATAAAATTCCCAGGCAATTGCATAGTCATTATCAATCAAGGAAAACAGCAGTAACATAACTTGAGCTATAAAAAATGTAGAAATGCTTGTTTAAGTACTAGCGTTGCCTAGTAACTCATTATAAACAGTAGAAAATAGGATCATAACTTTTATACTTTTTTCACATATAAGCCAAGGGTGTTCCATACAGTTGACATTAAGGAGAGTCTGCCCCCTTGGGCTCAAAATATAAAAGACAAGGAAGGTGCCTTACAGAATAAAGATACATAATAATAACACAATAATTACAAAAACAAAATAATTTACATGAAAACAACAAATGACAGTAATTAATAAAATGTTAACAAAGAAAAATAATGAAATATATTAAAAAATAATTAATAAAATTAGCATGTAAAGAAAACAGAGCTCTTATAAAACTTCCTTCCTATTCCAATGTGTGTTTAGATCAACATTAAGAAGTTGCCTGTTTGTTGCATACACTGTTATTAATGCTGATTTTTATGTATTATTTATAACCTTTTAATAGTTTGGGGACAGTTACATAAAATGTATAATTTAAAGAGGGGGATGTGTACCGTATATATGTTCATAAATAAAAAAAACAAAAAGATACTCCTACAATTATGTGTTTAGGTTTTGAGTATATTTACTAAATAAAACTGCTTTATAAATTTATACAAGTCTAAATCTATTCCATCTACATTTAAGTTAGATGTCTCTGAGATTCCCAAAACTGATTTTTTTATGACTTTTTTTAGTTATCTAACATACGGCAAGATATGCCACCAATGAGGTGTCATTGCTTCAGAGCAGCTGAACATGCTCCCCAAACCATTTAGAAAAAGAGAGTACACCAGTAGTACAGAATGCCAGGATGGGGTAACTGCTAGATAGATAGATAGATAGATAGGCAGGCAGGCAGGAAGGCAGGCAGGCAGGCAGGCATACAGACAGACAGACAGACAGACAGACAGATAGATACTTTATTAATCCCAAGGGGAAATTCAAATAATCCAGCAGCAGTATACTGTTACACAAAAAAAACTGTGTTGCCTCACAGTTCCACAGTCCTGGGTTCAACAACTGAAAAATGAGGGGAACATTCAGTCCTTTGGGCTCATTTGGCTTGCTAGTGGCTAAGTTGTCCCAATGTAAAGGTATTCAGGTTGTCTGCATGACTTGGTAGTTTGTTCCTCATTCTCATAATTCTCTGCATGAAGCAGCACATCCTGGCCTTGGTATTTAATGAGCTTCTTATTTTGTGTTTGCTTGCTGTCCCCATCTCTGCTTGTGTTTTCCTTCAGGCTGTTTACATCCCAACATCCAAACGACATTCATTTTCGTATAGTAGTGAACTGCAAACTGGCCCAAGAACAAGTGAATGTGGGTACATGCATGCATGTGCCCTGTAATACATTGGCATCCAGTTCAGTGTTGATTCTTGCCTTGCAACCTGTGCTGCTTGGGTAGATTCTGACTCACAATGACCTTGAAATGGGTTTGAAAATGAATGGATGGAGCAATAATAAAGTACAATACATAAGAACTGGCAGGATCTTGTCCTGAGGCAATTGCAGCTCAAACTATCTGAGTTATTTATTTTAAAGCTAACACAAAGTGCCAATACTAATTAATCAAAATACAAAGGAGGCTTGATCATCGATGCCAATAATTAGAAATGATGCCAGATATAGTAAACACACACATAGCTAATAGGAAAATAAGGTGAAACAAGGACAGATCATTTCCTTTTTGTTTTTTAGAGTACTGTATGGATCATGTAGAATTTTTGACCTTTTAACGTAACATTATAAACTTGTTTGCCATAATATGGTCTATGATATAGTTTTACAGTTGCACTGGAGCTAATCCCAAAACACTCTATGGAAATAAATAATAAAATTCTATTTTCACTTAAATTTCTCTTTAGTTTTTTCATAAATATTAAGAAAAGCCAAATATTATACAAAGCCCAAATAGAGAGTAAAAAGCACATGATTATGTTTTTTATAATGGTCTTTGGTATGGGCAGAGTGGTGTCTCTGAGGCTAGGGATCTGCACTGGTAACTGGAAGGTTGCCGGTTCAAATTATGTAAACGCCAAAAATGACTCTACTTCGTTGGGCCCTTGAGCAAGGCCCTTAACCTGCAATTGCTCCATCCTGGGTTTGACGTTAATCTGCTTCCAGCCCTGCATGTAGGCCCTCCAACCTGCAGGGAAAACTTGGGGGTTGGTGGCAGAATTGGCACTCCAGCCACCATAAAAAAACCTCACACTGTTCCACTCCATCTGAACTAGTGTGGTGCTGAGGTGTCACCCATTGCATGGCTGCACTCGGGTCCTAATTGAGGATCTTTAGTTGGTTTATCATGTGGTGGGTGCGGCAATGCGTTGCATCAGCGCGTGCTCCTAACCTTTCTCTCCTTGGTATGGGATATGCTCTGTGATGTTCAGGAGTTGTGCAAATTATCAAAGGTCTCTAACCATTACAGGCCTGTCAGCTATTTAAAATATTAGGACAGTAAAGGCTAGGTGGCACTGTGGTGCAGAGGTTAGCGCTGTTTCTTTATAGCTTCGGACTACTGACATAGGAACAGACTGTCTATCTTTTCTCCCTGTGTTTTTGTGGATTCTTCTCCAGGTACCTTGGGCTTTATTCACATCTTAAAAACACAAGTTCTGGGTTAATTGTGTCTCTGAATTAGTTGTATGTGAAAGTATGCCTGGTTCCTGCCTGGCATCCAGTATTGGAGGGATAGACTTCGGTTCCTTCATGACCGTGAAAAAAAGAGATGATTGATACCATTGAAATGCAGAGGGCTCCAGAACTTTTTGATCCAGAAAACTCCAGTATTCCCTGCAATGTTTTTAGGAGGATGTTTAAGAATGACCACATTTACAAGGTCCCGACAATTACTGAACAGAACCTTCTCATCATATCTACTGTATGTAGTTTTAGACATTGATCAGAATGCTATTTATACACACATGACTCTTCTTGCAAGCCCATTACTAGACAGTTATAAGAATGTCTCAATCCTTTTACTACTTTACTATACATAAAGTCACCAGTTTTTTGTTATTGTTTTAATTGTTTTGAATCATTATAATGAAAGAATATTACTAGAAACTCCAAAACATAATGCCAGGACCATAAGTTGGAGGTACATTATGGTCCTTGTACTTATACTTTCACAAATGTAAGTTGAAGTGGCACTACTTGAAGTCAATAAGGTAAGGTAAATTACCATAAAACGCGCAGATGAGGCAGATGAGGCAGCAGAAAATTTTTTATCATTTTAGGAAAAAAGGTCTATTCTTCCATCCTTCCACCCATTTTGTTAATCCACTTGAATACATGTCATAGTTTTGGGAACCTGGGACCAGTCCCAGCAACACTGGATGAAAGTGAAAAAAACCAACACCAGTCTATTGTAGGGCACACACACGAATACTCAAAGGTTTTATTACCAGGACAAATAAGATTGTACCAAGTTACAAATTTGGAAAATGGCAAATGAACAGGGAAAGCAAAAGTATACACAGTCAGAGAATGGACCCGGATTTAAAGCCATTTAAAGCCATGAGAGAGCAGTGTTAACCATTCAATATGCAATGTACTTTATTAAGTCATTTTCATTTAATTAGATTCAGAAGAGGTACATTTGTAATGAAATCTTTCCACAGGTAATTTGAAAAGTTACACAAACTATTCTCCATATTATATTCTTAAAGCTATAAAGGTGCAGTTTTTGTCTTTAATTGCTTTCAGGTCTTTCACCCAATGCTGTTAAGCAAGTACCTGTACAATCATACAGGAATTTGCTCTTTCTTCCAGTACTCTTTAAACAAAACTCACATCCGTCTTCCACAATGTATTGGCGACGCGTTTGGTGTCCTGGTTACAAGTCTCTGTGCAACTGAAAGCTGAGTACATGTTTGTAGATTACATGCTGATAAAGCTAATTCTTGCTCACTGTCTTGTCTGATATTTTTCTCATTGTTTTAACGTAGCTCTGAAACTATTGGAACACAAGATTAAGATTCAATAAATGCAAATTGTTAACATTATGTTCTAGTAGTCAGTGGCATTTAACCATTCATTAACAACCACGTGCAAAAGCCTCTAAAGTGACTGTGGTTTCCTCAATGTGTGCATGCATGTCAGAGGAAGAAGATGACATGCTGAAAAAAAAAACTATATATAATAAGCAGATGTAAGAAAACAACTGAACTAATAAAAAGTTGGACTAGAATTAATGAGCAAAACATGTAGTAAATCAAAAGACTGCTGTGTAGTTCCTGTTACAGTTCAAAGAGAATTCTGAAAAAGTGAACATTCTGAACCTAAATGACTGATTTCAGCCCTAGAAAAGGCGTGTTTGTCTTGATTTTATTAAGATTACTGACAGGTTCTGTTTTTTTTTTCTTTTCTTTTCAGATAACAGTTCTTCCTTTCTCCCCATAATCCTTGTGGTACTCCTTCTATTGATCATTCTCATTCTGTCAGCTGTCTACTTTTTTAGGTAAGGAGAAAAAAAAAATGCTGTTGTGATGGCTACGTCAGCTGCTGTGTGTGACAAGTGCAGAACAAGTAGCCGCCCCTAGGCGAGGCACAGATTAACCATAGTGCTGCCTTTTCAAAACTGAAAGCAGGCTGCAAGCGCCTGAGACATTTTGTTAGGCTGAAGTTTGCCTTTGGGCCAGAGCCGCTTGTTACTAATATTATTTGTGGATTTCTCATGCAAAGAAATCAGTTTTTGAGTTTTAAATGGTAGTTATTCTTCCTTTTTTGACAGTTGTGAAGTTGTGAAACCATCCTGGTGTGGCGCATTTGTGACATTTTCTTCACTTACTTCACAGGTTTAGAAACCAAAGGAAAGCGGTTGTCAGCACCGTTGACAAGAAGATACCAAATGGCATTTTGGAAGAACAAGGTAACATCTACCGTGTATTTATAATTGTTTGAAGTCATAGTTTAAACTAGAGTTGAGATGCAGGGTTTTTTCAACAAATAGTTTTATGGTGAAATTGTATTTAAGGCTAGAACACGGCTGAGTTTCTGTATTTCCTGTGGTGGCGAGTGCTCACGTACACTGAACCAGAATATGAGAATGCTTTCAACACAAAGTCAAAGAGTATGTCTGAGCAGCACTTAAAGGATCATGTAGAATACTCAGTCATATTTAAAGTAAATGTATAATTATTTCTTTAAATTTAAACATCCATTTTGAGTTGTAAACAAGATTCAATGTCACCAACATATTCAATAATAAACTGTTGTCTTGGGCATCAGTTCATTTTTTCTTTGTTGCCCTTAGCATAAATATACATATTTCACTTCAAAGGGGCTTTGTTTAATCATGTCATTTTATATAATGTTAAGAATCAAAAAAGCAGAGTCCCAAAAAGCGTAAAATAATATATCATAAAATATGCCCTAACTGATCACCCAAGGAATTAGTGCTCTTAAGCATAAGCCTTTTTAATTCAAAAAAGGTTGGTGATGCAGTACATATTTGTAATGTGCAACTAGATTTACATTTAGAAAGAACTTTATTTGTCCCCGGGGGTAATTTGGCAGTAGTCAATTAATTTTTTTAAAATTCTTTCATATATGAAAGTGGCTAAAATGCCTTTTTTTCTAGAGATCACTGATATTGGAAGAAAGGAATGGAATGTTGAACAGAAAATGTTAGCATTCCATTAAGGGAGCTAATCTGCATGCTGTGGCAAGTCATTTGTCGCCTTAATCCCACAGCGTTCAGAGAATTTGCTAAATCCTCTTTTTTTGGTCTACACAGCAGTGAACGTAAAACATGTCAATGAAAAACCATCGATGATTTTGCATTGTAACACTCTTATTATTTTCATTCTTTTAAAAGAGTGATTATTTTTCTAAATTTTATTTGCTGTACAGGTACTATGTTAGCAGAACAGTTATTGCTTCTGTCACACATCTCTAGAGATGTAGTTTCTATTCCACGCTCAGTTACTCACTTAGTCTGCTTCTTCTCCCTGTATTTAAAAAATGTAGTTTGTTGTTAACTGTAAACTGCCCTTCTATGAAAGAGTTAGGTTATATATGTACAGTATGAGAACAGGTTTCTCCAGTATTAGGGAGGCATATTTCATTTAGATATTTCGTTTAGGTTGGTACCATCCTTCTGTCTGATACCCTTAAAGGAAACTTACAAGCGTGTAATGGAAAAAAAACGGTTTCAGAAATTGAATGGAATATAATGCCATAAAAAGTATCTGCAAATACTGAATTCCTGTATTAATACAATTTTTGGACATACGTTTAGGTTTGGAACCAAAGTCTAATAGCTAAGCAAACACATAACACATTTTCAAAATATTTAGTATATATAATGAATAAAGTATTTTAGCATCAATTAGTACGTTGTGAAAAAGCATTGCTCCTCTTAAACGTTTATAAGTGGATGTACCCCAGTTTAGCTGCAAGCAAATGCTTCCTATAGTTCAACATCAGTTCTCCACATTTTGTATAAGAATCATAGCTAGCAGTGGTTCACACTTTTTATATAAAATTCTTTTAATGTTCCTCGCTCAAAACATGCAGATTAGCTTAGTTGTTGGCCCCGTGTCAGTGAATGTGGCTGTTTACATGACTGTGTCCTGTGATGGCACCCGCATCAGGGCTGTTTTCTGCATTGCACGTGTCACTGCTAGGAAATTTTCCAGCTGTCATAATTAAGGACAATCAAAAAAAAAAAAAGATTGATTGATGGAATCGCGTTTTATAGAGTGTACATATTCTCATTAAAAACACAAGAACAGTTACACATATATTTAAGAATCAACTATATAAAAAGTTATGGTGTCATTGTCAGATAACAGTGGGAACTCTGGATTTCTAATGAATAAAGTGCAAAGCTCTATCATCAGAATGTGTACAATACATACTGATACCAAGCAACCTGAAAACCATATACTGTATATACAGTATAATTGAAACTCTGCAGTAAATTTGTGCGATAGACCAGCAGTATGCAGTTAAAGGCCTCTATCACTTGCAGATACATATAATTAAAACAAAAATTTCTATTTGTTAGTAGTCTCAAAAGATCACAATTTTGGATTTTCTTTTTTAATTTTAGTTTCCATCTACTTTAAATAGTAGACTTTATAAATCTAAATTGAAAAGTGTGTTCTTTCACTCCTTTTTTAACAGCATTTTACTGATGCATATTAGGAATGCAAATGCAAGACATATTTGTATGTATGCTTATATTTAGTTGATTAATCAAAAATACCTAAAATCACTCAAATTTATGTTACTTATAAATGCCTTTAAAAAAATGCCTCTATATTTTTAAATGCATAGCATCAATTAAGAAGACCAATATTTTAAATGTTCTAAAAGTCGCAGGCCTTTGATACTGAGACAATCTAGATTGATGCATTATTTCCTGTGTCGCACAGTGGAGGAAATTGCTGAAATAAAATAAATCAACTTGCATTTTAAATAATAATTCTAATATTGAGTTTCGTACTTCCTGTAAGTGGTTAACCTAATTTTCTACCATTGCACTTTTGTTGCTTAATGGTTAAAAAAAATGTGTTTCCCTTAAAGAGGTTTTATTTTTAAAAATTATCTTGCTATGCAAAATTGCCGCGAATCATACTATAGATCTATATATCATAAAACTGATCTACTGAGATCGCATTTAGGCTGCGGCTTATCAGTTGGGAGTGAAAGGACTGAATCTTTACACTCTGAACAAGAAGATATGTTACTATAATTTAGACCATTTAGGAATACATTTTATGTTCAAATTCTTATTTAAAATAAACAGCTGAAAGTATATGGACTTTTTATATAGAGTATAGTAAATACTGTACAATAAACATACTTAAAGTATTGCACGATAAATTGAATCAATGTTCCCAGTCTCTCAAAGCCTGAAGGAGAACATCTGTAACAGACTAATGATTTCCTCTGAAAATCTTATTTTTTTCTCATGGCTTCAAAGCTCCAGAAGGCTGTGTGGAGTTTGCATGTTTCTTTTTGTTTGTATGGATTTTTCTGTGTGTGAGTTTCTGTGTGAGCAAGTCATGCAGTGGATTAGCACTCCACTTCAGGTCTTACTCCTGATGCTGCCCACATAGGCTCCGTTTTTATATTCCCCTGAAGTAGATGAAGTGGATTTGAATTTGACATATGCATTAATGTAATAAGTTAGTGGTTAGGAAGATTTCTAAATGTATAATAGTTTGTTCCAAAAGATGTTGTAAGTCAGAATAACTGATCAAAATAGGGTACCTATGCTTTCTGCTAGGAAAGAGGAAGCTGCAACCTTTTTATAAGAAAATAATAGCGAAGTGAAATTTATATATGTGTATTGGCTCAAAATATAATTTTCCCAAATATAAATCAGATATCTGTTACCTTCCATTCATATGTTTAAAATTTCCATTACATATTGAAAATGATACCAGATATTATATATGATAACAACTAATATGTTTGTTTGATGGAAAGCAGTGTGGCGCAGTGGTTTGCACTGATGCTTTGCAACTCAGGATTGCCAGGCTGACCACTGTCTGTGAGGAATTTGCACATTCTCCCCATGGATGTTCTCTAGGTACTCCAGTTTCTTCCCACATCCCAAAGGATTAATCGGCGACTCCTAACTGGCCTTCTGAGTGACACTGATGTGAACATGAACAGACTGTTTCAAGTCTTGAATCTAAAAACACAGATTCATCTCAGAGACACTTAAAAAAGTTTCCAAAGCTATGGCCAGTGGGGCAAGTGAAACATGAATCCATTATTCTTATGTAATGCCCCTTGATTCCAGCTGTGACATAGAGACGCACTGGCAGCCATTTATTATTTTGTCTTAGGAATTTCTGACGACTTTGAAATAACTGTTATTGCTGGTAAATGTCAACTCAGCTGGATCACCAACCTGTTAGGGAAAAAATGTCAGGTTTCTGAAAAAAAATCAAGTGCGCCTAAAGAGCAAAACTCAAAATTAAACACAACTTTTCTTCAATGTATTATTCATCATTAAGCCTTGTGGCAAAATATATCAGAGCTTGAATTTCATGTCTGAATTTGTAGCATTTAGACCGTTGTCTTAATTGTAGTCAGCTTATTAAAATTTTTAAGGAGACTTTACATGATTTACTGCACCACAGAGATGTTTTTCGGCAGAAGTCTGAAAAACTGTTCCATTATGTGTGGGCAGTGAAAGGGGAAATAGGAACTGCCTGGAAAAAACATAGACTTCTTTTAATCAGGAGATTCATATTAGGTTTATTATTTGCCACTTACACTAGTTGTATTTATCCTTGGAGTCAGAGGGAACTAAACCATTTGCAACTTTATATATGAGAAGAAGGATTTTAATACTGCAGTAAGCTGTATTAAAGAGAAGTGAATCAAGAACTAGAGTTGCATGGTCATACTTCTTTGTTTTAGTTATGTTCCTTGCTATTGTATTTTGAACTAAATATAGTGCAATAAGTGAATGAATCCAACGTAAAGCCTTACAGTTTTCAAATGAATGAGACAGAAGGCAGAAACAAACACTGGATGGGGTCCCAGTCAATTACACAAAAAGAAGAAAATTTGTGCCATTTTAATGTGATATTTACATTATTTGAAAATAGGGAGGGTGTGATGGCAAATAGTTTGAATTCTGTCCTGGTTGCTCCCAGTATGCAGTCTGCTTGTCTATTCCCTGTGTAAATATTTCCGTAGGCATTATATTTTTTTCTGCAATATCCTAAAGATGTACTGTATGTATAAAGATAAATGGTAACTCTAAATGGGCAATAAATGACTGAACGTGTGCGTAGAGATCGATGTATGTAGGAGATGTCTATAGAATGGCACTCCAATCAGGGCTGGTTTCTACTTTGTGCACAATGCTACTTGGATAGATTCCATCCCACCATGACCGTATAATTTAATTCTTCAGGTTTTGTGATTTATTTGAAGATAAATGGTACTGTGCCACAGTGATCAGTGCTGCTGGCTCACATCTTTGTTGAGTTTTGTGCAGTTCTTGGGCAAGTCACTGAGTTACTAGATGTTTCATGTTTTTCTCATGTCTAGTTACATGCCTTTCACATTACAAAAATAAACATGTTTGTAAATTGAAAATCTTTAAATTGGCTTGGTATAAGTGTGTGCTTGAATTTACTCTGTTGGTCCCTGCCTTGTATTTGATCTTGCTTTAAGTTTATGACCCTTTAATGAACATTAAAAAAGGAGACAAATGAATTGATTGTTCAGATAAAGGTGCCATGTGACTTTCTGGTGGCATCTGGTCACACGCTGCTGTTTATTATTGTACAAAATATTACTTTTGAATTATCATCTGAACCAATGTTCCATGGAGCATGTATATGCAGCATCCATCCATCCATCCAGTATCCAACCCACTATATTCTAACTACAGGGTCACGGGGGTCTGCTGGAGCCAATCCCAGCCAACACAGGGTGTAAGGCAGGAAACAAACCCCGGGCAGGGCGCCAGCCCACCGCAGTATATACAGCATTTACTGTAAAATAAAATAGTATAGGCTGTGTGAAAATCTGTGAAATGCCACTACAACTGCAACTGTGTGCTTCTAGCTAGAAGCTGAATTAATGTTCACAGTAGTCGACGGCACATGCTTAATTGGAGCAAATAATTATACTTAACTCTTTTATAGAAGCCTAAAACACATTCACAATTACAACTGAAAATAAATGTTTTGCAGTATGAACATTTGTAATTAGGGAGGCACGGTGGCACAGTAGTAGCACTGCTGCCTCACAGTAAGGAGACCAGGGTTTGTGTCCTGGGTCCCCCCTGTGTCTGCATGGATTTTCTCCAGGTCATTCATTCGGTTTGATCCCACAGTCCAAAGGCATGCAGGTCAGGTGAACCTGTGATGCAAAATTGGCCATAGTCTGTGTTTGGTGAGTCGGTGTGTTCACCCTGCGATGGACTGGTGCCCTGTCCAGTGTTTGTTCCTGCCTTGCACCATATGCTAGTGGGGATAGGCTGCAGCCCCCGCCACGTGATCCCAGTCTGGACAAGGCAGGTTAGAAAATTACATGAATTTTGTTATTTTAAAAACTTGTACTGTATGCTAAAAGTCACCATTCCCTGTGATGGCATGTTTAATATTAAGTAGCAAGTTATATTTGTTACAGAAGCAATCTCTGAACTTATAATCTGATTATTTAATTGATCTTGTCAGTGCGAATTAGAGCAGTCATCCATTTTATCCTGTCAGGGGGAGCTGTAATAGAGCACCAGGCACAAGGCAGGAATCACCAATGGACAAGGCACCAGCTCATTGCAGGGCACCCACCCTCACTCACTCTCTTGTACCAGACCAGCACCGATTACAATTGCCACTTAACCTAACATGCACTTCTGTGGGGTGTGCAAGTAAAACCAGATTAACTGGAAAAAGAACATACTGACACTTTTTTTGTACTTTTATATTGACATTGCTTTAAGGTGTGCTCTTGTATGTTTTCTTGAAACACCTTGTGAAGGGCTGCGTCGTGAAAAGCATAATGTTAAATAATGACCATTGAATGATTGCTAGCGAAGTGAAAATAGCTTTTTTAACATATTGCGCTATGATTCATTTGAAAATGCTAGCCTGTCAAATTTTCTAATGTTTTTATATTTGTGTTAATGAGAAAAATACCTTTCTGTTTAGTATGTTGTGACATATTTTGAGTGTACAAGCATTTCTTAATGTTGTTATTTTAGCTTGTGTTTTTAATTGAAGTATACATTTTTTACTATAATTTTTGCCTATATTTACATACAATTACAATCCTTTATTTTTAGATACAGTACATGTAAGCAGTCCCAGTACATCTGCAGCTTGTGTTAATTTGCAGTTACTGTATAGCTACTATTAAGGGGATTAGAACGGTCTCAGGCAAGAAGTAAATTATATGGGATCCTAAAGTACTGCAAGTAGTCATCACCAATTTTATAATAATATTAATCATTTATTGGGACGTATGAGGGTGTACACAGATGTCATCAAGAACAAAGCCACACCTGGAGCAGCAGGAAAGGCTCTGCATATGCCAGTGTAGGAGCAGAGGGATTTTTTTGGACTCCACACAGAGAAAGACCTCATAGACTCAGGAGATTCATATGCTTCAGCAAACACAACCTAAAGACACAACCACCACACAGGCTGAACCACTTTGCTGCTATGGTGCTATCTCTTACCCTTGGCACCCTCTCTCAGTGTAATAAGTCATATTCCCACCCCACCCACCCCCAAACAACAGTGGGCTTTTCCTCCAGGTACTCCCAGATCACAAAGACTTTATATTGGCTTGATGTGAGTGAGTGAGTCAATGAATGAATGAATGAATGATCCCCGTGATGGACTGCTGCACAGTACCCAGTAGCTCTGTAACGGGATTAAACAAACTTAGAGAATGAAATGATGAATTAAACAGCTTTGAAAGAAATGTATTGCTACTATGAGTCTTTTGTATCATTTTGAAAATTAAAACATTTTTGATAACCAACAAGACCAATGGAGTTAAAAAAAAAAAACCCTATTGATACAAAATCACTACAGAATTAAAAAATAACATTCATTTTCAGGAAAAATGTTCATTGCTTCTTTGCGCCAAGATCCCATTACAGAAACATTTCAGTATCAACAGAACATAATAGAGAGCTTTGGGAAGACATCTGCTTGAAACTGCCTACCCCAGCACAGTGTCACTTTGTCATCTTTATTGAAAGTATGCCAGCCACTACTTTCCATTAAGGGTAGAATAGTGTTGTGACAAATACTCATTTTCTAGTCCTAGAAACAATTTTATTTTATTTTGGGGCCTTTCACACATATTTTTCATATCATTTACTTATTTTATTGTTATCATATTGATGTCACCATGGTGCCACTTTGAAGTGTGTCTCTGTTTTTTGTTTTTTTTAAATGAGGTCTGCTATTTTGTTACTATCTCTGCACCCACTCATTGAATCAAATTATGAAATACAAAACACACACATTTGTATTAATTATGGAAAACAAATACTACTTGGTTTAAAGACATTATTTATGAATATCCTGACAACACATTTGGTTTTTGATGCTTGATTTTTTTGTTTTTATCAGTATTTTGACCCAGTCTGTTTTCTCTGTCTTTAGATATCATACTGTAACAGAAGGTACAGTGGGTAGTGCTGTGGCCACACATATTTAGTGTTCTAGGTTCTAGGTTCAAATCCCCCTCCTGCTGTACAGTTTACACATTTCCCCCCCATGTTTTCTTCCACCAAGTAATCTGGTTTCCAAAGGTGTATATACAGTATTAGGTTACTTAAAATGAGTGGACCTTGCTGAACTGATGTCCGATCTTGGGTTGGTTTTTGCCTTGTACCTAATGTTATAGGTTCTGGCCCTCTGCAATCCTGAATTGGACTAAGCAAATTTGAAAATGTTATTTTACTTGTCATTTAATGATTGAGTATACTTGTTATGAGATATTCACTTGGAAATTGTATTTCTCTTTGAATTCATTTTCGTTAGTAAATGTATACATGTGAATATAGGTTTCTTTATGTTTGGAACATTTTTGTGCAGCTGCCTTTGCAGTATCATGTCTTCTAATCACAGTGACTATTTATGTTATGGTGCTGCAACATTATTTTGTTTTAGCAATTACACACTGCCACGTTATCGTGTTTCAATTACCGCAATACTGCTCCAAGTTGACAATGAATGTGGTTTCAGACAGCACAATGTCTTACGTCAGGGGTGTCCAACTCCAGTCCTGGTGGGCTGCAGTGGTTGCAGGTTTTTATTCTAACCTTTTTCCTAATCAGTGCGCAGTTTTCACTGCTAATTAATTCCTTTTCCCTTCATTTTAATAGCACTGTTTTTAGGCTTCAATCCTCTGAATTGATTCATTTCTTCATTAAATGGCAGCCAAACAAAAATGAGATGTGAAATGAGCCAACAGATGACCAGCTACATTGGGACTTCAAACTCCAGCCAATTTCACTCCAACCAGTTTCTTAATGAGAAGCCAATTCTTGCTGTTAATTAAAGCAATTATTGAATATCATGATTTGTTGTTGCTCTCATTCTGCCACAGCAGACTGCTGATTTTCTGTTTTTTCTAAGACCACCGTCAAGGTGACCTGAGCAGACCAACATGACCAAGACCTTCAACTTTCTTTATTTTCAGGTTAGCTGGTCATGTGGTGGCTTGTTTTGTGTCTCATTATTGTTTGGCTGCTCATTAAGGAAAAAGAAACAACTTAAGGGGTCTGAGTGATGTCAATTAAAGATAAGGCAAAACAAGTGAATCAGCAGCAAAAATGACTCACTAGTTAAGAAGATGGTTAGAATGAAAATCTGCAGCCACTGCGGCTTACCAGGACTGGAGTTGGACACCCCTGTCTTATGTCATTAGCCCAACCCCTGAAATACTGGCATGATAATTCATTCATATCCTTGATTTGGATAAAAACTCAGATGAACACAGAGTAAATTTATCTCTTGAATTTCTGTTTTATAAAATTTCAGTTTTCACCCTGACTTATTAGTGATGAGGCTTTGGTGCAGTAGGTTTTGTCTTCTTAGTTTTGACTAGTTTCTGTTCTCTTTGTCCTCTTCCGGGCTTCAGGTAGAATAATACTTTGTTCCTTCTACATACCATACAAGCTCTGATAGCAGATTGTCAGTTAAATCCCACGTGCCGTTATGCTTTGCTTTTGTACTGTATCCACTCAAAGCTAGGAGCTAAAACATACGCCTCCAAAACATACTGCACCTAACAACTCATATACTGAGCATTCTCATAGTATTAATGAATACCCAACCAGGCAGAGTCTTCTGTTTTACAGCATGTCAACCTGTCCTCAAGCGCACCTTCATGCTTCTGTGTGTTCAAAGTGGTGCACTCCTGGCATCAGTGGATCAGCCAAACGACTAAAATGCAAAGCCAAATGTATGTTTTGAAAATTTCATCCAGACTGTTGATCATATAAATGTTATTTGGCAAAATAAAAACTTTAATTTCACCAATAAATTATGTTAAGACTTAAGGCAGAACTGTTTCATCAGATAGTATGTGAACATAACACTGTCTAACTTTAAGAGGCCAATATTTTAGTTGTTTCCTCTGTTATTGCACAATATTCCTACTTAAAAAGGTTTAAGAAGTAATTTTCTTATTAATAATAAGTTTGCATTTTTAATTAGTTGTTCTTATTATTATGAATTAATGTTTAATTTTTAATTAATATATTAACACAGAACTATTTTACAAGTAAAAAGACTCTCCAAATATAATGTCATAATCATTTTATTTCACCGTTTTTTGCTGTGTTTTTGACTTCATTAAAGGGCAGGAAGACAGTGCTGCAGATCTGAGCACACCATGCCCACCAGGTCAGGTATAAAGAATGTTTATCACAGATCGACCAGCCTCTGCAAAACATCTCTCCCTCTGCTAAAACGCATTCTTTCTGACATGTAACAAGCTGCCATCTGATACTACTCACTGAGCGGTGGTTTGGGTTCATGGGCTCCTGCTCTAAATTCTGTGGGACTAGGGAGAGGGGGGTAGGTACTCATACAAAACCTGTTTAGGCCTGTCGCTCCTAAACAGACAGGTAAGTTCTTGTTGGTCTAGTGGGAATTCACTACTTTTGCGTCAAGCTACTACTCACATCTGGCAGGTCAGCACTGTACATTTCTGGTTCTTTCAAACAATAACAAGCATGAGCAAGAAAAGCACAATTCCTGATGCACATTTTCTTTAATAACACCATTTGATGTAGACTGTGACTTCATCACAAAGAATGCAAAAAAAAAAGAGGGATATGTTTGCTGGATCTTGTTAGTTGCCTCTTCTGTATTGTATAATAAACATAATATTAAACTGAGTTTGCTTATAGATGCTGAGTTCTCCTCTTTGTCCTTCTACATTATCTTTCTCTGATTCTACTTACAGTCATGAGTTCCTTTTCTTATTATTTATACTGTATATAATGGAATTAAACATTTGCATACTTTTAAAACTATACATTTTTCTTCACCCTTCCCTTTTATATATCAATATGTTCATTATTATTGTAAGGCACATCTTCCAAACATACAATAGAAACAATATGTTTGTTTTATAAGTATGCACTGCCACCCCTTTGTTAAGTTCAGCCTGATCTCTCAAATATTATGCCTATATGTTGTACAGTACGTGCGTCCACAAACCATGGGCTGTCACATGCTCCTTTCCTCTCGTTCAGTTCTGTGAGAGAATATATATTGGGGCTAAGTTGTCGACTGGATTTCATAGACCTGGATGGAGAGTCTAAACCAGGAGTGCCCACACTTTTTCGGCTTGCGAGCTACTATTAAAATGACCAGTTCAAAATGATCTACCTACATTTAAAATTATATATATATATATATATATATATATATATATATATATATATATATATATATATACTGAGTATCAGAGGTGGGTAGTAATGAGTTACATTTACTCTGTTACATTTACTTGAGTAACTTTTTAAAAAAATTGTACTTCTAAGAGTAGTTTTACTGCACCATACTTTTTTCTTTTACTTGAGTACATTTGTGAAGAAGAAACGCTACTCTTACTCCGCTACATTGGGCAACACTCGAATCGTTACTTTTTTTCCATTAGATAAGGTCTGACAGACAATTTTCAATCTGCTCTGTGTAGCGTATGCTGTCAAGTTGCGCACACGCTTTTCATTGCATCTCCAGCTCTAACGCGACGTTTTGGATGTTACCCAAATCACGGTGCTGCAGCTTTGAGGACAGATGTTGCATTTTTCGTTTGAAAGCATTAACTGAGCTAATCATATTGACCATGGTTTTCTCTTTTCCTTGTAGCTGTAAATTAAGCTCATTCAACATGTTGGTCGGATCAGAAAAAAAATGCCAAGTCTAGCGGCCATTGATCGTTATTAAGTTGCTTGTATTTTGCATGTTTAATGACAAGTAGAAACTCCTTTTTCTCCAGCCAGGGGTCTTGAAATCTCAGCAGGAATTTCTTCCTAGCCATCTGCCTCAACGAACGCATCTTTTATCATCTCTCCATCTTGGAAGGACTTCTTATGATTAATGATCGAGTGACTCACCCGGAATGATGTTTCGGTGTGTCTGCCTTTGCTTTTGAATTCAGCCGAGTGAAAAATGACGGCTGTCCGACTAACTGCGATTTCAGTTCCCTCTCCTTTTTCTTTCTAAGGTCGCTTTTCGGAAGGAAGTCAGTTTCGTAGTTTTTATGAACAGTTCGAAAGTGCCTTTCCACATTTTCCTTCTTTGGAATAGCAATGATAGATTGACAGATCAGACAAACACATTTCGATTGTGACATTGTGAGAAAAAAAATACGCTTCAAATTCCACATCCAGCCCATACCCCCCCAAACAATTTTTTTTTTTAAATCCCTTCTTTAGTCAATATAAATTGGAAGGCTAACTAGATCACAGCCGGAGTTTTTCAGTAGCTTGCGTGTTCGATGGTGTGTGCGGGATGACCAGTGTGTTAGAAGAAAAGAGATCTCAGACTGGCCGCCCAGTATGTCAATCAAGTGGCAAATGCCATAGGGAGGATATATAATAGACTAACATTTAAAAAAAAAATTTTTGAATGCAACACAATCTGCCTGTACTCCCTTTCCAATATACCGGTCGATCGCAATCGACACATTGGGCACCCCTGGTCTAATTCCAAATAAACAAAAACAGATGTCTAATTGGGAAGGGTATTAACAAGTTCTCCAGCATTAGGTTTACTACAGAGTGGCTACTTATCTTGCAGGGTTGCTATTTTATTTACTGTTGAAATCATTTTAAACAAAAAAATAACAGTCTGATAGTATCATACCATCATCAAGGAATAGAAGAAACAGTAAAAGAGCAGGAGGCTGTCACTTTAAGAACCAACTCTGCCAGTCATACGAGTATAATACATACGTATGTGGACTGGAGGGACAGGAATGCAGGATCTGATAAGAGACCAGATCAGATAGTTTACCCCACATTTTAAATGTGGCCCTTGCCTTTCTTTACACTGGACCAATGAAAGATCCTGAGACAGCAAGTAGTCGGAGAAGTGAACCATTTGAAAAAAATATTATAGCTGCAGCTAAATTTCATCATGTGTGCAGTGCAAAGAGTCTTACGTCATATACTGTACAGTAGGAAAATTCTGTGCCTACTGAACTGAAAAAGTGTCAGCCTGTCCTGTGATTAAATATGCCCAGCTAGGGTTTCTTTTGCTCATTTAATTTTTATGTAATTTATTTGCCTCTTCCTCCCAAAACTACTGCATGTGAGTGCAAATGAGATCATGGATAAATTAGAGAAATATAACTGGATTTTAACTAATGGCAGAATTAATTTTTTGCCAGTGTAAAAGAAACTTTGTCATTTTAGTAATAGAAACCAAATGAAATTTTAAAACGCCTCCAATTTTAAACTGCACTGTTTAAAAAAGGTATGATCTGTGAATGTTGTAGTAGTAGTAGTAGTGTCACATGTACAGCAAAGTCAAGGTAAACTTTATTGTCATCTCAAGAATATACAAGTATACTGAGAGATGAAATAATGACAGTCAGGGCTCGCAGTGTACATATAGTACAAATAAGACAAGACAATGTGTACAAAGAGACAAAAACCAAGCAGTCTACTATTTAAATAGGCAATATGCCGATACAGTTAACTGCCAGAACTATCTATCTCTATAGAGACCTGTTTAAATGCAAGCTCCACAGATCAGTACACTGACTGATCACATCTTTTGACATAAATTTTTTACTTGTGTATCTAACCAACATGCAAAATGTTTCCACTCCCTAGCGCCATGAAAAAGGAGAATGTATTAATACATAACTTTATTTTATTGAACAGAAACTGCAGTTAGCCTGCCTGTTTATTCCTTACTCATGCTCAGTTATGCTCCCATTACATGAGTCCTTGTAGAATGAAACCCTGAATAAGTTAACAATTAAATAACCTGTCAAAAGTAATGAGATTACTGTCACCCTAATTAACAAAGAAACAGTATAAAATGAAGGCTGAATGTGAATCATTTAAAACACTTTTACATACCATTGACTGCAGTACTGAAGGGTTCTCAGGTTCAAAGTGATCATAAGACTCTCCCACTTGTTAAGCATGGGTGCAAGGCAAGCCAATGTCTCCTGATACCATGTATAATAACAAACTAGATAAACTAATTCAACTCTTAACAAAACTCTTATTTCTTTTCTTACTTTTTTAATTTATGGTTGATCCAGAAACCAGAAGTCCCTTTACATGTAATTTAAAATATTTTCCTTTGTGTGTCAGTAATAGTAAAACAGTAATATTTTCCTATATTTTACAGAACAGACTGTCATGCTCCTTACCAGCTCTCCAACCATTTCAAAGAAATATACTCCAATTCCGGTGGACTGTCTGGAAGAGGAGACTAGGATACGCTCAGCTGATGATGGCAAGCTTTTCCGTGAAGAGTTCAATGTATGATACGGTTTCATGTTGCTATTTACAGTACTTTAATACTCTCTGCAAAAATAAACTGCTTTCTCAAAAGCTCCTTATAATGTTTTTCCTTTTGGAATATTAAACCATTCAACACTAAAAAGAATAATTGTTTGATTTAATTGAGATTAGAAAGTTTAAGTGCATCATCGCAGGGAGTTCAGCTCCCAAGAAAGTCACTGTCTACATGATGTATGTACATTTTTCCTATATCTGTATAGGTTTTTGCCCAGTACTTAAGTGTACTACTTAAATATATACATTAGCTTGAGTTATACCTCTTAATCATGTGGGTGCATGTATGAGTAGTGAACTCAAAACTGACTTTTAATCAAAACACTGAAGCAGTTTACATAAAGGGACAACAGTATTTTTTTGCTCTGGCAAAACTTGAATGTCAATTTTTTATATATTTTGATCTGATTATTTGGTTTGGAAATCTTAATGCTAGTAACCAAAATATGACAAGTCAAATTGTAAAATGGACAATATAGTAATAAGGTTCTAACTAATGTGGAAAGTAAAGTGCATCCAAAAATGAAGTCATCAAGTTTTAGGCTCAGGATGCACAGAATAAAATGTAATTGGTTCAAATACTCCATCATCCCAACTGCTGTCAATCTTCTAAATAGTAAATAGATATTATTTTAATAAATTTCCATGGACTTGACTTTGGGACACAGGCTGGAAAGGTTCACTGATCTTGACTTTGCCGATGATGCTGTGATCTTTGTGTAGTCAATGGAGGCTCTGATTAGAGCTCTCGACAGCCTGAGTGAAGAGTCTAAGTGTCTGGGATAAAAACCAAGATCCAGGCCTTTAATGACCTTTTGGGCACAGCAACAGCAGTGTGTCTGTCTGCAGAGAGAGTGTCAACCATGTCGAGAAGTTTGCTAACCTCGGCAATGATATTCATGTCCCTGGTGACTCCTCCTATGAAGTCAGCAGACAGATTGGGAGACCATGGGGGGGTGGGTCATGAGGTCATTGGAAAGGGGTGTGTGGCACTCCTGATATCTTTGCAAAAGGACAAAAGTCCAAGTCCTTAGAGTCCTGGTGCTTCCTGTTTTACTATATAGTTGCAAAACATAGACACAATCCAGTGGCCTGAAATTAATTTTGTACTCCTTCGTTACCTTGTATCTTTGAAGATTACTTAGGTACCACTGTTTTGACTTTGCGTCAAATGAGTAGATGCTCACAGAGCCATTAATGAGGCACATTAGCTGCATTATAAGGAACTGTCAGTTACAGCACTACAGCCATGTGGCGTGATTCCCTGAGGGTGATCCGGTTCACAGGATCCTCTTTATTGAGGACCCGAGCTGCAGGTCCAGGCCAAGGGGATGCCCCTGTTAGACCTGGCTGTGGCAGATGGATGGTCATTTCTGGAGGGTGGGACTGGACCGTGTCTGCCTGAGGCAGTTTCCAACTGGGATCCCGAGCTGTTTTGTCATGTGGTGGGTGCGGCAACATGTTGCACCAATGCATGCTCCCCTGACCTGACCTGAGGCTTGAATTTTGGGATTAAAAGTTACTATTGTTCACAATTATTGATTGTTAGCTTACTATTTTATGTGTTAAGTATGATGTAATTTTATATCATATATAATATTTTCACTATTTTATTTGCAAACATAATGCTTTTAATGGTTTGTCCTTTCATGCCTGCTGTGTTTGTACTGCAACACATTGGTCTTTTTGTGAAATCCCTAAAGAAAACTTACATTTTGATATTGGTAGAACATAAATTGGAATTTAATTGAGCTGAGTAACTAATTAAGGGTATCAAAAGAACAGATAACTAACATCTACAGGGTGTGTGTACATTTGCTATTTTGCAGTCATTGCCTACTGGTTATATACAAGGCACATATGATGAAGCAAACAGAGAAGAAAATAAAGAGAAAAACAGATATCCCAACATCCTTCCATGTGAGTGATGCTGCTTAAGATTATTTGTCTATTTATTTAAAAAGTTTTTATCCCAAGTGACATATAAACTAAAAAGTAAGTAAATAAAGTGAAATAACAGATAAGGAAATCAAAAATATAAATATGGATTCTCCATTCAAATTCACACACTGTTGCTTTTGTTACTACTGACAACAAAGCTGTTCCTCAAATTTGTTACAAATTTACTTGTCACGAAAAAGTTCTCTAACAAATTCATTATAATAGGCACACAGACATATTTCTGCTCCAGACCCTGCTGACAAAGTAAAAAGACTTTTGTTTTCACTTCCCCACAGAGATCTGTCCCCGCTTCTCTTATTTATACACTATACAGGGCAGTATAGTAATTAGATCTTTTATACACTTTTTGAGGTTCTCTTTATAATGCCAAGTATGCAAGGTGAAGACAAAGCAAATTAAACCATTTCACATGAAATGTGCAGGTTAAATATTGCATATATACTGGAGTGAATGATTTTCCATTTATACCATTATTAGTACAGTAATTTTAAATTACAGTCATTTCATACAAATTGTATGGAGCACTGAGTTTTGATCATATGCTCATTTGAATCAAAAGCACTGCTCCATTTTTAATGCCCACCAAGCGCATCATAGAAGAAGAATACTCAAAAGGTGCAGTTATGTGCTTGAGTTCTGAAACGTCTGAATATGCATTATGTTAGTCTAAGAAATTCAAGTCTGCTTTGAAGTATGATATTTATATACTTTACTTTTATACTTTTATCAATTAGGTCACTTTACTGTATCCAGCATTTTAATATTACTTTTAAAATAACATCTTATATTGCTTTGTAACATTTCTTGAAGGCCTTACTCCCAGTTTCTCCAAAGTTTGTCTTATTGTAAATACAGTGTCCATTATTTGCTTTAACAGATGACCATTCCAGAGTTGTCTTGTCACAGACTGATGGAGTGCCATGTTCAGAGTACATAAATGCATCATATATTGATGTAAGTTAGTTATTGGATATTTTTTTTGCTTAAATAAACTTGGATTAGCTTTAAACTAATCAGTTTGTCTTTATTTTATAGGGTTACAAGGAGAAAAACAAATTTATAGCAGCACAAGGTAATCAGCACCCGTCATGAAACAGAAAATAATCTGTTTTGCCACCTTTGAGAGAATAAGTTTGAATATTGCCCTGGTGACTGGCAGTGTGGAGTTAGCCTGACCTCCTGGTGCCTCTGTGTTGATCCAAGGTTTCTTCTTATATCCAAAAAAGAAGGACCTGTTAGAATTAATAATAAAATGAAATTGGCCAGTTGTGAATCAGTATGGATGTGTGACTTGTGAAGGATTGGTGCCGATTCTGGGGCCAGTTTGATCTTTTCAACCAGTTCTGCCAGGATAGGCTCTGACACTACACTACTCTGAAAAGAACTAAGCAGGTTTGGCCAATAGATGAAGAAATGAACTGATGTGTGGATAGACTATAGTACATAGTTCACAGTAGATTTTGTATAATATACATGCAAGTCCTGGTTTGTGTGAGTTTATAAATAAATCACAAAACCATCAAATTATACCAAACCAGCTTCAGGTTATAAAGATAATGTGAATATTTTTGTACGTAAGTCAAGAAAACATTTTTGTGATGTGGAGGTTGGGAGAACTAGTAATGTTTGATAAAAAGATTTTTGATAAATGACCTGGGTGTTCTTTAATTTGTATCTTGTATGAGTTTGTGATATATGTATACAATCCACCATCTGTGGATGATCACTTTTTGTACGATAATATATTAATCTGATGGATGCATATTAGCGCTGATAGTAATGAAGAATGTTTGTTTTTTTAGTACAATAAAGTTCAACCATGCCACAAAGATTCCTAAAATGTACATAGTCTAGGCAAGAATTGTCAGTTAAGCCCATACATTGCTTAGTTCTAATATAAATTGGCATTTGCACCAGACAGTTTTTAATATGCTAGGTGACCACTGTTCTTCCTGTCCAGTTATTCTGATTGTCAGTAGTGAGTTGCTGGATTGTTTAGTTTGCCCTCACTAAAGGGCTGAAGTGAACCTTTATTGCTAGGTTCTCATCTTCCTTGCATTCCCACTGAAAAAAGATGGGTGTACCAAAAGTGGGCTTTTTTAATTCATCAAGCAGAGAAATAAATAAGTATGTAGTTATCAACTGAAGGGTGTAAAAAATCAAGAAATAGAACAATATTTTCTAGATAGCAGTCAAGAGTGAAATACTTCTGCCTCGCACAGGAACCTGAGGACTTGTTGAAGGGTGAGATAAAAAAGGTACATGGATGACCATTTGTCTGTCTTAATGAAGTTAGGCTATAAGTGTAAATATGACCTGTTTCAGACCCAAAACTGAAATTGCACAGGAATTACTGGTTATAATGGAAAGAGAAAATTATAATATTGCATACGGTATATGTATATAAAGTATTTTTATATCATTCTGTTTCTGAAAACCACACTTAAAAGAGATCATAATGGCATATATATACTGTGTATATATATATATATATATATATATATATATATATATATATACATACATACATTTATTTTTTTTCCTATACCTTAGGTCCCAAGCAAGAAACAGTAGCTGATTTCTGGAAGATGATATGGGAGCAGAAATGTGTTACAATTGTCATGTTAACAAATTTAAAGGAAAGGAAAGAGGTACAGATTTTCATGAACATAAATAAACACAATAAACGAAATGGAAGTCAGTTTTTGATCACTTGAAGGTTATAAATACAAAAAGTTGTGTTTGAATATACCTTAAAATTAAAAAAAAACTTTTTTGCTTTTTAGCAAATAAAAGATAAAATCCAATTTTAATATATCACATTTTGTTTAATTAAAATGAACAGCTTTTCTTTTTAACAATATGTATGTTTTGGGAATGTAAATATTTTAAAAGTCATTTTTTGAATATGAGCCAGAATATAGAATTTCTCACATCTTGCTATAGCATATGACTGTTTGTTTACTGTAGGAAAAATGTCACCAGTACTGGCCAGATCAAGGGTGCTGGACATATGGAAACATTCGAGTTGCTGTAGAAGATTTTACAGTCCTTGTGGACTACACAATTCGAAAGTTTTGTGTACAGTATGTAAGTATACTTTTGACACAAAGAAGAGTTCAAGTTCCTCGACAAATGTAATGTTAAGAGTACAAAGTACAATGAAATCCTTACATAAAATGAATGGGGAATGATGTGACAGTCACTCATTGGGCTACAGTTCATCAGAGTACCTTTGGATGCAGGGCGGAAACCAGCCCTGGACCAGTTCATTGCAGGGCAAGCCCCACATGATAGCACTCCCTCAGTTTGGGGGAATGCAATTTTTATTTGCATTTTTTGTAAATGTTTTAGTTATTTTGTAATGTTTCATTATCACTATGTTTCACATATTAATGGCCTGGGGCCTCATGTATAACACCGTGCATAGAATTCGCACTATAACATGGCGTAAGCACAAAAGCCGAAATGTGCTTACGCACCGAAAAATCCAGATGCAGGAATCTGTGCGTACTCCAATTTGCACGTTCTTCCGCTACATAAATCCCGGTCAGCGTGAAAAGTAACGCTCATGCACGCGCTTAATGTAACGCCCCAACTCCTCCCAGAATTACACCTCTTTGAATATGCAAATCAATATAAATCGCCATTAAGCTCAGCCTTCTGTGAAAAGACAATGGGAAAAGCACGGGGGAAAATATAAGAATTTCAGCGAATACCAAGTGGAGGCTAAAGAAAAACATACTATTTGTTTAATTAAACCGTGGTATAATCAACAAAAGGAAGTTGATCGAGTGACATAGCGTGTTGGAGAAACTTGAAAGCTCAGATATCAAAGTCGCCGTGAAATGGCAAGTCGTAGCCCACCATCTGAGTGTCATATGAAAGCTTATTAGGGTACAGAGAAAAAAAAAGGCACACAGTGGGGGAAAAAGCACAAAATGTCAACGTCAATCTCAAAATTTCCACTTTAATCATGTAGTTTATTTTGTCATTAAAGTAGAACACCATAAACATCATCTTAAAATTGTTTAATTAACCAGTATCTCAAATCACATCGTAATTAAAGTAGCACGTTAAATGTTTTGTTTTGTATGTGATCTACTATGTGCTCTATGTGTGTGAATCACTACTTGCTTCTTAAACCGGCTCTCTTCCTCCGACTGGACACAGAATCTATTACATTCATGATATTACAGCTCTCTGAATAACTAAAATACTGAGATGTATACGTGATATCATTTTCATGATGATAGGAATGAAAGCATGTTATTAAACATGGGTTTCACGGCGCACTGATTGTGCATGACCTTCGATGAAATTATTTATTGCAGCAGTACTCAGGGCGGTTCTAGGCTTGTGGCGGCCCTGGGCAGAGAAAGAATCGATGGCTGCTTCGCCCGCCAATGTCAATATGGTATCTTATGCACGGTGGATGGCCACGTCCATTGCGGACACTACATAGCCGCCTCGTGCTCATGACACAAGCATTTAACTTTTGGCGAAATTTGCCGCTGTGTTTTTAGCTGTGTCGTTATTTTCTCTTTCTGTTTTATATTCAATATATATTGGCGTGGCCACCCCTGCAGTCCTTGCTTTTCTTTCTCCAAGTAACCGATCGCCACACAATCAGCTCTGTAATAGACGTTAAGCCATCTGTAAGCTTAGAATGCCGATTCTTCAAAACGTTAAAGGAACATTGAACTATCTTCGTAGTACATGTTTAATTATTCTATCCTTCACGCCAGTCCTAATGAAGAATATAGATTATTTAAATTAAGCTAAAGTTTTATCTGTATAATATAATAAACATATTTTGCTGCATTTCATCTTAAAAATGATATCGCCATCATATGTAAATACGCGCTTTATAAAGTGGCTCAGGTTGTGCAATATTATAACTGTAGTGCAAGTTTACAGTGAAGTGATTGTACTTATAAGTACAAACAGTTCTACAAGGAGCAATTGATTGAGTGCGTTTATAGTTCTTGGGATGAAACTGTTTCTGAACTGCGAGGTCCGTACAGGAAAGGCTTTGAAACGTTTTGCCGTGGCTGAGGTAGCGTGTGCTTGATACTGTATACCGATAATTCTCTTTCTGATCAGCTGCTGCTGTGATTCACACTCAGATACAGTGATTTAAATACTCCCGAGTGGTGCAGTGAGAGTAATATGGAAAAAGATGATCCGCTGTGGCAACTCCTAACTGGAAGAGCCTGAAAGAAGAAGAAGAAGGTGCAGTGAGAGTAACAACGCTAAAGCAGTTATTGTATTTGGAATACTATGGCTATTCCCTGGACCATTATATTGTTACAAGTTAATTACAATCAGATGCATTACACTAATAAACAATATGCGGTTAGTTTCAGTGTATTTATAAAGCCGCGACAGGAATGTGGCTCTAAGAAATAAAGATAAACCACACAGTAACAGTAGCACTGCTTTGACGCTGAGTGCCGTCAGTCTGCAAAACCGAGCGGAGAACTTGCGTACGACAAGGTATGAGGTACTGTGGAAAAGTGCGTGGCTTTACGCCAAGTGTAGGTTTTATACATCGCAATTTGAATGTGGAAAAGTTCTTACGCAACATTTCTGTGCGTACGCACCGTTTATACATGAGGCCCCTGGTGTGAATGAGTATGGAAATGTGGAAAACCTTTCGGCTTAAAATCGTTGATCAATTAGATAAAATGGTGCCTGGAGTTTAGGAAGAGCTGCCAAACACTGAACAACAGCACAGTTAAACAACCCCCAGTGGACTGGAAACCCCACTACATGTAAAATGTGCTAGTGAAAGAGCACTGGGTCCAAAAAGGAGGCATGAGCTCTCTGGATGGAATTGTGTTGTTATTGCTTTCATTTCAGCTATTCTCTAAATCCCTGGCACATGTCACTGAACATTGATTTTAGTATATTTTTAATATTAAGAATCTCTGGATTTGTTTGTCTATGATCCTCCCAAACAACAATCTAAAATCACCTAAAATTAAGTACACAATACAAACAATATTTTTGACATCTTAAAATCTCTTTCATGTCAAATAGTGGCATTTCTTGTTTGAGAAGGGTAAATGGTTTTTAGCATTTCTGAATTTTATTAAATATAAAATCTCCGCAATAAGAAAAAAAAATAACAATCATAAGTACAAGTGCAATCATTCAGACAGCTGACATGAAAAACCCACTTAAAACCCCCCCAACCCCGCTCCTGGTTTAGAGGGCCATAAAGGTAAAAAGCTCATTACAATGTATTTTAAAACATTAAAAGATAATAAAACAGAGATGAAAGTAAAGGTCCAACATGCTATTTTAGAACAGCATTTATTAGTTTTTAAAAAAAAACTTTCTTATTGACTTATAAAGGGTAGTGTTGGATTTTTGAAATTTAGCCAAAAGCTGTTTATGTTATTATGATTTGTACTGAAAAAAAAAGAATATTTCTTGTGCAAAAATGGTCTGGAAGTACCATATGAGTCCAGTGGCACACACTAGTTCCACATTGCCCTGAATATTCTTGAATAACAAATTCAGAATCAAAATAATTCATCATTTCTTCATAAAAAGGTCTGTGACTTTTTATTTAAGAAGCAAAAAAGATTTGAGCCATAATTAATATTCTTTCTGTTCTTTTAAATTGTTTAGTATGCAGAACATTTCTCTAAAGTCAGATTTTCACCTGTACTTCTAAGAAGCCTCCTTGTTTATTTGAACCCCCAAGTAATATCAGTAATGCTGTACAAATAGTGTTGAAAACATCTTAAGAAAAGTGATAGTATTTTCTCCAGCTTCGGCAGCCACACTAAATAAAGTCTTCAGTTATTAAATCTTGCAGGTAAAAGTATCTTGTGGATTTAACTTTTTCAATTCTAAACTCTAAGTCCTTTCCTAATAGAAAACATGAAGGGAGAGTTACTTAAGTAAGAAAATCCAACCATAAAGACATTTATTTTTTACTTTCTTGTATATAAAAAAATAAAGATCCTAGTACCTGTAAATGAATTGACAGTAGGCTTTATCAAAGTAGTTCATGAATAACATGTTTATTGATTTCTTTTTCTATTAAAGCAAGCAAGTGATGGCACTAAATCCTGTAGATGTGTTACCCAACTACACTTCACCAGCTGGCCTGATTTTGGTGTGCCTTTCACCCCCATTGGAATGCTGAAGTTTTTAAAGAAAGTGAAAATGGTTAATCCCTCATTTTCAGGACCTATTGTTGTTCACTGCAGGTATTGTGTGTGTGTCATCCATACATTCCTTTATTTTCCCACCATCCTATCCATTAACAGAATTGCTGGTAGCCAGTGTCTGTCACTCTAGAGCACAAGGCATGAGCACTATTTCAAGGCACAGTCACACACACACGGACCCCTTGCTCATACAGTATCGGTTTAGAATTGCCAGTCAGCCTAAGCTACATGTGTTTAGTATGCAAATAGAAAATGCACACAGACACTGTGAGGACATGTGAGATTATAAATCAGGACTCTGGCACTGTGAAGCAGAAGTGCTATCAATAAAATTAATTTATAACTACATGTAAAGCAATATTTCATTATAACATATTTCACTTTTATCTTTTTTTTAGTATCTTTACAGACCAGATTGTCCCATAACTATAAAATGAGTGCCTTTGTCATTATCAACATTAGTTTCATTTGTCATATAATAGAAATTGTGACACCTTTTTAAACAAATGTAAAAGGATTAAACGCAAAATATAATGTGTATTCATTAATCTGTAAAATGCATTATTGGTAATTTGTTTGACTGATTTTCATATACAGGTATGCATGTTCTATATATATTGCTTTTTCCTTGTCTAGCTATCCAACTTAAGTTTGTGCCAAATCGCTTTGTGCTGGAGCCCAGCCAGCAGGCCTAAGTACTGAAAGACAGCAATCCATCTCAGCATCTCTCTTAAATGCAAGTTATTTGTGGATTGCAATCTCAGTGTTCAAAATTTCTTATCTGTTCACGACAAACACTTAGAGGGGTTACATAATCTCTTTTGTTAATTTCCTAATTCTGATTATTTCAATTTAGTGTTGCAACTAGCCAGAGTCTGTCTTGGCAATACCAAAGCAAAATTGGAGCCAACCATGGGCAGGTTTTCTGTTGATTGCAGGGTATGCTTTACAACACCTCCACAATCCTTCACTCCAATACAATTTATGTAAATGTTTTTGGGATGTGAGGGGAAATAAGACTAACCATAAATCCAAAATAAACTGGATGCAAACATTCAGTCTCTGCTTAAACATTGACCTTTCCAGGACTTGAACAAAGACATCAGCACTAAGTACTGTGTCACAATGCTGCCTTTAATTTTGGTCATCATTTTAGTTAGAAAACTGTTCTAACAAATTCATTATTATATATATGGTGCAAACTTCTAATTGTATCTGTTTTTTTTATTTTGTAAACGGGTGTGGCCTGTGATATTATGATAATGATGTAGAAAGGAGCATTGATGGAATGAGGTATTTAGAAAGTCATCTTGATTTTTACATTATACTTACTTATCTTCTGCCAAGTACTCTATTAAATTCTTCAGTGTAAGTCCTGTCTTTACATTCATATCTCAGGTGAAGACTCCCTTCTTTGCTATTACATTCATAATTATGACTCTTGCTGTTCTTGACAATGGAGCTTTATTTCCTGGTTCAGTGTTGCAAATTGTGTCATTGCAACAAACCAAGAAGCTGGCCACATTCACCCCACTCACAAAGTAATTTGCATCATGCAAACAGTATAACTGAAGCACATGCAACTTACAGTTTCTTTATCTATTGCAAATCCTTTCCGTTTATGTTTTTTCTTTCCCATATGCTGTCCAATTTATTCTCATATGATGAAAAGTACAAATGATAAATGGTTTGAAAAAAATTTTCATGAATCCATCCATCCATCCACTTTCATAACTGTTTACTTCAGTTCATGGGTCAAAAAAGATGCAAAAACTGTATAAGACACGTGGCTGGAATCAACACTATGAGTGTCAGTAAAATAAAAAAATATTATTACTAATTCAAATAAAAATGCAGGAATTTAATTGAATTATTTGTACCTGAAATCACGTGAAAAATATATGTCTTTCAGTTGTGGGGCTTTAAATATGTGAACATAAGAATCAATAGTCGAGTTTTCACCAAGTTTTATAATTAGATAACTGTAACCTCACGTGACAAACAACACCTAAACTGATTTTATTTTAGACGAGAATAAGTCAACATGCAGAAGCTCAGCAAAGAAATGTAAATCGCAGCCTTGAACGAGCAGCTTCTAGAACTGACTTTAAACATGAGAAATCACAGAAAGAGGGTGTACTTACTTTTTCACGTTACTACATATTCAGTACCTTTTGGTACACTGATTTGCTAGCTCCATTGTATTACTAGTTATTACGCTAGTGTGTATTTTCATATATTTTTCACCATATAGCAAAAGATTGATGATTTAACAGTGACAAATAAGGAAAATTTTTCTTTGAAAATATTCTTAGATCAGTAATACTAGGGTGTTGTACCGTGTTACATCTTGCTTGAAGAAGGGGCCTGAATTGCCTCGAAAACTTGCATATTGTAATCTTTTTAGTTAGCCAATAAAAGGTGTCATTTTGCTTAACTTTTCACTTAGATCAGTAAGAAACAATAAACAATGTTACACTTTAAAACACTTTTTTGAATCCTGTATTTCTAAGCTGAATCTTCTGATCAAAATATAGCTAAACTTAATATCAACATTTAAAAAAAATCTTCTTCTTTTTTAATATAGTGCTGGTGTGGGAAGAACAGGGACATTCATTGTTATTGATGCCATGATTGACATGATGCATACGGAACAGAAAATAGACGTCTTTGGCTTTGTTTCAAGGATACGGGATCAAAGGTCACAGCTTGTTCAGACCGATGTAAGCTTTTTTAAATGATCTTTAAGGTGCTTTGTGATAATCATTCCATGTAGCATGCAACAAGAGAAAATTAGTTCAGCCAAGTCAGAACTGAGAAGTTTCTATTTTCTGTTCTTGCTTTACGACTCTGAGGGAAGAATGCTGAGAATGACAAAGATTTTAGTAGCAATGGCGTCTGCTTTAATTAAATATGATATATAAAGATTCAAATAAAACATTGACCTGTATTCATATTCAAAAACATGTCTGCGGAACTCACATGTAGGTGTTCTTTGATATTTTTCCTGGATGTAGGTCAGAGTATAAAACATTTTTTTTGTTGTTGTTAATAGATGCAGTACTCCTTTATCTACCAAGCTCTTTTGGAATACTACCTCTATGGGGACACGGAGCTAGATGTATCCTCTTTAGAAGGACACTTGCAGAAGCTTCACAGTACATCATCCCCTTTTGACAGAATAGGACTGGAGGAAGAATTCAGAGTAAGCAGAAAGTGTTCTTTGAATACTTTTATCATTGTGTATCTTTGTCATTTATATTTTTCATATGACAAATTAAAGTATTTATTTTGAAAACAGTATAGCATACAGAATAGGTCTACTTTAAGGGTCTTGCCTTTGTGTTTTACGCATCTACTATGATTGTAAATTTTTGCAGTTAGATATGGTGAAGTATAGCTGTTCATGTAGTTTGTTTTCTATTATCCAATCTTGCATCCTAAACAACTTGCTATCCATTTATTGTTGTTACTGTCCTAGTCACCTGCTAGTAGTCATCAGTACAAAAAATACAGACTATTATTGTCCATCCATTAGTCTCTAAATTTTGATGATGATAATAATAATACATTTTATTTACTGTATATAGTGCTTTTCCCATGCTTAAGGCACTTGATGTACAATTAATACCTAAAATGATGTTTTTAGAGGCACTAAATGCCACTTTACTGTTTGACATGTACAAATATATGAGGATTGTGATCAGTTAACAGACTCATTTTATTGTCATATTGTGAGTCTGATATTTTCAAATAAAACACCAGACAATCCTTGCAATTTTTTTTTCTAAATAAATGTCAAGAATGGACATTAGACAGCTTGTTTTGCAAAATTGTGACTTTCATTGATTGTTCTGCAGAAGTTAACAAATGTCCGAATAATGAAGGAAAATATGCGGACAGGAAACCTTCCAGCCAATATGAGGAAAAACCGAGTGCTCCAGATTATCCCATGTAAGCTTGTTTAAAACTAAGACAATCACTTTTTTTAAAAAACATACTTGTTTTACTTGCCGAAATTCTGTTCTTTGTAATGCATGTTGGGTTATTAGTGATTCCTTACTATTGTTTAGATGTTTGTTATACATATTGAGAGTGATAAGTGATAGGTATATATTTTCATTTAACAAGCCTTGCTTTAAGTTATAATAAATGGTGAATGTTAAATTTCTTTGCCATTGTAATTCAGATTTTACAGTTCAGTCTTCTTCTTACACCATAGTTATGAAATCAAAATACGCTCTGTTATACACTGTGTAACTAAACTTGCAGTATCCAACAGCTAGTCCAAGATTTCACCATCCGAAAAACCTTCAGAGTGCAGACTAAAGACAACAACAACAACAACATTTATTTATATAGCACATTTTCATACAAAAAAAATGTAGCTCAAAGGGCTTTACAAAATGAAGAACAGAAAAATAGAAGACACAATAAAAAATAAACATAAGTCAACATTAATTAACATAGAATAAGTAAGGTCCGATGGCCAGGGTGGACAGAAAAAACAAAAAAAAAAACTCCAGAGGCTGGAGAAAAAAAAAAAATAATAAAAAAATAATAAAGAGGACGTGACAAGTGCATTACATGGATCCTGATCCATGTGTCTGGTGGATGTATACTATAAATACTGTATTTTGTTATTAGAATATTAGAACACTCTAGACATGAACAGGCCATTCAGCCCAACAAAGCTCGCCAGTCCTATCCACTTATATCTAATGGGTGCTTGAATGGATTAATATTTGATAACTGCAGGAACCACCATATTAATCCGAATATCCTGTAATGCTCCAGGACCCATTTCAAGACTTGTCTAGCTTTAGAGCATAAATAACTATTTTGTTGTAAAGTTCTATTTGGTGATGGGTACATACAGTAGGTGGTTTAGCAAACACATTCAGATTTCCTATGGAATTCCTCCAATTTTTTTGTATCAAGAAATCTAGTTTGCACCAGAAAAACACATCTAAACAATGAATTATGCTGCCTTTATCAGCATGCATTTTCAAATATGGAAGGATAGATCCTTGGGGTATTGGTTTTTCATTATATGCTATTCAACTGTTAGTTTTATTTATCAGGAGATCACATCAGAAAATAGCCTTTTGTTTTTCAGTGTGTTCAATTTTTGAATTCACTAGCTCGATACAACCCTCTTGTCTTTTTGCTAGAATTCATCTGAATCGTCCACTGCTCTCCACCCTAAGCTGTGCACTCTGATATGCCTCTCTTGGCACAAGTACTGAAATCAGTTGTTAGCAGACTAACTCTAGTCCATCTGCTAGCACAATTGTGTCATTAACACGGGTGTGTTTCCGACCACCAAACTGCCATTGGCTTGATGTTTTCAATATTCCTCTAACCAGTGACATTCCGGGGTTATTTGGTGCCTAGGTGAGATCAGACAAGTGAACCCCCCCAGCCCCTTTCATGGCCACAAAGTGTACTTATAAATGTTGGAACACCATACCATTAATGTTCGATTTATTACAACAAGTTCTGTAAGAGCACAAAAATTACAATGTGCAATAATATGTTTCACCACCCCCAACAGAAGTCTCAGTCACTATTCTTAGAATAAGCACACTAAAAATAATAAAAATACACAGCAATAGAAAATACATTAACCACACGAGATATTCAGCTCCATGTTCAATAAACAACAAAAAAAAAATAAGTTGATCACAATACCATTACTTATATCACCTAAAACCTGGCCCTCATTCTCTGCCTTGCCTTTTAGCTGCAGCCTCCCGATAATGTTTTAGGAGAAACTTCATCTGTATTGTAGTATAGGCAGTAGTGTAGTCATGTGTACAAAGCACATTGCATGTCTGACCAACAAAAACAACTGAATATTTGAGAAAATCAAAATTTATATTAGTCACTTTAAACTGCAGTATGATCATAGCCCATGTCACTTTGAGTGTGATAAAACACTGTCCAGTGTATGTATTGCCAGCAACAGACTAAACTAGTGTCTCTTGACATATTATACTTCTTACAATACAGGATTAATATTCTTCATATGGAGAGCCGATCCCTAGTTGGGTTTTCACATTCACATCAGAGGCTGCAATAATATCATGAAAAACTATTGCCATGATTTGACCAGGACATTAAAATAGCAGCTTCCTTTTAGCCTTTTTTAGCTCTTTGTCTTCTTCATTTTGGCCAGAGTTTTGCAGGAACTCTACCCAAAACTCCATTGTCAATTTTGACTTTTGAAGACACTTAAGACAGACACTAATTGAGCTCTGCACTAGAGGAGTTGTCTCATTCATTTTTGCTGGATGTTTTGTACTTAAAGTTCAGTTAATTAAAGAGTGCAGGCTCGGTTATCAAAAGGGTACAATGCCCATATGTATATGTATAGGGTTGATAACATTAAGTACTGTTACAGTAGGTGCTGCTACAATTACTAATCCATAAATCTAATATGAAAATGTTTTTGATGACATTGTGGCATAACATACATTTATCATTAGCAGTTTTCTCCTTTTCTTTCTTTCTTTTTCACCTAAAAAATTATAAGATGATTGGTTATGATGATGTTTGCTGTCTGATAAACTTTTTTCAGCTATTGTAATGAATGTGTGATGTGCTGTAGGCTTCCCTATTCCCCCTGCTTCACAATCAAACATTGTGGCTGGCTAGAGATTAAACCAACTCAGCATGCCGTAAATGTAGTTTTGATGGTTTAATTTAATTTCTTGACTCTTCTGTTTGATTGTAAATCAGGCCAAACAACAGGCTTTTCCATGTATTTCACTTGCTGGCGTACTGTTCCATATGGTTTTGTGCATTTTAAGAATGTGTGTGCACATGCATGCATTTTGTTAAGATATTACTGACCAGTGCAGTAAAGGAGGTTCAGAACTTACTCGTTGACAGTCACTCTTCCACATTCTTGGCTCTTTTCTGGTAGTGAGAGAAGGAGTGTAGAACAGCGAAAGAGGATGCTCGTCTGCAGCTGTAAACTTCACTGCCATCTGAATGTGATTGTACCAATCAGAGAGATAGCAACAGGCATGGGGAACAGGGGTACTGGTGCGTTGCCTGTCATTTGCTGCCTTAGGCATTTGCTTGCGCAAACAATCACCTCTGACATTCATTGCAGGATTATTGTTGCACTCATGTCTAGCCCCCATGTCATGTCATGTTTAAAGCCACTTAAATCTCTAGTTTTGCTCCTTTGCCTTATGAATTGCACTCATACATTTTTACCTGTTTTTCTCTTTTAAACATTATTAACTGCACATAAAATGCTGCCACTGATTCTGCAGTCCACCAGCTCAAGATGATTGACAGTTTCATTCCTGGAATGGCTGTGTAGTGTCACCTGTGCTACGAAGTGTTACTGAGGCATTAGAGCTGTTGAAAGTGACATACGGTGAGGGTGCTATGAAAAAGACAAGTGTCTTTAAATGGCGTAAGAGATTCAAGGAGGGACAACAAGATGTGAGCAACAATGCCAGAAGTGGATTATCCATGATGACAACACCACAAGCCGTACACCCTATTCACCTGATTCAGCCACTTGTGATGTTACTCACAATGGTACTATCAAAATTGTCTAAGTAAATGCATAGCTGCAGAAGTAGATTGCTTTGAAGGTGACAGTGCAGCTGTTAGTGCACACATTTTTTCTACAGGTTTATTGCAAGAATTAACTTGTCACACCTCATATATAATGACCACTGAGTGTTTCATATATATGTTATTTTTTATGTAAATGTGCAAACTATTTAGTAGAACAGATTATATTTATATTCAAATTTAGTGTGTGAGTTGGCCTGTGATGAACTGGCTGTTTTCTGCCTGAAACCCAGTGCTGTCAGATTTTGGCTCCCATGATACTGAATTGGATTAAGCAACTATGACAATGTTATTTTAGGTTATGTTATTTTATTTTCATTATTTTCATTAAATAACACTACATTTTCCAGCTTATAGTGTCTTCTCATCCCTTTTCAGCCTTTGTGTTCATGCAGGCAGAGGTAAGCAGCTTCACCTGTATAAGGCAGGTTGCACAAAGGACTGCAGTTGCGGAGCTTAACACTAGAATTACCAGAGCCTATGAAAAAACTCGTAAATCCGTCCCACCTTAAATCGCTTCTCACCTCTCCGTCAGCGTCTTTTGTCCTTTAAATGTGTTGATAAGCAGCAAGCAGTACTGCTATCACATCCCCCACCGGTGCACAGTTTTCTCAGCTTAAGTCTGTTTACCTGCGTGTCAGTTGCTTGGAGTTGTATAGAGTGAGAAGTCAAGCAAAATCACACCTTTCATAAATGCTATATCGTTATTTGGAACACATGCATTTCATGTGTGTTCGGTGTCTACGACGATCTATGTAAACACATTGTTAAAAAAGAAACTTTATGTTTTAGTAATAATTGACAAAATGTAGACATGAAGTTTATAATGTTTGAAGCCTGAAGTCCAAATATCAAAGAAAGACTTTCACAAAAGGTACAAATATAGCAGAACAAGTGCGCTTTTATTCAAAAATATAACTGCAGAAAAACAACACGCGTT
>JANRMT010062813.1:66185379-66200075 GCA_026402145.1 Polypterus bichir lapradei | reverse complement strand
GTGTAGGTAGAAGGCTGAAATTTGGCAGGCTTATTCCTTACAGCTTACTTACAAAACTTAGTAGTAGTTTAGAAAAGGTTTCATTTCGAAATTCTACACGTAACAGTCATAACGGTCGACAACGTCCGCCATGTTGAACTTTCTTATTTATGGCCCCATCTTCACGAAATTTGGTAGGCAGCTTCCCTGCGCTAACCGAAACCGATGTACGTACTTATTTCGGTGGTATGACGCCACTGTCGGCCACCATATTGAACTTTCCAACGTCACTAATTCTCCAACTTCCCGTGTAGATAGAAGGCTGACCCCATCTTCACGAAATTTGGTAGGCGGCTTCCCTGCGCTAACCGAAACCGATGTACGTACTTATTTCGGTGGTATGACGCCACTGTCGGCCGCCATATTGAACTTTCCAACGTCACTAATTCTCCAACTTCCCGTGTAGGTAGAAGGCTGAAATTTGGCAGGCTCATTACTTACAGCTTACTTACAAAAGTTAAGCAGGTTTCATTTAGAAATTCTACGGTCATAACGGTCGACAACGTTCACCATGTTGAACTTTCTTATTTATTACCCCATCTTCACCAAATTTGGTAGGCGGCTTCCCTGCGCTAACCAAAACCGATGTACGTACTTATTTCAGTGGTATGATGCCACTGTCGGCCGCCATATTGAACTTTCCAACGGTCTTTGTTACCTATGGGCCCATCTTCAAGAAATTTGGTACGCGGATTCCCAACGCTAACTGAATCCTACTTACGTACATATATACGTCCATAGCCTGCAGCTCGGTCACCGTGTGAGGCAGCGTTGGGTCCCCCATCCCCACGCCTCCCACGTTGTTGACTGCTTGCCTATATAAGGCTGTCCGTCGCTCCGGTCTCTACATTCCCTTCCTTGCTTCACCATGGGATTCACATCTCCCTGCTGATAACTACAGCATTTTTATTTAATCCACGGCTTCTCCGCTGTTTTATTGTTCGTTTATTACGATTATAGTTATTGTGTAGGTATTTTAGACTTACTTTACATTGTTCAGGTACCCATTTCCTTTATCGTTCCAACCATACCCCTATTAACATGTCTATCGAGGTGATCACCATCGACACTGCTGTTTTCACATAAAGACTCTCTATAGCTCTGCACTCTGTAGGAAGTAAGTAAATAAACCATGGACGGTGTATGTGCCCTAAAAATAAGTCTGACTGCACATGAGAGAATGAAACTGAATAATAAAAAAAAAAACAAAGCTAACCTTTACAAGTATCATACATTTACACCGGCTCTTACAGATTGAAATCAAATGTATGCTTTTATTCTAAAATAGTAATAATAAAAGCAGCTCACTTCTCAAAATGGACTCATCGGGGATCGAACCCGTGAAGTTTTGATTACCAGTTGATACTATTGCGCCACCGAAGCTATCATAGCAAATGCATCTCAATGTCGCACCCTAATGCGTGTTATTTTTCTGCAGTTATATTTTTGAATAAAAGTGCACTTGTTCTGTTGTATTTGTACCTTTTGTGAAAGTCTTTAATATTTGGACTTCAGGCTTCACACATTATAAACTTCATGTTCACATTTTGTCAATTATTATTAAAACATGAAAAACATTTCTTTTTTAACGATGTGTTTACATAGATCGTTGTAGACACAGAACACACATGAAATGCATGTGTTCCAAATAACGATATAGTATTTATAAAAGGTGTCATTTTGCATGACTTCTCACTCTATACAACTCCAAGCAACTGACACGCAGGTAAACAGACTTGAGCTGAGAAAACTGTGCGCCGGTGGGGGATGTGATAACAGGCTGCTTGCTGCTTATCAACACATTTAAAGGACAAAAGATGCTGACAGAGAGGTGAGAAGCGATTTAAGGTGGGACAGATCTACGAGTTTTTTCTTAGGCTCTGGTAATTCTAGTGTTCAGTGGAACACAAGAGAATACTAAATAGGCCTCACTGAGCAGTCTCAAGACTACATAGTGTGATAAAGGTGCTATATAGGCGTCCGACCCGGCACAGATTCACACTGAGGCACGTGTAAAATCAACAGGCTTTTATTTCGCTCTTCAGCCATGGGGCACGTCTTCCCCGTGTCCCACCAGCTCAACACAGTCCCAAAATCACTTAACTCCACAAATACTTGTCCTCTCCACTTTGGCACCACTACCACTCCTCCCAGGTAACCCCGTCCTCTTCCTCCTATTTCTGGCTAATGAGTGGTGGATGCTGGCCCTTTTTATAGCCCACCCAGAAGAGCTCCAGGTGCTTGATCACCTGTGGCTAATTGCAGTTCCGGGCGGGGCTGTAGAGGTGTCCATACAGGCTCCGGGATCCATGTAGCACCCCCTGGCGTCCACCCCAGATCCCCACAGGGTTGTTCTGAACTCCATCTCCCATGGAGCCCTGCGGGAAACTGAGGCACCAACGTCACCCAGGGAGGTACTGAGGAGCCCATGGCTGCTCCCCCGGAACATACATGCCAGGGGCATCCCGGCTGGGCATGGGACCCGGTCACCCGCCACAATAATTAAGACAACTGTGAAACATCGCTACTTCTGCCTGCCAATTTCTAATCACTCAAGTAACAAACAACACTTTAAACGATGTAATCACTGAAAAGTTTGTTGAAGCTTTATCTGATCTGCACTGCAGTGATTTACATTTTCCTGAACAACTCCTGATTATACTGCATTATTATTGAGAGTCTCTGCTCCTTACAGTGACACCACCAGGGAGGTGCAGACCACACTAGGTGACATAATCAAAGGGGGTGACACCCAAATGACAGACTGTAAAATTTCTGTGCAGTGTTTCAGGCTAAAATCACCAATGGTACTCTCCTGCACTCTGCCCGTGGTGAAATGATCACATGCCCGCATGCTGAAATCAAAGATGGCAACACCATGTTTGATAAAACAATCAAGTGTCCATGGGTCAAAATCACCATTAGGGACCCCAATCAATAAAACAATCGATTTTCCGCAGGCTGTTGTCAACAAGGGGTCCACCTCCCACTCAATGAAACAATCGAGTGTCAGCACGCTGTTAATAATGGGCATTAAACAATGCAGCACTCGGAACACCCAGCTGTTTAAAGTATGAGCAAACATTTGTTATGGAGCTCTGTAATTCAAATCACCCAAAGGCCTATGGGGGTCTTAATCTGGCCGTGGTTACCTCACTGGGTGACACCAACCCTAGTGATGCCACTTGCTCCTTATAGTTCAGGCACCCTATTATTTGTGTAGTGTTTTTTACATCCTTCAATTGTAAATCCGTTACTTTATTTCAAACCTGTCACTTAATTAGATTGATTTGTAAGCTACTACAACCATAAATGCATTTCTGATTTGACTTTCAGTTCTTCAGAAAAATTTTTATTTTTATCCATAAAAGAGATGGTATGTTTCTTTTGGCCTTTTGGTATAAGTTTGTCCATGAGGTGTATTGGCCATGTCTATGGGGAAATTTACTATGCAACAGTACGGATTCATATAGAGAAATTACATGTGAAGGTGAAAAAGCAGACGTGTAGATTTCATGCATATAAGTTGTACTTGGGGCCATGTGTGAGTATGCAGCAATGCAGAACTGCTTCTTGCCCTTTTCCTGATGCTGCCACATTAAACACAGTTTCCTCACAACTATATACACTGGATTTAGTGTTATACGTAAACAGATCAAACTGTACATTGTGCCATTGGAATGGTCACATCTAAGAATTTTACCCTAGACATCCAAGTGTATAATCAGTGGCTATATACATAACTTGCCTCCATTGAAAATAACTACAAGTGATATTTTCCAGTCATCTTCTGACAATCCCTATGAAATCAGTATACTTATTTTGGAAAAGCATGTCAGTTTACCTGAGCTCACAAAAACTGAAACAGCTGCAAAACTGCTTAGCTCACAAAACATTGATATGACTTTATCACAGTTGTTTTATGCATAGCTTGCATCTGTTTTAATGTCTTGGTACAAGATTAACATTTTCACTTAATTACTTTCATCCCTTTTTTATTGTTCTCCTTGTTTACTCATATGCTTTCTGTATGTATTAAAAATGCACTTTTTCTTAGACAAACAACTATATTTAGTCATTTTTTAATAAATCTCTCTTTACTTGTTCAGCAGTAATCAGTCCTAGATACAACATCAAGCATTATTTGGCTCTAAATAAATGCCTGGTGCACTGTTCACATCTCAGGAAGTGAAACCATAGTAGTCTCAAAGCTACACTTCCTACTGCCTAAACATCCAAAGCAACTATTTTGTCACATTTAAAGTAAATGCATAAATTACACAGTGAATCAACAGCACAGTTAGGTATGCAAGTAAGACTTTCATTGTACATGTCACAGTACTACTGCTATTACTTGAAAAATGTAACAAGAAAGTCTATATACTATATTAGTTAAATTATTTGCAAATTGGTACAGTGGTTAAAATTGCTGCCTCAAGGATCTTTGGTTTAAATTCCACATCCGGCCATTGCACGTGTGGTGTAGTGAATTCAAACCCTTAAGTTCTGGGTTCAAATCATGCTACTGACACTGTATGACCATGAGCAAGCATTTCACCAGCCTGTGCTCCAATTGTCAAAACAAAAGAAACGGTAGCCAATTGTATGTCAAATGTTTAAGACTGAAGGTAGAAAGCACTTCTTTATGCATAGAGTCAAGGGAATCTAGAACAAACTAATGAGACAGGTAGTTGAAACAGAAACCTTTACTTCCTTTAAAAAGTATCTGGATGAGACATTGGGACAGCTTAGCTATTAGTAAATAAGTGGCCCTGATAGACTGGCTGTCCTCTTCTTGTTTAACAAATTTCTTATGTTCTTATGTGTGTAATTTGTTCTGCCCTTATCTGCATTGGTAGTCCTCCCACAATCCCAAAGACTTGCAAGTTAGGTCAGTTGGTGATACTATATAGGCGCACGCATGCGTGCATGTGTTTGTCTGTTTGCTCGTGTATGTGTGTGTGAGTGGGCTCTGCTTTAGACTGGCGCTAGTGCTGTTTTCTGGCTGGAGCTCATTGTTGCTGGCATTGGCTCTGGTCACCTCCCTGACGTCTGAGAATGTTTTAATTATTTAATTTATATAGGGTAATTGTTGTTTTTTTTTTACGTGCACACCCATACAACCCCCACCAATTTAACTTACTTTCAACATTAATTTTTAAAGGAATGAATTTGGATCCTGTATATATGTGTGTGTGTGTGTGTGTGTGTTATTTTCTGTACTGTGAAAACTTGTGACCAAATATTTACCTTTGTTAAATTACTCATATTTTCTCAACCTAAATTTCCATAGGTCAGAGACATTTCATTTTAAAACACTACATTGAAGACATTGTTAACTAAACCTTCCATTGGATTCTTTTTGTGGGTTTTTCATAGATTTAGGATTATTATTGAATAATAATGGAGAAGGGAGGTGTATTAATTTAATAATACCAAAGCTTCCTGACAATTTTATTGCATGAGGAGAAATCTACTCTATGTATATAAAATCCTAAGCCTAAAAGTGCAACGATTTTATGTCACGCTTAAAATTGGGCTTATTTTAAAACCTACATATATATGTTTGGTATCATTCTTTTCAGAATTTATCGAACTTTAATGTGATGTTGTTAGATTTCCGGATTCTTATTCCATTTTTAAATTATAAACTAAAATATCAAGAACTCACGTCCCATGAAACTAGACTTTGTGCCAAAAGATTTAACCACGCCCATTGTCCGGAATAAAAATACAAAGAGTAGATGACAAAGACAACTGCTGTACAATGTTTTAAATGTTGAAAGCGCCGCACGAGATGCAAGTCATATGGCATGCCAGCAGCTGATCGAGCAAAGAGGAGGTAAAAAAAAAAAACGGTATTTGTTTCCCATAGTATCACCGTTTAAGAGGGGTTTTTGAAGAAGCGACCGCGTCTCCTTGGGGTGCGTTCAGCCTCCCTCTTCACAACATGAGCAGCAGAGATGCGAAGTAGCTGGCACGTAGCGTAGACCACAGGGGTTGGCGAGCAAAGCAAGCAGGGGGTAAGCCCCCTAGTATTCTTATAAATTATATTTACAAGTAAGTTAAAAGCACCTAAACAATACTGATGAGTTAAAGTGAAAGATTTTATTACTTCTGTTACACCCTTTAAATTTATAAAACTGCCTGTCTTTATCTAGAAAATGTTTTCTTATGCCAGGTGAGACTGCAACTTTGTTGAAGATAAATTCTTTAAATGCATTTAGCTTTGACATGCATATATGCAATGTGTGCCATACAAATGGAATTATCAGTAAAATTACATTTTCCCTCTAAAATAAACAAATATTGAATTTCTGTACTGCTGCTACCATTGTTTGGTTCTGTTTCTGACTTCTTAGAAATGCAGAAATACTGTAAATAAAATCTAATTTTAGGGAACACTACTGTTTCCCTTTCTTATATGATGTGGATTTTGCCATCTTGGCTTCCCACTAAAGATGAATAAATGCTTCTATAAAGTTCATTGCATCATGATGTGTCATGTTTTGTTATAAAAAAATGAAACTTTTTTTCCAACAGATGACTTTAACAGGGTCATTCTTTCAATGAAAAGAGGTCAAGAAAACACAGATTACATCAACGCATCTTTTGTGGATGTAGGTATCCTTTTCATTTGTTGAAAAAAATAATGTTGTCATCTATTGAAAAGCATGAAATACCTGTAATAGTAACAACTAATACAACTTTAGTTACGTTTTATACCATTACGTACTTTTCATTTCTTTTGCCCGACGGGTAACCTGCCATACTTTTGTCATATCATTATAAATAAGCATGCTGTTAAAGAACGAATCGCCATACCTGAAAATTTTTAACATTTTAAATTATGTAATAGTTCATGTGTGCCTTACCTGTTTTATTATACAATATGATGTACTACAGTGAAAGACTTGCAGAGGCACTCTACCTACTTTATGCCTGACCTTTTTTTCTGTACTACTAGCCCTACTATGGAGGAGAAACTAGATTTCCCTTTTTTTAAAAAGGTTCAGCTCTACTAGCTCCTCATGATACTTTTCTACATTTTCTGAGGTCCTCCCGGACTATAAAGTGTTTTAAACCTTTATTAATTATTAATCATTGGTGAAATCTTATTATAGGCACTTCAGTTTTCAGTTTATTTTTTGGATGTGATTTTCACCGAGTACAGACTCAGAGCAGTGTAACAAGTTCACATGTAAAATCCAAATACATACATTGCAAATGACTAATTATATAAAGCATACATTAAGATATGGATTTGTTTAAACAAACAGTAAAACAAAGCAATTTCAAACTGAATGATCTGAAAGGATCCTAGTAATCTATGTCCATTAATATTACCTTAGGGGAATCAAAAGACAAAGTCAGACAATTTTTAAGACCTAGAGCAATTGGCCCCTCATTTCTTCCTGGGCATTCTACAATAAAAGTTTGTTCTGCACAGTCTAATTTAAAGACAGAAATCTTTTCATCTTTGGAGTACAAAGCTTTCGATATCACTGGTTTCTTTCCCATCAACAGGAGAAAAATTATGGGAGCAGAGCAATGGTATATACTGTAGTGCCCCAGCAGGGTAACAAGAAATGAAAGAGAGTAGAGGAGAGTTAGTAATAGTTCATAATTATTGTAGTACGTGTATTTTTCTTAGAAATAACTAACAAATGCAATATACCACAGCTCTAATCATTGCCTGCTAGACTAAAGTAGCAGTGAGTCTTCAACCTGGATTTAAAGGCTGAATGAGAGGGGCATTTTTTTATACAACAGGCATATTATTTGACAGCTTTGGGGCTCTGTAACAAAAATGTCCTTCTACTGTTATTTTGCTAATACTTGAGAACTTTTGTAGACTTGCATCTTGAGATCTTTCTGTGTGCTCTTGTTTCTATGTAAGTAGGGCCTAGGCCATTTAAAAGCTTTCTATGTAAGGAGGATTTTGAAAATCAACCCTAAGCCGGTGAAAAGCCATTATAAAGTGTTAACAGAAGTAGTTATACTCAGTAGTTCTAATAATGATTCCTGCAGTAGTATTTTGAATGAACTGAAAGCTGTATATAGAGCAGTTTGAACAGCATGCATATAACACATTGCTGGAGTCAGTAATACTTGAATTAAATGTATTAACTAAATTTTCAGATCTTATATTTAGAAATTTTCGTATTATTTTAGTATTTTGTAACTGGAATAAACTGACTTTTGATACTTTTGTAATGTATGTTCTAAAAGACATGCTGGTGTTAAAAGCATGCTGACTCAATAAAGCTGATATTTAGCTCTACTAAGTTAAAAAGTGACAGAATATAGTCGCAGTCTACATCATTCCACCTATAAATAACAATAAATATCTTTCAGCCACTCGGCATTGTTTGGACTGAAAGAAAGGTCCTCCATATGAGTGAAAGTGTGAGCATTATGTTTTCTACTGATAGTTGCCAGTGGAGGCAAATAAGGTGAAAGCAATAAAGGTCAAAGTACTGAGCCTTCTGGGACAACCTGTTTAACTTTTGAAACATATTGATGGTGCACTGTCAACATATTTCTGCAAATAATGAAATTGATTGCCACGCTTCTTTTAACTTCACCTGTTTGTTGTCTGATACAAATCTTGTAATCGATATTTAACCCACTTCTTATTGTCCAAATGACTTGAAATTTTGCACACTTACTCACTTCCGATAACAATACATGAATCAATAATCAGTTTCACTAATTGATCAATTAATCGATGTTAATTTTAGAAATGAAATTTTCATATGAAGAATAGTTAAAGATTTCACCAATAGATGGTGCTAGTAACGGACAGAAATATTAAAGGAAGTGTTAAAATATTGATTACAAAATTATACTAAAACAAACCCAAGACTAACATGTTAAAAATAATATATATATTTACTGCATATATAAAAATACTTTTTAAAAACCACGCATATATTAAGTTAAAAAGTGCACTAAAAAGTAAAAAATAAGTCTCTCATACATCACTCATGAAATAAAAGCGTGGGCGCTTTTCATCAGTGAATAAAATCTAAATTTGAGTGATGTATGAGAGACTTATTTTTTACTTTTTAGTACAATTTTTAACTTAGGATAAGCATGGTTTTCAAAACGTATTTTTTATATATATACTTTTGATAGATATGAACTAAATATGGATGTTTGTACCCTTTATCTCCTTTCAGTAACAACTAAATGACCATAGCTGAGAAAGAACTGATCAGTAAACTAAGAGCTTTGACTTAGTGCCCTCTTTACCACCACTAAGCAGTACAAACTTTCAAAATTTCTTGTACAATTCTCACTAAATAATCCATTCTAATATAAAGTTTATTAAAATATAATTTCCTAAACTTTATCTGTCCATCTTTAGAGTTACGGAGAATGTAGGTTTATCTGAGCATAAGTCAGAAACTAAATTTGGACAGGAGACAATGTAGGACACAATCAAACACACATACTCTCTCATATAGGGGAACTTTAGTGCTACAAATCAAACTCTTAGACACAAACTTTTGACATGGAGGAGGGAAGCTGGAACAACTGGAGAAGAACCTGAGTAAACTCCAAACAAAGAGGAACTGAACCAACTTATGTCCAACTTATGTAAGTGTTGACTGCTGGACTAATATGTCACTCTACAAAATTTGTGATTATAAAATCTTTTTCAGTTTTAAATAAATTAAAATGAGGAATTTATAGTGCATTTTAATCTAAACTATCATTTAATAAATTAATCGTAGTGTAACACTTATGTGTTAGGCAGCCTAGCACATGTAATGTTTGTTTCCAGTCTTCAGGCTGGCTAAGTAGATGTTTGTTGCATGGGATGATAATTTAAATGCAACATTAACTTCAACTTGCGTCAGCAGTTATTTTGATTCAGTCTGCCCCTTAGTCCTTGCAGTTTGATTCCTGGATATGGTATACCAAAGATCACATCAGTTTCCTCTGATTACTTCAGATTTCTCATTCAGTTCAAAGATATTTGGGTGACAACTCTAAATTGACCTGTTTTGAGCAAGTGCAGGATAATGTACTGCATATATTAATCCCACTCTGTCAAACCATTTGGCAGCATAGGTATGGACAGACTAGGTATACAATAATCAACTTTGACATGTTCCCGTAGGATATTTACCTTATTTCCACAGGGAAAACTGGAAATATGTGAGACAAATTTGAAACTTTTGAACAAAATTTATGAATTGGTGAAGGTTCACACAAACACCATCAATTGTCCTGTTTTATCATTTGAATGATAACTAATTCTCAAAAAATAACAAACATGCTAAATGTAATTAATAGATTATACAGTTTATACATTGCACAAAGATAATCAAAGATGGATAATTGCAGAAATATACAGATGTAGAACCATAAAACAGTACTTAACATAAATCTAAGAGATCTTGGTTTTCTTTCTCCTCTTACAAATTATATTTCCACTTTTTATCAAGGAAAGATTATTGGTTTGGGACTGGCTTTTGTAAGATTTATGTTCATGTACATGATTAAATTGATACATAGTTCTGTAGTTATATATTTCTCAGTTCCTGGATGCTTTGATAAAGCATTGTTGATTGTCTCCAATACTTGCCTGTACTTGCTTACCCTCCCTGGGGTGTGACAAACTGTATGACAAGCTGTCCCGTGGCTGGGCACCAGCAGCTGCAAGTTCTAATAGAAGAAGCTTACATTTTCATGAATTTAGCTTTAAAAGCACATTTAGAAGGAGAAAGTTATAAAACCAAAAGATGTATCATTCACACAGCTTATTACTTACCGCTACAGTAATTTCAATAACCAGGAATACAGGCTGTCTTCTACTTTTAAGATCCGGCACTAAATTCCCCTTTGGACTACAAGGGCTCCGTTGAGTTGATGCTGAGAGAGCAGGTAATTAGTTTGGACACTGGGTTATAAAAGTAAGATTGGACATTTTAATATTGGTTTTATGAATACATACTATATAGGCTCAAACATTTAGTTCATAATTTGTGCATAGGAATATCTGGCAAGGCTGAGTTATAGTTATTTTAATTACTGACTAATGTGTCTTAATGTCTTTTATAAGCTTTGTACACTTGTCATTCAACTGTGATTAATATTGCCTTATCAGATAGAGAGAATCATTGTCCTAGTTACACAGAAAAACGTTTGCTAAAAATAATTTCTTAGTTGATGGGGGGGTTGAAGTTAAGTTTCAGTCAAAGCTTGCAGCTCAGATCTGCAAGTGCTCCTTTAGTCTCATGTGCCATGTCAAAGAAAGAGTGCAATAGTACTTTGTTCAGCTCCATTATTACTGAAACACTGGTATGAAGGAAAGGAAATGCAAGACTGGGTAAGAATACAAATGTTTTTATTTTAGATGATTATCTATATACCCTAGTCTAAGAAAACTCTACAGCTGATATTGTTCTATTACGATCCAAATAACACCTATGAATCGCAACACTGCCTGAAGATATAACCATCAACTGCAACATTTGTTTAAAAATCAACCACATAATCTAATATCATTACCACAGTCTTGCCAATAGTTATGAATGGTTCTTCTGCCTTTAACGTCACAGCCACACCCTTGTAATGCCCCTACAACTTCTCATTTCTTCCTTAACTCATTTATTTGTCCTTTGATACACTTAATAAGGATTTTGCCTATTGATGACATCCTCTTAGGCCAAAACATTTGCTGAGTACAACTAAAAGCGTGGTACATCCCCAGGACAATTTCACTTTACTCACTTTTGTTACTCAAGCTAATGCCCCTCATCTGAGACATTTCTCTTGCTTTGTGTGACCTTTTTCACTTTTAAAATTACATTTCTGTCTGCTGAGTTTTGATGCAGTTGTTAAGGCTTTGGACTTCAAACCATGAGGTTGTGGGTTCTTATCCCACCACTGACACTGTGTGACCCTGAGCAAGTCACTCCATCTGCCACAACCCTGAAATGGATGAAGTAGGTTTGAGAATGTTACGATATTTCTTTCACTTACACAGTCTTTATCTGTTATTCATGTTGGGTAATTGCTTTAGGCCGTGAAATACCACACATGCACAGAGTGATATTTTAAATTGCATGTCTGGTCAATGTCGCCACTTTCTAGCACCATGATAAACAAGAAAGTATTTAAATACATAACCTAATTTAAAATGGAATATAATTAAAACTACATTTAATCATAGAGGCATGGCTTTCTCATTTACAGATTTCTCAGAGCTTTAAAAAGTTTTATTTTTACTTTAAAAATACATTTTTTACAAATTAAAAATTATGATAGATTTAATTTTTAATATTTTTTAAAATTTAAATCTACTGCTTACTATTTTTTAAAATGGTTATCAGCATTATGTTTTGATGTTTGCCAGTAACTTCCAAATAGGTTTTATGTGACTTCACACACACCAGTAAAATTGAATTTGAATGGGTCCTGACTGTTACTTTAAACAGGCATACAGAAATATGTCAATTATAACTTTATGGTTTACAATACATGTCTATTATTTTAGAAAGAAGTCAACACGAGTGCTGAAAATTTCAAAATTAAGTTTTGTGCTATAACATACAGGGAGATTCACTCAAAAGAGGCCCCAAATATTCTGTTGTAAGTCCAGTTAGGATGAAGCAATCTGAACCCCAAAAATACACCATATGCCTTGATGTATTTGTAATCAATTGCTTTACATGCAATGCTGGAAGTGATTTCCATTTTTTTCCAGACTCATTTCGATGCAGCACTCCATGTTCCTGAATGTATTCGGGGGGAATAGCAGCAATTTCATGTTGAATGTTTTCCTTCAAATCTTCCACAGTGTGAGGCTTGTTTCGATAGACTTTTCCTTTGAGCATACCCCAAAGGAAGAAATCTGGTGATGTCAGATTTGGTGACCACGGTGGCCAAAGCCCCTTTGAAATTACCCTGATGCCGAAGAAGGACTCAATTTCTGCCATGCTCCTTGCTGATGTGTGACACATTGCTTCATCTTGCTGGAAGTAACCTTCTGTTAACTCACAATCATCCAGTTGATTCTGACATCACTTAAATGAATTGGTGACCCAATAGGTTCACACAATGAAGACATGCTGCTCAGTACAGTACAACACCACCCTGATGAGAAGTCGAGTGACCGAGTGAAGGGGTACGGGCAATATGCACCCAAAAGTTGCAAACTGAGGTTAAATGTCGAGACAGCTGTCCGGCGCCTACCTCATCACTCTGACACAGAGGCATCCCGGCTTGTTCGAAGCTCCATAAACTGAGGAGCACATTGCACGTTGTTTCATTCAGATTGCTTTGTCCTAGCAAGAGATATTACAGAGTATAATATATTGGGGCCAGGTGCAGGAATGGAATCTACACTTCTCAGGAAAATTTGGGGCGCCAGCTGGGTTGTCCTGTTTATTGTCTGCAGACTGAAAAAAGCCAAAACAAAAGAAAATGCTCTTCGGTGTACTTCCTGTTATGAGGGTTATTCAAGGCAACAGAAGAAAAGTTGTTGAGCTGGATAGCCAAGTATCGCTAGCAGAGCTATGTCTGGAGAGTCACTGGAGCCTGTAATGACACCTCTTTCTGGGATGCCCAGGTTTTTATAGCTGCTGAACTGCAAGGGGTGGGATCAGTTGCCTTCACTGGACAGCTTCTCAGCAGTGTGGAGAAATAAGATGACAGTGTTAGCGATACTGCCCCCTCTCATCCCAGCAGGTTATTGCATACCTTGACTGAGCCTGTAAGGAAGTCCTCTGACACGTATGCATGACTATCTCTCTCTCTCTCTGTGTATATATATATATATATATATATGGTTTACTATATATATATATATATATATATATATATATATATATATATATATATATATGGTCTACTATATATATATTCTGATGGACGACATGCACAAGTCCTTTAAGTGGACGGTGCACCATCCCTATGCCACCACAAGAAATAGGGCAAAGATGCAAGTGCCAGAATGGGTACACTAGTATCCTAGCTGGGTTGGACTCTTAAGATAATACCCAGCCGGGAGGACAACATAATGGAAGGATATGGGGAGACAACCCGGCAGGACTACGGGCTCCCTGGACACAATGGAAAACAACTTTCTTGGGTGATGTTACCTCTAAGGACACCCGCAAGGCACTCTGAATATTGTAGTTCCCTAGAGTAGCCTTGTTGGGTTCTGTGAGGGCCGCCAGGGGGTGCTACAGGGATTCCTCATCCCTGCTTCGTGGGACTTCCATGTGTGTCAGAAGTATTTCCATTGGGCTATGCCCTAGCACCAGAAGTACTCCCGGGTCCTAGATAAAAGAAGCCATTCAACCTTAACCAGGTCAGTCATAGTCTGGTGGAAGACAAAGCTTGCCAGGACTAGTGGAGACAGTGGAGACAGAGAGAGGAAGAGCAAAACAAAAGAAAGAAGGAGAAAAAAAAGTGCTCTGTGTATTGCTGTGCTTTAGTATTGTACATTGCTGAGCAGGTGGGGAACAAGGGAAGTGTTTCCCACAGCCAAATAAAAGCCATGTGTGTTACTGGACTTGTGTCTGGTGTCTGTGTCGGGTTCGTTGGAGCTGGTGCACTCCTTGCAGGCCACTATATATATATATATATATATATATATATATATATATATATATATATATATATATATATATATA
>JANRMT010062813.1:66117855-66185369 GCA_026402145.1 Polypterus bichir lapradei | reverse complement strand
ATATATATATATATATATATATATATATATATATATATATATATATAGTTTGTACTAGCACAATTGCTATTGTAATGTATGTTTATTGACTTATGTATTTTTTACACTTTACTTTGTACAGGGCTACCGGCAGAAAGACTATTTTATTGCAACACAAGGTCCCTTAGCACATACGGTGGATGACTTCTGGAGGATGGTTTGGGAATGGAAGTCTCATTCAATTGTAATGCTTACAGAACTCCAGGAGAGAGAACAGGTACTCTATATGGTTATTGTCATACTGTTTACAAACATTGCTTTCTTCAATGAAAAAGAAAATGTAATTTTACAGTACTGACTGCATGAGACTATGAAAAAGCTTTTTTATAAGTTATATTTAAAAAAAATGGTGAAAAGGCAAACAAAGAACATTTAAAAATAAAAGATTTATTGCAGAGAAAGGAATTAAACCTTAAAAGAGCCAAACAATGCAAAAAGGGTTTGCCTAAAAAAGCAGTCCACAGAAACCAAGTTTCAAAACACAAAAGAGAAATCAACATTTTAAGAGCAAAATTGTCAAAAACCAGATTAAATCCAAATAATAAGGATAAGTAATAAGAGGAGAACTCACCAACGACAGCACATACAATGTACCGCAGAAGGGCTGTAATTTCCATAAGATTTATAGGGCTGAGAGCAGTTCCTCAATGCAGATTGACAGGTGGCCCCACCCCCTTCAGGAAGCACCCACAAACCACAAGGGACATAGCAGAACATTGTATCCACATATAGAAATTAAACAATTACATAAACTGTAATAATTAAAGTATTAAAAAAGAATGATAACAACATAAAAAAAGAAATTTAAAGTTAAGTCAGTGGGGGAATCCAGGCTTACACGTTAACACCCTCACTGTGTGACTAAGAACAAGCCTCGTAACCTGCCTGTGTTCTGTACTTGTAAAGGGCCTTAACCTATTGCTTGATATTGAGTTGATACTGGACAGACATCCTATGTCTTGATCTTTGCGCTACCAGGATATGCTGTACCCATGAATAATTCTTTATTAGACTAAAAAGAATTATCAGTGTTTTGGAAATGAAAGAATTAAAAAAATAATCCAATTAACAAATTATGAAAATTAAAACAGTAATTACTAAACTGCACCTTAAGAATGTTAAAATTTCAGTAAACCTGCTAATTTGATACACACTGAAATTGTAGTAGTAGCACCATTACTGCTATTTTATTATTCTCAACCATGCATATTTAGTTATTATTGGTTGACTCCCTGTCCATTATTTTGTACAGGGCCATCATCAAAAAGAAGACTTTGCCACAATGCAGGTTCCTTTAGTGTATGTGGTTCAGGTTGTTTCAATGTTATGTGGCTGTATTACAAGGCACTAAATTACATAATGTTATTTGTTTAAAGTTACTCATACACTGAATAATAAAGTGTGGCTAAAAATGAAAAATAGGTTAATTTACAGTATGCCCAGATTATTTTACACACGGGACACCTTTTCATTTGAATCAACAAAATTGTGTGTTAGCCACCAGTAACTAGACAGCAGACACTTGAGTTGGATGCCAGATGATGTTTAATAACTTGTTAATGACACAGTAGTGAAATAATGAGGTCAGCTACAATAGTGCAACTATGCCACTTGAGAGAATAACAATGAAGTCTGCATTTATTTTGGTTCATTGTGCGTTTTCATCATTTTAGTGTTTTGCTTGAAAGGAATTTAAAATCCTCTGGAGAAATAAAGTGTGAATCCATGAGAATTATTCTGCAATACCATGTAAGCAATGTGTATGGTGTGTGAACACTGATAAGCTTGGGAACAGCTCTTATCTCAGCTGCAATGTTATGTACTAGTGTGTGTGTCATTTATTATCCTTCTCAGAAATGTCCTTTTTTGTTTTTATCTCTAGTAGTCTGCTTTTCTCTGACACTGTGGACTTTTGAATAGGAATACATGTGGCTTAAGTGAATATGAACTATTGCTTCACATGACTTGGTGTATGAGAGCTTGTCACAGTCCCTTCCTGTAACCATGAGGGAGGATTTTATTTTTTTAAATTATTCATTTTCTAAGAAATGCTTATTTCTCTTATTTGCTCATGAAAGTTGAGTAAGTTCCTTTAAGTTCTTTTATAGTCTATGACCTTTCTCTACTCCCTAGACATGCAAAGTGTGGTTGAGCAAGTCTTTTAAAGTCAAAATACAATTTTATTTACAATAAGGTGTAAAAATGAAAATGTCAAATTTTCATTTTGTAAAAATATATTGAGTATATACACTACCATTCAATAGTTTGGGGTCACCAGAAATTTTCATGGTTTTGATACCTTTTATTATGAAGATCCCATTAAATTGATTTAAAAATACAGCCAAGGCATTACTAATGTTTATAATGCCTATTACTGCTTGAAATGGCTAATTTTTATTTGTTATTCATATATGGCTACAAATGCCAATTTTCAGCAACAATTCCTTCAGTGTCCTTATCCTTAATTAGTCATTTTGATATGATAATTGGTTATTACAGAAATCTTTGTAATTGCATTAAAACCTCTGAAAACTGTCATCCTGTTCATTTGGGTTACAAGGTACTAGCATTCCTAAAGTTCAGTTCTGTGTTCAAAAATGGTCAAAATTGTCAAGAAACATGTCTTTTTTGCAGAATGAAGGCAAATGAAGGTGTTTGTTTTTCAAACTACGGATTCTGATGTTCTTATCTTCTTATGTAGATGTCCATCTTGACCTTCCCCCTCTTTTTCTGTCTTGGTTAGATCCAGTTAGTCCTCTTTTCTCAAGGCAATAAACAGACACCTTTGTATGAGATCTTCAATTTTTTGGCAATCTGTCACATGGAATTGTCTTCATTCTGCAAAAAGAAAACTATACAGACATGCATGTTGAGAAAGCTGTTTCATTTTGTTCATTTGGAGCTCGGAAATAAACTTTAGGAGCGCCAGTACCTTGAAACACAAGTTATTAGAATAACAGGTTTCAGCGGTGCTAATGCAGTTAGAGTGGTTTTTCTAAACACCAATTAGCATTAACACATTATTAATTAAGGATAAACTAAGGAAGTTTACTATTGGAAAACTGAAGGAATCGCTGCTGAAAATGGGGCTTTGTAGTCATATGTTAATAATAAATTAAAAATCAGTAACTGTAAGCAGTAATACCCATAATACAAGCGAGTAATGACTGAGCTATATTTTTAAATTAATTTAATGTTATCTTGATAATAAAAGGTATCAATTTCAATCAAAAACATGAAAGTTTCTTGGTTACACCGAACATTTGAATGGTAGTGTATACAGTATCTGCGTATCCACCCATTATTTTTTTTTTGCACCTCGTGTTTTCTAGAGTAGGGGTTCAGGTAGTCAAAGCATTGTACTTTATTACAAGGCAAAAGCCTGGGACAGAAATCCATAGCGTGACACTCTAATGCATGTAAAATGACACAGGGAAGACTACAGGAGGCCTTCTATGAAATACTTCAACTCAGAATTAAAAAACTGAAGAGGATTTGGATATCTTAGAAAGACTTATTACAAATACAAATAGAAAATAAACTGTCCTATTCTGTCTTACTGTATAGTGAGATTTGTCCTTCAGAAGGTTTCCATTTTTCCTGTTTAAAGCACCCACAGCTTAAATTCTTTATTATAGCATTCTGGCGCTGCTAGCATCCTAACAGTAAGCAGTAAGCATCTCTAGCATCTACCACCGCAGGAAACATCAAGTTATAAGGCTGCATCCAAGGTCACTGAGGAATCTCTTCTACATTTAGGTGATACTCTGCCAAGTGTTTCATTTAATGCCGATGTGCTCACTTCCTGGCCTTGAGGATCGTAGTGGCTGCAGGTTGTCATTGTAACAAATCTCTTAATGAGAAGCTGGTTTGTGTGGTTACTGAATGCAAATCTTAGTGAATTCTCATATACTAGTTTCTGCTCTTCCATGTTGGATTAAAAAAACCCTTAAAAGTGTGGATAAAATTAGATATACAGTGGTGTGAAAAACTATTTGCCCCCTTCCTGATTTCTTATTCTTTTGCATGTTTGTCACACAAAATGTTTCTGATCATCAAACACATGTAACCATTAGTCAAATTTAACACAAGTAAACACAAAATGCAGTTTTTAAATGATGGTTTTTATTATTTAGGGAGAAAAAAAATCCAAACCTACATGGCCCTGTGTGAAAAAGTAATTGCCCCCTGAACCTAATAACTGGTTGGGCCACCCTTAGCAGCAATAACTGCAATCAAGCGTTTGCGATAACTTGCAATGAGTCTTTTACAGCGCTCTGGAGGAATTCTGGCCCACTCATCTTTGCAGAATTGTTGTAATTCAGCTTTATTTGAGGGTTTTCTAGCATGAACCGCCTTTTTAAGGGCATGCCATAGCATCTCAATTGGATTCAGGTCAGGACTTTGACTAGGCCACTCCAAAGTCTTCATTTTGTTTTTCTTCAGCCATTCAGAGGTGGATTTGCTGGTGTGTTTTGGGTCATTGTCCTGTTGCAGCACCCAAGATCGCTTCAGCTTGAGTTGACGAACAGATGGCCGGACATTCTCCTTCAGGATTTTTTGGTAGACAGTAGAATTCATGGTTCCATCTATCACAGCAAGCCTTCCAGGTCCTGAAGCAGCAAAACAACCCCAGACCATCACACTACCACCACCATATTTTACTGTTGGTATGATGTTCTTTTTCTGAAATGCTGTGTTCCTTTTACGCCAGATGTAACGGGACATTTGCCTTCCAAAAAGTTCAACTTTTGTCTCATCAGTCCACAAGGTATTTTCCCAAAAGTCTTGGCAATCATTGAGATGTTTCTTAGCAAAATTGAGACGAGCCCTAATGTTCTTTTTGCTTAACAGTGGTTTGCGTCTTGGAAATCTGCCATGCAGGCCGTTTTTGCCCAGTCTCTTTCTTATGGTGGAGTCGTGAACACTGACCTTAATTGAGGCAAGTGAGGCCTGCAGTTCTTTAGACGTTGTCCTGGGGTCTTTTGTGACCTCTCGGATGAGTCGTCTCTGCGCTCTTGGGGTAATTTTGGTCAGCCGGCCACTCCTGGGAAGGTTCACCACCGTTCCATGTTTTTGCCATTTGTGGATAATGGCTCTCACTGTGGTTTGCTGGAGTCCCAAAGCTTTAGAAATGGCTTTATAACCTTTACCAGACTGATAGATCTCAATTACTTCTGTTCTCATTTGTTCCTGAATTTCTTTGGATCTTGGCATGATGTCTAGCTTTTGAGGTGCTTTTGGTCTACTTCTCTGTGTCAGGCAGCTCCTATTTAAGTGATTTCTTGATTGAAACAGGTGTGGCAGTAATCAGGCCTGGGGGTGGCTACGGAAATTGAACTCAGGTGTGATACACCACAGTTAGGTTATTTTTTAACAAGGGGGCAATTACTTTTTCACACAGGGCCATGTAGGTTTGGATTTTTTTTCTCCCTAAATAATAAAAACCATCATTTAAAAACTGCATTTTGTGTTTACTTGTGTTATATTTGACTAATGGTTACATGTGTTTGATGATCAGAAACATTTTGTGTGACAAACATGCAAAAGAATAAGAAATCAGGAAGGGGGCAAATAGTTTTTCACACCACTGTAGTTGGTGTAAAAGTATTTATTGACGAAAGTTTAAAGGTGAAGGTGCAGATTTAAAACCCCTCTTGCTGGCCTTCCTTTTCTTTCAAAAATATTTTGTTGATACATTCCTTAATGGTTTTTAATTCATGCATGAAGTTTTGACTTTGATTTTCATTCTTGTTTGGTTTTGGTATTTAGAGCAGTTGATCTCCCATTGTTCACCTTTATTTTGTGTTCATCTACGCCTTTTCTCCCTGTGTTAACTTAACCTCCTTCTTGCCGTTTTGCCAAAATAACAGTCCCCTTTACACTTCCTAAATAATTACAGTACAGGCAGTGGCGGGTTATTAAAATTCTAAAAATAACTTGCCTAATTCTTATGTGTAAATTGTCTTATACGCTTACTGTTTGTGAAAGATAATTTCTTTGTAATGACCATGGATGTGTCTGTGACAGTTATCAAGCACAAGCTATAAACTACATTGCCTTACTGATGCAACATAAAACAGGAAGTTGTCTTACCCAAACTGTTCATGTGCTGTGTTTGCAGAGCAGATTTCCACCCACTTGCGCTGCACACTGTTCCTTAAAAAGAATACTCTTTGTTTTTTTGAAGAAGTTGACTTAACATAATCAGAAGCTATTTTTCAAATCCAAGATCTAATCATCCCCAGTCAACTTGCAAATCCTACATATTACAATGAATCAGATTAATTTAAACGACTATTCACAAGGAAATGCTCTTAACTGAGGCAGCTTTAATATCAACACTTTGGGGAATAATAAATATGGCTTGTACAATAAAACGTTTTTATACTTAAAGGAAGATTAAAGTGGGTAGCATGATGGAGTAATCTTTAGCTTTGTTGCTTTGGAGCTCTTAGAAACTAGATTCAAATCCTGGCTTAATGACCATCTGTTTAGAGTTTACATGTTTCCTTCATGTCTGACTAGGTTCTTCCTCAGGCACTCCTGTTTTACTCCCATAAGGGTAATGTTGAGTTAGCTGGCAACTAAATATAACCTGAGTGTAAGTAAGTGTGCTTTTATCTGTCCTGTCCAGGGTTGGTTCCTGCTTTGCACATCACCTTCAATTGCATTTTTTGCATTCTGAAAAGTGGGTGAATAGATTATGTAAGAATTAAATTTGTCTAACAGGCAGTATTGATATTACTTGTATGTAGTTAGTATAGTTGTGCAAGCCTGGATATCTACTCTGCATGGTTATGTGAAATCGGTATATTTCAAAGTACTAAAATATTAAACAGCATAGTATTTTAAGTTAGTAAATAGGAAGGTCAAGATACAAAATACTGAAGTTACTAAGCATTCTAGAAGGAAGTGCAATTTTGCAATGCAAGCATATTTTTTATTGCATATTTTTTAGCAAAAGCAATCTCTTCTTTTACATCTTGTCCATTATTATACTAGTAGTACTAAAATGATTGTATATTTGTATATTATGATGGAGTGGTGGCCCTTAACCTGCAATTGCTCCTGGGTATGACGTTAATCTGCATCCATCCCTGCATGTAGACCCTCCAACCTGCAGGGAAAAACCTGCAGGTTGGTGGCAGTATTGGCACTCCAGCCACCATAATAAACCTCACACTGTTCCATTCTATCAGAACTAGTGTGGTGCTGAGGTGTCACCCATTGCATGGCTGCACTGGGGTCCTAATCTGGAATCCTGAGTTGATTTGTCGTGTGGTGGGTGCGGCAATGTGCTGTATCAGGGCGTGCGCCTAACCTCCTCCTCTGTATAATATCTATGTGCTGTGATGTTCTAACAAATCTTCAACAAGAATAAAAAAAACTTTTCACTGGGAAAAAGATCTTTCAATTAATATATCAGAAAAGGAGTGGAAAGTAGCAATGCAGAGAATTCACTCGAGCTCCATATGCGCAAAGCATACAATCATACAACTCAAAATTATATATATCGAGCACATCTGTCTCGACTAAAACTTTCCAAAATGTTCCCAGGGCATGATCCAACCTGCGAACGTTGCAACCAAGTCCCAGCCTCACTAGGTCACATGTTCTGGTCCTGCACCAAATTAACATTATTCTGGACAAACATTTTTAATTACCTTTCAGACAGCCTTGGACTCACAATCCCTCCAAACCCATTAACAGCTGTGTTTGGTGTTCTTCCAGATGGGTTTAAAGCGGAGAAAGACAAACAAATTGTGATTGCATTCACAACACTTTTGGCACGTAGACTTATTCTCATAAACTGGAAAAACCCAAACTCTCCTCTTTTAAGTCAGTGGGAAACCGATGTGTTATATTATTTGAAGTTGGAAAAAATCAAATACTCAGTTAGAGGATCCGTACAGACGTTTTTCAAAACATGGCAGGATCTAATCAGTAATATTTTAAAATAAGTTCATAAGGCAAAGAGAATTTATTAATTTAGGTATGTTTATGCCTTAAATTTAACGCCGTTTGGCTTGCTCTCTCTCTCTCAGGGGTGGGGATCGATCTGTTCTTAATTTTTTCTCTTTGTAAAAACTTGATTGCTTTGTATTGGATTGTAATAAAATTAATAATAATAATAAAAAAATAAAAATAAAAAAACTTTTAAGGTGTTAGCCATAGACTTTAAGGCCCATGGCCATTAAGCAGCAGCCTGCTGGATTGCTGAGAATCGTGTTTTCCATTATTTTAGTGTTCAGGCTGTAATTAGCTGATGTGTGTTAAGGCCACAGCTCAAAAATCAAAGGCTGAAAAAAACAAGCACAGAAATAATAGTAATTCAGTGCTTACAGTACATGTTTCTCTAGCTTGACCAGTTTTAAGTTAAAACTATTATCTTTCAATACAATTTGGTTTTTCTTTGCTTTGTTTTCATTTAAAATTTATTTTTTTAAACAGTAGTGTTTTCCAGTGTGCTGTACATATCAATATCGTTTTGATTTAATGAGATAGCATGGGCACTTTAGCATAACTGTTATCTTGTAGCTATATAAGGAGTAAATAAATATGCTTAAATATGTCATACATGGCAAAAAAGAAAAAAGTATTGTTAAATGGTGGATTAGCCTTTGCTAATTGCAATTAATATAACTTTGTTGTAATATTTTTGCTCTCCAGGACAAATGCTTCAAGTACTGGCCAAGTGAAGGTTCTGTAACTTATGGAGAACATAGTGTAGAAATCAAGGGTGATATCCTGTGTGAAACGTACAGTGTCAGAGACTTTATTCTCACCTTCATTCCAGTAAGTTTGTTTTCTTTTTAACTATACTTTAAAATTTACAATAGCAGTACTAATGCAATTCTCAGAATTTTTTAGGTGAAGAGTGTGGGAGAGACAAAAAAGGCATTTTGTTTCTTGTTTTTCTTTAAGAGAGATCAAAAAGAGATTTCAGACAGGCAGGGCCATTTTACTAGAGAACAAAAAACAAAACCAAAGAGCAATTCAGGACATAAAACCTTAACCAAGTAAGGAGTCAAACAACAGTAAGCCTGAGCAGAATTTGGAACTGAAAAACTGGAAAAGGCAAAATAAGTCACAAACAGAAATGCTACATTAATTTGTAAACAAATCTTACATAATATGGCCCCACTCTACACCAGTGATGTCAACAATGAAATGATAAGCAAAACAAAAATAAGTTTTGTTTACTTTAAGTGCTATATGTTAAGATTCTATAAGTAAAACAAAATAAATTAAATTAACTGTCACAACTGTATGTTGGTTGCATATGCAAGTAAGAATTTCCCTCTGCTCCGTCCACATGACAGCAGTACTGCGCCTTACTGTTACTGCAGTGGCTGCATTAAAGGAATGGATGACTTATTGTAGATGCATTCATGCATAGTTCTTAAATTAAAACTGCTATTTCTTACACATACATTATTGGTCATTACTTGCTTCTGTTTACAATGTTATTTTTTAAATACTCCTTTTTCTTAATTAAGTTGGCTAACTCACTTTCAAGTGGAGGCTCCTCCTCATTTTTGTTTTACATGTATTTAATATTTCCTTCAGAATTACAGTACATGAAGGGCACTTCCATCTAAGTAAAAGGCAAGTATGTTAAAAAACAAAGAGCCCCAAAAGAATGGTGGGGACTTCACTAACTGTCAGATTACTACTAGAGGCAGCGTAGACTTGTGCAACACTTAAAACTTTTAAACTAACCACTGATGGTTGGTTAAAACTTTACCATATGTCCTCTTCACATTCTTTGAAACAGACAAGAATTATTTTCTGTGCCTTTTAACAACTATAATCTCTTGTACAATAAGAACAATGATAATTACAAAACATTTATGTTCAACATCTTTAACTGTACTGCGGTGGGCTGGTGCCCTGCCCAGGGTTTATTTCCTGCCTTGCGCCCTGTGTTGGCTGGGATTGGCTCCAGCAGACCCTCATGACCCTGTAGTTAGGATATAGCGGGTTGGATAATGGATGGATGGATTGATCTTTAACTGTTACTCCTAAAACATAGGTAAGATTAAAAACAATATTTTCATTGAGTATATTGAGGACTAAGAAAGTTTTTCATATTTGCAGGTCTATTACATAGCTACACCAAACAGACACTCTCAGTAATCGTATAAACCTGTGCTGTTTGGAAACATGCAAGAAATACCAGAGTAGTTCAGTTACAAAAGTGAAAGAGAAAAACTGTAAACAGAAACATAGCACAACCAGGGATCCAAGTGTTGATGGCAACTGTGCAAGTGATTGTAATGTTATACTAATCCATATACTTTAATGTTAACTTTAATGTAATGAAAGTTCAAGGGTAATAAAAAGAGAATATAAAATATGTATGATAAGACTTTTAGCTTTCCTTCTAAGTGAAGCACATCATTTGCAGTGCAGTATATCATTTATTTGAAGTCTGTTCTCCATTAGTCAAAGCATGTAATCATAATCAGACTACTTGTACTGTACAGAGTATTCCATAATGCCATTTACTTGAATTTGACATGACTGCTTTTACAAAACAAGTATTTGGCCTTTATTTTGGGCCTGTAATGATTCAGCACATGCTAAACCAGCAAATAAAAATGTTATAGGACTTTAGAACTTCATAAATAAAATCTGCATTTTCCAATAACACTTATTATTATTTTTAGGAAAAACAAACTAGGCTTGTCCGACAGTTCCATTTTCATGGTTGGCCTGAAATTGGAATTCCCACTGAAGGCAAAGGGATGATAGACATCATAGCAGCTGTACAGAAACAGCAGCAACAGTCAGGAAATCATCCAATTATTGTGCACTGCAGGTAAGTTAATACTGTATTCTACCCAACCATAAAATTACGTATCAAACAAAATTTCTGATGTTCATTCAAATCAATTAAGCACTCTTCTCTTAAGCTGACTTCACAATAGCAACCATTTTCACTTCTGTTTTTTATTTTGAAGTCTACAAAATCAAACATATCAGAAAACTTCACCATACCATCATGCCTGTTATTTCTACTATAGTAACAACTTAAAAGCCTTCATACACAGTCAGTGTACATCTCTACTCCTTGTCTTCTGCAGAGACACTGTTGCGACAGACATTGAAATTGAATTAAGGATGTTGTTTCATAGTTACATCTGACCCACACCAACACTTGAAGCATGATCTCATAAACATTTAGCAGATTTATGGTACGTTTGAAGTTTCTTAGCTTTCCAGACCTAGCACTTTTTTTGTAGAATTAAACAGATGTATGGTGGCGCAGTGGTAGCGCTGCTGCCTCGCAGTTAGGAGACCCGGGTTCGCTTCCCAGGTCCTCCCTGCATGGAGTTTGCATGTTCTCCCCGTGTCTGCGTGGGTTTCTTCCGGGTGCTCTGTTTTCCTCCCATAGTCCAAAGACATGCAGGTTAGGTGCATTGGTGATCCTAAATTGTCCTTGGTGTGTGTGCGTGTGTGTCTGCCCGGCATTTGTTCCTTCCTTGTGCACTGTGCTGGCTGGGATTGGCTCCAGCGGACATATTCACATTCAGCTGATGCAAAATCAATTAACATTAAAGAGAAATAAAATTTCTTTAGTTTAGAATCTATTAATCTGAGAAATGTAGTTAAATGTAGTTAACAGTAAAAATTAACACCTTTATATTTTCATAAGTAGTAATCTGGTAAGCCAAATTAACATTTAGAGATATTTGAAAATTAATTTTAGTTATGCTTAATTGCACTTCAGATTTTAGATGCCTCAAATTCATCGTTAAACCTTGAATCTTGAAATTACTTCATGTCATTTTTCAATCAATCTGCAATTAATTATAAGATATAATATACCAAAGAGTTACAAAGATTTCTTAAAATCACATTATGTAAAGTTTTATATAATCTAAATAGATATTTCTATCTATCTATCTATAAAAATTCCTGTCTATCTTTATAAACTGCTCAAAAAAAATTAAAGGAACACTTTGAAAACACATCAGATCTCAATGGGAAAAGAAATCCTGCTGGGTATCTATACTGATATGGACTAAGTAATGTGTTAGGAACGAAAGGATGCCACATTGTTTGATGGAAATGAAAACTACCAACCTACAGAGGGCTGAATTCAAACACACCCTGAAAATCAAAGTGAAAAAATTATGTGGCAGGCTAGTCCAACTGAAAATCAAACTCAGTAGTTTGTATGGCCCCCATGTGCTTGTATGCATGCCGGACAACATCAGGGCATGCTCCTAATAAGACAACGGATGGTGTCCTGGGGGATCTCCTTCCAGATCTGGACCAGGGCATAACTGAGCTCCTGGACAGTCTGAGGTGCAACCTGGCACTGTTGAATGGACCGAAACATAATGTCCCAGTGGTGTTCTATTAAATTTAGGTCAGGTGAGTGTGGGGGCCAGTCAATGGAATCAATTCCTTCATCCTCCAGGAACTGCCTGCATACTCTCGTCACATGAGGCCGGCCATTGTAGTGTATCAGGAGGATCTAGGACCCACTGCACCAGTACAGGGTCTGACAATGGGTCCAAGGATTTCATTGTGATACCTAATTGCAGTCAAGGTGCCATTGTCTAGCCTATAGAGGTCTATGTCTCCCTAGACCATCACTGAACCACCACCAAACCGGTCATGCTGAACAATATTACAGGCAGCATAACGGCTTCTCCAGACCCTTTCACATCTGTCACATGTGCTCAGGGTGAAAGTGCTCTCATCGGTGAACCTGCTAATTCAGGTATTCTATGGGAAATGCCAATCAAGCTCCATGGTGCCGGGCAGTGAGCACAGGGCCCACTAGAGGACATCGGGGCCTCAGGCCACCCTCATGAAGTCTGTTTCTGATTGTTTGGTCAGAGACATTCACACCAGTGGCCTGCTGGAGGTGGCAGTGCTCATCCTGTTCCTCCTTGCCCAAAGAAGCAGGTGCCAGTCCTGCTTATGGGTTAAGGACCTTCTACGGCCCTGTCCAGCTGTCCTAGAGTAACTGCTTGTCTCCTGGAATCTCCTCCATGCCCTTGAGAAGGTGCTGGGAGATACAGCAAACCTGCTGGTAATGGCACGTATTGATGTGCCATCCTGGAGAAGTTGGACTACCTGTGCAGCCTCTGTAGGGTCCAAGTATCGCCACATGCTACCAGTAGTGACACTGGCCTTAGCCAAATGCAAAACTAGTGAAAAAACAGTCAGAAAAGATGAGGAGGGAAAAATGTCAGTGGCCTCCATCTGTTAAAACATACCTGTTTTGGGGCTCATCGCATTGTTGCCCCTCTAGTGCATCTGTTGTTAATATTATTAACACCAAAGCAGCTGAAGCTGATTAAGAACCCCTCTGCTACTTAATCGACCAGATCAATATCCCAGATGTTTCATTAACTTGATGCTATACTCTGATTAAAAAGTGCTCCTTCAATTTTTTTGAGCAGTATATATAAAATACTAATGGTTGTCTGCCTGTTACACAAAAACACATAAACCCCTTGATCTTGATTGAGTCTTTATGAAATGATAAGTGTAATACAACCCATGAATGTGAACTATCTCGGCCACCTACTTGGGCTTTGGTTCCTTGTAATGGCAAACAGCAGCACAGACATACACCATGCATGACAGGAAGAGAGCCACCATGCGTGTGCATAACATACAGTGTCTAAAAGAAAAAGAAATATGGTGACAGCTGCTGAATAAAGTGCATTGCGCATGGCAGCTGAGGTTTTCATCATTCACGCAAGTCACAAACATACTATGGACCATTATGTCACAAAAAAAGTGGCAGCATCCTCGGCAGAGAAACTTGGCCACATTTCCATCCACTTACTGAGAAGCACATTGCAAATGCTGATCCAATAAACGACAAGAAGAACAGCAGCAGCATCTACTGACAGTTAAATGCAAGATACACATTTCATTGCAAAAGAAAGTGATACACGCCAGAATGTTATGACACTGCCAAACGCAGGAAGTGCAGCCGACTGACCTGGGGTGTTGTGTTTCATGAGAGGCGCATGAACCACCTTTCTCTGAGGACCAAAAACCAAAATGTTATTAGTGTCCTATATTTTCCTTATTTTATTTTTTTCTATTGTTGAACTTTGCATTGAATGGCAATCTCCAGTCTAGAGCCCCAAACCTTTATCTCCCTTGTCTATTTTAAGATATTTCAAATGAAGGAACTACTCTGTGGCACAAAACTCTACAAAGGCTTACACTTCAGTGGCATACCTATAGGCAGTGTGGCCATGGCAGCTACAACAGGGCGTGATTGTTGTTTTTCACGGTATTATTTATTATTAACTTGCATTCCTACTTGTGGAGGCAGAGGTGCTGTGCAGTTAGGTGGTGTGCAATAAGGGAGAGTGCACAACAGACATCATCAGGGAGCGCTCCACTTGCAATGTTCAGAAACACTACCAGCTCAGACAAACTCGAGGAGCATCCTTTAGCTCAGAATGATAAGAAATTGCTTCTGAGACCCACTGGAATCCAGATGTTGTGAGTTCACAGTTGGCCACCTGCCGGCACAATAGAGCAAATATGCAAACTGAAATGGCTTGTGGCGTTTGCGAGTCCACGACAAAACATTGCTTTACATTAGAATGAAAAGGTTAATGGTTTTATCTTTTCCACCACACCATAAATCCTAATTGTAACTGTTTTATATACAGTAGCTTATATATGTGACATACCTCATTTGGTGGTGGTTTTTAATGAGGTTTATTTTAATTTCACATGAAGGTGGCCAAATGAATTTTTGCTATGCTACGGCTCATCAAGTTATATGCTACTGTTGGGGAAAATTTGTAAAACTGCTCGGCTAGCAGCTGATTAGGATTTGAAGCCAGGAATCTGGAGCTGTGGTAAACAGCTGCACTAACCATTATTCTACCCAAATCAAATTAGAATATCTCTAATCAAATCTAAGATATCTCAAAATAACTGTGAAATATCTTACAACAGACAGGATATTTCATTAAAAAGGTGGCAAGTTCCTTTGAAGTATTTCAGAATAAACAGGAAATTATTTCAAAATACTTCAAAAACCATTTCAGATATCTTGAAATAGGCATGGATTCTGTTTTCCGATTATCTGGAATGTATAAGGAAAATGGGGCTTGGGTCCCATCTTCTCAAAGGCACCGTCTCTTTGTAGTTTTCACATTTTCCTCATGTCCACCTGGATTTTTCCTTTGGGACAAGCCTAGATTAAGATCTCTACAGGCCTCTGAGTGGCTGAGCTCCTGAAGAGAGAGTTAATCATACTTTTAACAATATAGCATGCAGACCACCAGTCCTTTAATTCAGCATGGTTATTTTACACCCTTGCTTTTGGCACACAAAGACTCAAATTGTTTCATCAAGCAAGGGTTGGATGGACCCCCTTGGTCATTTCAGGACATAGGGATGTGATTGTTTCATCAAGAAGGTGGGGATGTTTGGTGAAAAGCCTCCTTGTCATCGAGGACCACTGGGCATGCACCCAGAATGCTCTGTTGGTAGATCTGCCCCTGCCTTGGCTACTCTGTTATTTCACTCATATCCCAATGAACTACTTCTGAGATTAACTGGTGACACTAAAGTGGTCCAGTGTAATTGAGTATGGATAAAATATATGCATAAGTGGGCCATTTAATGAACTATTGTGCCATGCAGACTGCCCCCCATAACCCTACATTGAACAAAGACAGCTTAAAACTATATTTTAAATATATATTTTCTGCATACTAAGAACTCTCCACTCCATTATGAACCATTCACATAAGTTACAGTTTTATTTAATTAACTCTCACAACTTGACTCACCCCTAAGTAAAACAGAAACTAAATTAAAACATTCTTTCAGCCATACATCCTTGTATCATCAAACCCACTAGGGTAAAGGGCTGATTGGTGCAAGATGAGCCTGCCATTCTTCTTTTATGTTTGTTATTGGTCAGTTTGTAGTACTAGGGTGTTGTACCATGTTAGCCATTATGAAAGTAGTGAGAAGTCAAGCAAAATGACACTTTTTATTGGCTAACTAAAAACATTACAATATGCAAGCTTTCGAGGCAACTCAGGCCCCTTCTTCAGACAAGATGTAATACAGAAACTGGAGTTCCCTGTGTTTATATGGACACCAGGAGAGATACAACATTGGAAAACTTTTAAGTGAGACAGATAGACATTTTAAATTTGTAAAAAATTATTAGACCCCTTCAGGCTAAGATTTATTTAGCAAGAGAGGAGAACAATGTATGGTCAAGATCTTTGGATAAGATAACTATCCAACAAAGTCTTTCGAAGTTTCTGATGAGTTTTCCTATGCAATGTGGGTCTGTAGACAGGTTGTCTGTGTCAGTCTGAGAGATGCGAACAGTCCTGTTATCTGACCATAAAACTCTTGTCTCTATTCAAACCATGTTGCAATGTGTTAAACTTTAGCATTAGTTTCATTTCCCATTCTTTTCTCTCTTGCTGTGTTCTGAAGTTACCCATAAGCACTGAGACTTTAAAGTCCTTTAAAATGTTTTGGTCATTTTGCAGTAAATCGATTTAAAGTAATATATTAATGCTTTTGTAACCATTTTATTTGCTGTAGTGCTGGTGCTGGAAGAACGGGTACTTTTGTTGCCCTAAGCAATATACTGGAGCGAGTCAAGGCAGAAGGTCTCTTAGATGTTTTTCAAACTGTCAAAAGTCTGCGTATGCAGAGGCCTCACATGGTTCAAACATTGGTATGTATTTGATTTTAAGCAATGGTGATGTTCTCGTATTACGTGTGTAAACAAGCTTGGATGAATCAAAACAGTAACAAAAATGATTTATTTACAAATAATGACAATCAAACTTCCTTGTGGTATTATTTTTAAAATGTAAAATCAAGGATGATCAACAACAACAACTGAAATGATATAGAAAATAAATTTCAGAAAAAAATGGATTGAGCAGTGAATATATTCAATTGAGAACGTCAAAGTTATGTGATGCTTTCTACAGGACACTGGCTAAATTGGTGATTGTTAACTTTGGACTGAGGGACCTGGTGTAACCACCAGTTTTCATTTACTGTTTAGTTAAATGTCAAAGATCCCAAAGATATGCATGTCAGGGTAACTGTTTCCTAAACTGGCCAAGTATGAGTGAGTGTGACTGTGCATGTTAGAATGACTCCTTATTCACTACCATCCAATCCAGGGTATATTTAGTTTAATGTGCACAATTACAACATGCTACATGCAGTCAAATGGAACAATTTTTATTAACACAAAGATGGGTGATGCTGACCTATAGTACTTGCAGGAAACAACCCCTGAAAATGATTTTGGACCTTGCCTGTCAATGTTCACTTTTATTTATGAGGTAGTGCTGGTTTATTTGAAGCAGAGTCAACAGAAACCCAAACACAAGCCTCACTTTAGGATTTACTTTCAGTTTCAATGTCCGTTTTGAATTTCAATTCACCTCATCATCACTGCTGATGAGAGGCTCCTCAACATCACTGCTCGTATCACTATCAACAGCATGCAAAACCTGGGTTGCTAAAAGATGTTTCTTACAAGACACCATTATGAGGCTAGGAGAAGATGCGTCTACACTGTTGCCCAAGTAATGCTCGGGGGTGATGCTTATACAATACACGCCTAAACTGTTGCCCAACTAACGCTTGGACTAATGCTGTTAGCACTTTTACAGCCAGAGTGACACGCAGGTCCAATGCTAAGGAGGTTAAAGGGGATGACAACCCCTATTTCATCTGCCCAAAATATTTGGTGTAAGAGAATCATGAATAACATGCAATCTTCCTGCAGGTCTTCCCTGCTATCACCACTCATACTGGGAAATTCCTAGATCTTTAACCACCATCACCCATATTATTTTCAGTATAACACCACCCCATGAAAATCTGCTTCTGAGTTTCTTAACTTTATAGCAGCACAGTACACCACTGGCAGCCTGGTAGCTTGAAGCAGCAACTCAATGCCAGTGTACTCTCCACCTGGGCATTTTTTTATGGCCTGACTCTAGCCCTGTACTGTACCAAGCTGCCTTGAATCTCTTATGCTAACTGTGCTCTCCTCCACAACACAAATAGTGAAGTAAAATAATTTCATTTCAGTGTTAATTGCAAGTCCCGGGTGCTCCCTTTGTGGAGTTTGCATGTTCTTCTTGTATCTGTGTGGGTTTCCTCTGGGTGCTCCATTTTCTTCCCACAGTGTGCTTGTCTGTTTGTTCATTCTGCAATGAGCTGGCACCCTGTATAGAGATTGTTCCTGCCTTACACCCAGTGCTTGCTGGGATAGGCAGCAGGTTACCACAATCCTGCTCAGGTTTAGAAAGTAAACAAATTGATAAATGGATAGTAATTGCACAAAAAGGCATTTATATGGAATTTTGTTTAAGTTTACCCTTCAATTCATATGCAAAGTCAAGTCAACTTGTTGATAATAGACTTACCATAACCAGAATTACAGTGCATGTAATATTGCTACATTGCTATATACTGTATTTCATCTATTACTACATTTAATAATACTTAATGTTTAGCCATTCCTCATGGCAAGTTAATTTCAAAACTAGCTTTACAGTTTGTCAATTAAATTGACTGTATTTTTGAAAAGCTCTGCATGTGTAAATCGTAACTGTATTGAATATATATTTAGCTTACATGTGGTCCAATAAGTATTTCCAAGTTATTATGCTTATGAATACTTCATTTTAGGTTTACTTTTGTAATGCAGGAAGTGTGATGGCTGAACTTTAATTTCTAAATTCTCCAGTTTAGTTCCCACGACAAGTCACTGTGTGACCTTCAGATAGTCCCTTACCCTGCCTGCACTCCAGCTGTATAAAGTACAGTATGTATGTATGTTCCAAAATCACTTCTGAATGGCTGGAGCGATTTTCATGAAACTTGGTACACGTTTTTCGTTGGTCGGCTTAAAATACTGTACAGTGAAATCAACCCTAACCCACCCCCTTCTGGATTGGGGTGGGGGGGGGGGGGGGGGTGATCTTGCGGTCGTGTATGAATGTTATCATCCAGTTGACACTCGGAACGACCACCAGAGGGCGATCTGGAGGTGACTGCCAGCATTCTTTATGCTTGAGCTCCACTGCGCTCCTGTTGCTTTAGAAATTAAATAGAGTTGGCTGGTTCTGAGCGTCAACTGGATGATAACATACATACAAGACCGCAAGACAAGCACATTAGTGAGTCTTCAAGGTTTGTTAATTTATTTTTAAAGTTGTTTTTTTTTTTAATTATATTTCTCTCAAACAATTAAAAAAAAAAAACACTTTATTTTCCTCCCAGGCAACGCCGGGTATTTCAGCTAGTATTGTATAAGGGAACATGAATTATATGCATTCACTAAATACTCAATAAAGCGAGAACATTTGTCATGAGTGGTATCTTTGTTTTGCAATTTTATCTACATTGCTGAAAAACTATTACTTCACATTTCTTAGTGCTTCTATGTTACAAATCCTCACTAATTTTTGCATTTCTTTTTCAGGAACAGTACGAGTTTTGCTATCGAGTAGTACAGGACTTTGTGGACATTTTCTCAGATTATGCAAACTTTAAATGAAATGTCTCGCTTTAACTACAACGTTGGATTCCTTCATTGTTTTATTACTGTATGACCTAAGGCTAAACTTTGCTATGCACAAAATTTTAATGTATGTAAATTTGTTTAAAAAATTGTCTTGTACTATTTTTTCAGGATGATTGTAAGTGCCAGAAAAAGAAATAATAGATAAGATTTATTATGTAAACTAACTTAACTGATACCATAAAATCTGATTGTATTCCATTACGTTTAAGATATCTGTAGATACAACTTTATAGTATCTGGTTAATGTTGTACATGCTTTTACTTTAATATTTAGCAATTTTTCAGCAGCTGAGATAATTTGAAATTTAAGAATTGAACAAACACTGGCTGTATTATTTGAAGCACTTATGCAGAATATTTATTTATTGTTGTCTGTAATCTGATTTCTGTACAGAATTACTTGTACAGTATATTGTAAAAAAACAACTCTGGAATGTATATATAAGTACATAATTTAAGATAGTTTTTTTTAACAAAGTAGTTAACTAGGACACCTTACATGAAAACTGTCTAGAAAGTTATAACTGATATCATTTTTATATATTTGTATATATTTCCATAAACAGAGAATAAAATGGTGTTTCTCTTACAGGTTTTAATAAGAAAGAGAGTTCATATTAAAAAATAGTAAAACATAACAAATAACATTTAATTTAAAAGGGCAGTACATTATACAAGTGGGTACATAAACTCAATTTAAAGTAAAATTGGGCATTTTGTCATTATTTGGTACTGTAATATAATGAAACCCACATCAGATAACCTAAGTTAGCACATACGTTTGAAGCACACTACGTGATGTACACTGCCGTGTAATGATACTTTTATTCTTCTAAGTGAAGTTTGTAATATACAAAAGTAAATATCTGTTCATTTGTATATAATTTTTGTTAAAATGCTAGAGCTGCAAAGTCATAGTTCTGTGGGAGCAAACTGCAGATATATATTTTTACAACTGTGCATTCTTATACTTATTTTTAACATTTTTATGTTGCATGAAGCAGTGCCATATTGTGATTAGAAATACTTTTCTGATCAGGTAGGTTAAAATGGTCACTGAGTGACTGGAATTATTGTGAGCAAACGTACTGTATTTGTAATGAAAACTAAAAAGCAGACCATTTGTGTAAAATTCTTTGTGTTGCAATACTGCTAATCCAATGCTGACTAAACAGATGCAATTACATTTCCAAATAAATGAACTGATAAAGTTCAGAGGTCTTATTTCCAAATGTATTATAGTTATATTCAGGTTTAACTTTTGGCAATGTGTGTCATGTAAGTTGGGCTTGGTTGTTGCTATGTTTCATGTGTAACTTAATCCATTTGTAATTTCTATGTCAATTAATGCCTTGAAGAATGTCTCTGTATATGCAGAATGCAACATCAAATACAGTCCAAGAACCCAATTCACTGTGTTTTGTTGTCATTTGACTCTGAGAATAAGAAGATAAATCATCTTGCTGTCATGTTTATGGTTTTGCCAAAGAATCAATTAGCATAAGGGTCCTGTTCCGGATACAAGGGGGTTCTTCTTAAGGTCTTCACTTGTATGGAGTCTTAAAGCTTCTTACATGAATGGCTGTCCCACCCCGATCTCTCTCCATCACTGCTCTTTCTTCTGTCTCTGCCTTGGGAGGACCATGGCGTTGCACACACTCTCATTATCATGTCCATACATTGCAACAATATTTAAGGGTAAAAAATACACCTATAATAATAAAACTAAATACAGTACTCCAAAATCTCTGATTTGATACAAATCTGCTGATGTTATAGGAAAAAGAAAATTAGTTTGCATGTGTGTGGTGGGTTTTAGTTTGTTGATAAATTTTTAATATGTCACAATTATTAATAATGTACATGCTCTGCATTGTGGCTTTATGGAAATGAAGAACTCAGTAGACGTGATTGTCAGCTGCACTAACCAATAGGGTGGACGAACGACTGAAGAAGAGGTGGTGTTCTGGCCAGGAAAATGGAAATGCAATCACATTTGGTGTATACAGTGTGGTGTAAATTTGAAGAAGAAAGTTCAACAAAGCTCAGAAGTTAACAGGCACACTACAAACTATCAGCCCCAGTTGATACAGCTGTGGCTGTGAACATTGGTGCTGCTTTACCAGAAGCTTAAAGGCAGGGAAAATGAATTAGAAATGGAAATGGCATCCTCAGATCCAAGACTAGGGGGACAGATGGCATATATTTAAACTCAATGGGACTCCCAGGAGTTATTTCATTGTAAATTATGAAAGGGGACCCCCTCACCCTGTCCTCAAATCTTTTACATTTACATGCATGTCTCCTTCTTTACATATACATTTGCATCTGGGACTGTAAAGATGGACCCCTGATCATTTAAGGAGCCTACAAACCATAGTACCAACAGTTATATTCTTACAATTAAAGCACTATGGAAAACAACCCCAAAAGTACAAACATTCATTTTATTACATGGGCTGCCTAAATTTGCTTTCTGTAATATTTTAAATTAAAACGTAATGCGTTAGATCTTTGTATTGTCTACCTATGGCTGTGGGGAAAAAAATACAGGTGTGAGCATACAACTGATCAAAAACACAAAAAGAAATGCTTGAGTGAATGATATGAACAAGCTCAAATCATAAACATATCTCTCTATTATATTAAAAGTTCTCTGTCGTGTCTGCGATATTCAGCCTTGACCACTCCCCCCACACCGCTCACCCAATCGTTACTCTAAGGCCGGGATTATACTTCACGAGACGCATGCTCCAGCGGACGCTCCTGCTACACAAGCGTTTTACTGTTTATACTTGCGCGCGTCCTTTACTTAAATCTAGAAGAATCCAGTAGGTGGCAGTGCGAGATATTATCACTGTGAGAACAGGTTCAGGTTCGCTGTGTTGTTAATTGCCTGGAACACCCATTAAATTCCGATGACACCTTGCCGCAATATCTCTGAAAAGGATGTTTAATGATTACATTCCAGGGATTTGTCCATTCTAGTTAGCATTGGGCACGAGGCAGAAACAATCCCTGGACGGGCATCAGCTCATCTCAAGGTGAATACAAGCACACACACACACACACACACACTAGTGTCGTTTTAGTGTCACCAAATCTGCATATCTTTGGAAGGAAACCGGAGCTCACTGGGCAAACCCTGCAGGAAAACATGTACACTCCAAGCAAGGAACAACAGCAACGTGACTCCCTGCGAGACAGCAGTGCTAACGCTTCGCCACCATGTCACCCCGTGTGTGTAATTATTAACAGTATTCATTACTTAAACGAAACTAACGATTTATCTGTAAAATGTAACATACATACTTTAATGCATTTCATCATGAAAGTGATATCAAGTATAAATCTTAGAATTCTAAATGTGCAGAGAGTTGGAATAACTAATTTAACGTGTGGCGGTCTATTGCTGTTTGCCGCTCCTGTCAGGTCAGGAGGAAGCCCCAAAAAAAAAGACGGCACAGAAGATGGTATGTGAGACTAATAAAATGTATAGTGTCACTACGATCAGGAATATGCGACGCTTGAATATAAAAGCACCACAAATGCATCTGTATGTCGGCATTTTGCTTCACCTCAGAGAACCATTCATCAAACATCGAAGTGCGCAAATCGATCTGGTAGGATCCGCATAGAGGCTTTCTGTCACATGTAGATAGTAAACAGAGACTCTGACGTCATGCTCTGACTTTTATCACACTGCGCCCCCTGACTTTTTGCTGGTACTGCAACTCGCGCACGTGTCGCGTTAATTTCTGAGAACCTGCTTAGAGGGTGCATCAAATGAACGTTGGTAACACGTGGCAGCCATGATGTGTGCACGTATGCGTTCTGAGCGTGAAGTATAAACATGCCTTTACTGCTCACATCCTCTCTCCATACCCCCCCCGTGACACTCTCAGTGCTGCTAACTCACCCTTCAACGCAGTCGCTTATAATGGCATGGCAGAAAAGCAAATTATCTATTCAAAAACTATTTTAGATCACAATAGAAAAGCAGCTGCAAGAGCAAAAAAATGGACGTAGAAAAAAAGAAAATGAACAAAAACAGCTGCATTTAATAATATAAAACTGAAGAACAAAGAGAACATTCCAATAAATGAGAAAGAGAAAAATATCCAGAACAGTATGCAAACAGAAATGCAAAAAAGCAACGTTTATAGAATGTTAGAGGATAAAGTAATTCATAATATTGTTTTTAATGAGGCGTTTTTTATTTACTTTTTATTAAATTTTACTTCTACCTTTTTACTTTTTACTATGTTTTATTATTCTTTGGTATCCAAAATAGACAATTGTAGCAGAGCCGGGCCTAGAGGTATTTTCACCCGAGGCAGGAAGATAAATTTGCGCCTCTGTGTATATAGTTTTTTATTGCTAATAAGTATTACATAAAATACTTACTTGGGCGATGTCATACGAAGAAACGAGTGAGAGCGTCTGATGCAAATCGCCAGTTTGCTTAAGGTATTTGAACAACATTGCAACATACATTTGGCTTTTTTCTTTATTTTGAAATTTATTAATTTTCTATTTTTATTAATTTGATGCCCTTTCCCATTGTTCACCCGAGGCAAGTGTCTCATTTCCCTCACCCTTGTCCCGGCCCTGAATTGTAGTGAAATACTCAAGTAACTGATTTTCTGTCTATAGTAACTAAGGACCAAACTGTCTTTCTCACATACTCTTCTATATACCACCTCTATAAATACAATCGCTTTCTCTAATGGAGGGGCACCCCAATCCCTTCGAGCAACTCAGTCGCGAGATAGTGTGCACCCACTGCCCGTCCACCGGGGTTGCAGGCGGAGAGATCGGGGGCACAGCCACCTAGTAATAATGATAATAATATGCACTCACATTTCACAATTAGTTCTACTGATTACCCATTTCATTTCAAATGAATATAGTTTTCTGTAAAATTGTGTTTTGCAATGACCATCAACAAAGCCAAGTCACAAGGAAAAGCAGAAATTGATCTAATGCAGCAATATTTTACTCAGTTGTATACAGCATGTACAAGAGTAAGCAGTACCAGTGACCGAATGATATTAATTCACTGATGCCTTTATCCAAGGCAACGTACAGCATTTGAGATACAATTAGTTACATTTCTTTTGTTTTTCCATTTGGAGCAGAAGCAGGTGATGCTCACTGTAACACAGTGTCAGCAGCAAAATTTAAATCTCAGGGACTGAAATCCTAGGTCCAAAGCAATAATCATTACTTACTGTGAGCAATAATATTAGCCCTTTGTGGAAAACTAACAAACACTGTAAACAGAGAAGCACTTAGTTACATAGTAGCTTTGATACGTATATCTGACTGGCTGATGACACTGTAAATGAGGCCTACTGTCTTACAAAATTTCCTGGGTAAAGTTGGGTAACACAGCCAGTTTATAATAAAAGCATAATCAGGCAAAACTTTAGTGTATTTTTATTGCCTGTTATTTTACTTCCAGTCGCTACATTGTAGCAGACCTCTCAGTGCATCTCTCCGTGTTTTGTACCTGCTTTTTGTTCTTAATTCGTGTAAAACTGTTTCTTTTTGTTTTCTTTTATTAGTTTGCAATTAGTTATTTCTATAAAATGCTTTATGACATTTGCAAAATTTTCTTACTTTTGATCGTTATCACCTTTGAAATCCAACGGGACACTAATGCACTACCTGCACAGGAAATCCTAGGTGTGTGGCCGGCGCTGTTCTTCTACACCCAGGATGCGCTGCTATCAATGAGACCAGCTACCAGTTACTCCCCGTGTACCACTAATATACCAGACGATTTAAAATCTTTGAAACCCAGAAAGAGAGGAAAAAGAAGTGGACTACGAGTACGTCTGAGATAGAGAAGTTTTAAAACACCTTTGCCAACTATCATCATGAGCAACGCACAGTCCTTGCGAAATAAACTGGACGAGCTGAGAGCATCTGCGCAATATCTCCACAAGTACCGTGAAAGCTGTCTGATGTGCTTTACGGAGACCTGGTTTAAGAATGACTCGGATACAGCAGTTGAAGTAGATGGATTTGTTTGTGTACGGCAAGGCAGAAATCCAGCTTCTGGTAAGCAGACGGGTGGTGGGGTCTGCCTTTACATTAACAAAAGGTGGTGCAGGAAATATCACTGTAAAAGAGCACATCTGCATGCCAAATATTGAACTACTCACCGTCGGACTTCGCCCATACTATCTACCACAGGAGTTTATTCAGTTATTTGTGACAGTCATTTACATACCGCTGCATGCTGATGTGGGAGATGTAGGTGAAACGATTCTTGAAACTGCTCATAAATTAGAAACCAACTCACCTGGGGCCTCATGTATAAACGGTGCGTACACACAAAAATGTTGCTTACGAACGTTTCCACGTTTAAATCGCGATGTATAAAAACTAAACTTGGCGTAAAGCCACCGACATTTTCACGGTATCTCCAACCCTGGCGTATGCAAGTTCTCTGCTTGGTTTTGCAGACTGGCGGCACCCAGCATCAAAGCAGTGCTACTGTTCCTGTGTGGTTTCCCTTTCTTTTTTAGATCCACATCCCTGATGCGGCTTTATAAATACGCTGAAATTAACTGCATATTGTTTATTAGTTTAATTCATCTAATTGTAATTAACCTGTAACAATATAATGGTCCACGGAATGGCCAAACTTTTCCAAATACAATAGCTGCTTTAGTGCTGTTACTCTCACTGCACCTTTTTCTTCTTCTTTCAGCTGCTCCCATAAGGGGTTGCCACAGCGGATCATCTTTTTCCATATTACTCTCACTGCACCACTCTGAGTATTTATATCACTATATCTGAGTGAGGAATCACAGGTCTACAGCAGCTGACTGCAAAGAGAATTATCGGTATACAGCATGTAGCACACGCTGCCTCAGCCATGCTGTCTATAGAACTGCTCTCATACGGCAAATGCTTCCAAGCCTTTCCTCGCAGTTCAGAAACAGTTTCATCCCAAGAGCTCTAAACGCACTCAATCAGTCCATCAAGTGCTCCTTGTAGAACTGTTTGTACTTACAGTATAAGTACAATCACCTCACTGTAAACTTGTGATACAGTTATAAAATTGCACAACCTGAGCCACTTTATAAAGCGCGTATTTACATATGATGATATCATTTTTAAGATGAAATGCAGCAAAATACGGTTATTATATTATACAGATAAATCTCTTACTTCATTTAAATAATCTATATTGTTAATAATTAAACATGTGAGGACACAGGGCCACAGCACTAGCAAGGAGCTGGCGCTCCGTTCACGGATTGTTCCTGCCTCGCGCTGTATTTTTGCTGGGGCTGGCGCGACACTGGGAGGAAAGATGGATAAAATAATTAAACATGTACTGCGAAGATATTTCAATGTTCTTTAAAAGTTTTGAAGAATCGGTGTTCTAAGCTTACATATGGCTTAACGTCTATTACAGAGCTAATTGTGTGGCAATTGGTTACTTGGAGAAAGAAAGGGAAGGACAGGAATTGGAGGTTAGTGCGTTTGAAAGAGACAGTACTGCTGCAATAAATTATTTCATTGAAGGTTGCGCAAGGCGCAGCAAGCATCTTGCGTGAGGCATGAACAATCACTGGACCACCGTGTTCCCATGTTTAATAACATGCATTAACTCCTATCGTCATGAAAATATCAAGTATACATCTCAGTATTTTAATTATTCAGAGAGCTGTAATATCACAAATGTAATGGATTCTGCGTCCTGTCGGAGGAAGAGAAAGCCGGTTTAAGAAGCACGTAGTAATTCACACACAAAGAGCACATAGAAGGTCAAATACAAAACAAAGCATTTAACATGCTACTTTAATTACGATGGGATTTGAGAAACTAGTAAATTAAATGATTTTAAGATTAAGTTTATGATATTCTACTTTAATGACAAAATAAACTACGTGATTAAAGAGGAAATTTTGAGATTAAAGTTGACATTTCATGCTTTTTTTCCCACTGTGTGCCTATTTTTTTCTCTGTACCCTAATAAGCTTTCATATGACACTCAGACGGTGGGCTACGACTCGCTTTTTCACGCCGACTTTGATATCTGACTTCTTTTTTATTTCGGGCACCGTGAGACTTTTTAACATGAGCTTTCGAGTTTCTTCGACACTCTGTGTCACTCGATCAATTTCCGTTTGTTGTTTATACCACTGTTTAAACCAACAAGTCGTACGTTTTTCCTTGCCTCCACTTGGTATTCGCTGAAATTCTATTTTCGCTCGTGCTTTTGCCATTGCCTTTTCACAGAGTGCTGAGCTTAAGAACTATTTATATTGATTTGCATATTCAAAGAGGCTTAATTCTGGGAGGAGACGGGGCCGGACAGCAGACACGTGAACGTGCGTTACTTTTCACGCTGACCAGGATTTATGTAGCAGAAGAACGTGGAAGTGAGCGAACGCACAGATTTCTGCATCTGGATTTATTTGTGCATATGCACATTTCCGCTCTTCTCTGTACACCATGTTATAGTGTGAATTCTTTGCACGGCATTATGCATGAGGCCCCTGGTTCTTTCAAACTTGTGATGTGTGATTTTAATTTATGCAATCTGGAGTCAGTATTACCAAATTACCAACAGTATGTGAATATTAATAATAGAGGGGACAAAACTCTGGACAAGTGCTATGGAAACGTCCCTGGCACCTACATATTGTATCACAGAGCAGCCCTGGGTGCGTCTGACCACATTATCATTCATCTACTTCCGAAGTACAGAAACTGAAACAAGAAAAACCAACCATACGAATAACAAAAAACTGGTGCAAGGACAGTGTAGAGGAACTGCAGGAATGCTTCTCCTGTACAAATTGGGATGTGCTGATATCCTCACAGTCAGTGAATGAGGCCACTTACACTGTCAGTAAATATATGAAATTCTGTGAGTCTATGATCATTAAGGAAAAAATTGTCAAGGTGTACCCAAACAGTAAGCCATGGATCACTAAAGAGGATAAAGCATTACTATTGGAAAAGCAACATGCACATTAAGAAAATAAGATAGAAGATAAGCAAATTTTACAGCAAAGGATTAACAGGTTAATTAAACAAAATAATCAAGAGGTGGTTTAATGATAACAATCCAAAGCAGGTCTGGAAGGGACTAAAAACAATTACAAGACTGGGCTCTAAAAAGAGTGTGAATTTTCCAGCTGACAAAGACCACAAGCTTTTAGCAGATAAACTGAATAACTTTTTTGCCAGATTTGAAACAAGTGATTTCAGCACCCAAAATACAGAAATAAAGGAGATGCTTTATAACACCAGAAATTCTGCTGTGACGGGGTTCAGGTTAACTGAAGTGGAGAAAGGCTGGTAGCAGGTTAAAACAAACAGTGCAGTGGGACCAGACGCCATATCAAGTCGACTCTTAAAGTCTTGCTTTAAGCAGCTCTCTCCAGTTTTTAATTTGCTTTTTAACTGGTCTCTGACCTGTGGTATTGTGCCTAATCTGTAGAAACAATCAATCATTCCCCCTGTATCTAAGGTTTCTAGGCCAAGCTGTTTAAATGACTACAGACCAGTGGCACTTACCTCTATCCCAATGAAATGCTTTGAACATTTGGTGAAAAACGTTTTAATGACAGAGACAAACTCTTTTCAAGACAACAATCAAATTGTGCAAACAGAAGTGTAGAAGATGCTCTACTTGTTATCTTACATCAAATCTACACCTTTATTGATCATATACTGATTGGGAAATTGAACAGTATGAATGTAAACCTATTTATTACACTATGTATTCAGGACTTTCTTTTAAATCGTTCACAGACTGTTAAAGTACAGGACACTTTTTCAATAGTCATTCATTCAAACACAGAACCCAGCCACAGGGGATGCACAAACCAGTGTGTTTCTTTGTGCCGGTCCCAAGCCCGGATAAATGGGGAGGGTTACGCCAGGAAGGGCATCCGGTGTAAAATGTTGCCAAATCAATATGCGGACAACAATACAAATTTCCATACTGGATCGGTCGAGCCCCGGGTTAACAATGACCACCACCAGTACTGCTAGTCAACAGGGTGCTGGCAGAAATTGGGCTACTGTTGGCCGAAGAAGAAGGAGAAGGAGAAGATGAGGGGGGAGACATGTCCGGAGGCAGGAGGAGAGGAGGAAGGTAAAGAGAGTGGAACTGAGGGTAGGAACTTTGAATGTTGGTAGTATGACTGGTAAGGGGAGAGAGTTAGCCGATATGATGGAGAGAAGGAAGGTTGATATATTGTGCGTGCAAGAGACTAAATGGAAGAGGAGTAAAGCCAGGTGGATTGGAGGTGGATTCAAATTGTTCTATCATGGTGCAGATGGGAGGAGAAATGGCGTAGGGGTTATTCTGAAGGAACAGTATGTCAAAAGTATTTTGGAGGTGAAAAGGGTGTCAGACAGAGTAATGATTATGAAGCTGGAAATTGGAGGTGTGATGATCAATGTTATTAGTGCATATGCCCCATAAGTTAGGTGTGCAATGGATGATAAAGAAGATTTTTGGAGTGAGTTGGATGAAGTGATGAACAGCGTACCCAAGGGACAGAATTATGGTGATTGGAGCGGATTTCAGTGGACATGTTGGTGAAGGGAACAGAGGAGACAAGGAGGTGATGGGTAGGTATGGTGTCATGGAGAGGAACAAAGAAGGTCAGATGAGAGTGGATTTTGCCAAAAGGATGGACATGGCTGTGGTGAATATGTATTTTAAGAAGAGGGAGGAACATAGGGTGACATACAAAAGTGGACGAAGATGCACACAGGTAGATTACATCTTATGCAGAAGAGTTGATCTGAAGGAGATTGAAGACTGCAAAGTGGTGGCAGGGGAAAGTGTAGTTAAGCAGCACAGGATGGTGGTCTGTAGGATGACGTTGGAGATCAAGAAGAGGAAGAGAGTGAGGGCAGAGGTAAGGATCAAATGGTGGAAGTTGAAAAAGGAAGACTTCAAGGTTGAGTTTAGGGAGGAGGTGAGCCAGGCACTGGGTGGCAGTGAAGAGTTACCAAACAGTTGGGAAGCTACAGCAGATGTAGTAAGGGTGACAGCAAGAAGGGTGCTTGGTGTGACATCTGGACAGAGGAAAGAGGAAAAGGAAACCTGGTGATGGAATGGGGAAGTACAGGAGAGTATACAGAGGAAGAGGATGACAAAGAAGAAGTGAGATAGTCAGAGAGATGCAGAAAGTAGACAAGAGTACAAGGAGATAAGGCACAAGGTGAAGAGAGAAGTGGCGAAGGCTAAAGAAAAGGTGTATGATGAGTTGTATGAGAGGTTGGACACTAAGGAGGGAGAAAAGGACCTGTACCGATTGGCTAGACAGAGGGACCAAGCTGGGAATGATGTGCAGCAGGTTAGGGTAATAAAGATGGAAACATACTCACAAGTAAGGAGAGTGTGTTGAGCAGATAAAAAGTGTACTTTGAGAGGCTTATGAATGAAGAGAACGAGAGAGAGAAGAGGTTGGATGATGTGGAGATAGCGAATCAGGATGTGCAACGGATTACCAAGGAGGAAGTAAGGACAGTTATGAAGAGGATGAAGAATGGAAAAGCCTTTGGTCCAGATGATATACCTGTGGAAGCCTGGAGGTGTTTAGGAAATATGGCAGTGGAGTTTTTAACCAGATTGTTTAATGGAATCTTGGAAAGTGAGAAGATGCCTGAGGAGTGGAGAAGAAGTGTACTGGTGCCGATATTTAAGAATAAGGGGGATGTGCAGAACTGTAGTAACTACAGGGGGATAAAATTGATGAGCCACGGCATGAAGTTATGGGAAAGAGTAGTGGAAGCTAGGCTAAGAAGTGAGGTGATGATTAGTGAGCAGCAGTATGGTTTCATGCCAAGAAAGAGCACCACATATGTGATGTTTGCTCTGAGGGTGCTGATAGAGAAGTATAGAGAAGGCCAGAACGAATTGCATTGCGTCTTATGATCACGTAGTACTGATGGGGGATTTTAATGTACACATTGATGTGGAAGCTGACAAATGTTTTACTTACAGTATTTGTTAAATTCAGTAGGATTTTGTCAGAATGTCAAAAGTCCAACTCATAATCATAACCACACATTAGATTAATTATAACTTACAAAGTTGAAATTCAAAATTTAAACATTACTCTATTAAATGAAGTTATTTCCGATCACTACTTAATTACATTTAATTTAGTCGTGCCCTTGCCAACGCACTCACAGATTAAAACAAAGATAGTGTGGCATCTAGATTGTAATTCTGCTTCAAAATTTATAGATACTTTGAGTAAGTTGAGTGTAATTATGGAAAACCATTTAGATCAGTTAACATCAAATGTAAACATGAAAAACAATTTAGATCAGCTAACATCACATTATAATGTGACCTTGAGAGATGCTCTGGACACAGTGGCTCCCCTTAAAACAAAAGTGATCAAAGCACATAGAAACTCTCCCTGGTTTAATGAAAACAATCAAGCTCTTAAATTAGAGTGTTGAAAACTGGAGCACAGATGGAGAACAACAAAGCTACATTTCTTTCAAATTGCATGGACAGAGAGTGTTAAAAAATATAAAAAAGCTCTCTTTAAAGCTCGCTCGGAATACTATTCTACAATAATAGCAATAATAAAAATCCACGGGTACTGTTTAGAACAGTGGCTAAATTAACAACTGGAAATTCAGATCTACAGTGCAAAATACCAACAGATATTAGCAGTACAGACTTTATGAACATCTTCAATGAGAAAATTAAAAATATAAGATCCTAGATCTCAGCATCACAGTACAAACCAAATACTAGCTTAGCAGACCCTGCTGCACATTGCATTCAGCACTTTAGTAATTTTAATCTTGTAACTGAGCAGGAACTCTTAACTTTAATTTCCAAAATGAAGCCCACTACTTATTCCCTAGATCCAGTGACAACAAAACTGCTAAAAAGTGCAATGGATGTTCTTGCAGCGCCTATTCTAACCATTATCAATAGTTCATTATTGCATGGCACAGTACCTGATGCACTAAAAGTGTCAGTCATTAAACCTTTACTTAAAAAGTCAGACCTAGACCCACACATACTAAATAATTCTAGGCCTGTTTCAAATTTACCCTTTCTCTCTAAAATACTAGAAAAAGTAGTCATCAATCAGCTTTAGACACATCTTACGCATTACAATTTATTTGAGAAATTCCAGTCTGGTTTCCGCACTGGTCATAATACAGAAACGGCACTAACGTGGGTTGTAAACGGCATTCTTATATCCTCTGATGAAGGAAACTCCACTGCAATTATGTTGTTAGACTTAAGTGCAGCATTTGACACCATTGACCATTCTACAGGGTGGTCCAGATCTAATTATGCAGATCCAGATCATCTGGATGACTTTGATTTATGCAGGGATGATTCCAGTTCGGCGTGAAGATGATTCTTCATGTTGTCAGTTTGCACACTTCTCGATGGTCCGAGAAGTTATAAGTTATAGTGTAATGAAAATTGCATAATTAGATCTGGACAACCCTATATTTTACTGCACATGCTAGAAAATGATGTTGGGCTTACAGGCACTGTGCTCGCTTGGTTTAGTTCTTATTTATCAAATTTGATTCCATTATGTACAGAAATGTGCTGACAGTACTCCATCATTATACACAGAAGTGAGATATGGTGTCCCGCAGGGCCTAGTACTGGGACCTTTACTATTCTCAATTTACATGCTTCCACTGGGATCTATCATTAGGAAACATAATGTTAATTTTCACTCGTTTGCAGATGACACCCAGTTATACCTTTCATTTAGATCAAACAAAGTTTCTCTGATGTTGCCTTTAATTAATTGTGTTAGTGAATTAAAGGAGTGGATGGATGAGACCTACTTGTCTTTAAACACAGATAAAACAGAGATGTTAATTGTTCGAGGGAATGACGCTGATCACAACAATATTCTGTCATCATTTAACTCAGTTGGAATCACCATTAATTTTACTGAATCAGCCTGCAATCTAGGAGTTATCTTTGACTCTAGCATGTCATTTAAAGCGCATATTACAAAGTTGTCCAAATCATATTTCTTCCATCTTAAAAATGTTGGGAAATAAAGGCGCTTTCTAAATAAGCAGGATTCTGAGAAATTAATTCATGCATTTATTTCTAGTAGGATTGACTACTGCAATGCAGTGTTCACTGGATGTTCAAACTGTTCTTTATACAGCCTCCAGTTAATCCAAAATGCTGCTGCAAGAATTATTACAAGAACAAGAAAATATGAACACATAACTCCAGTTCTTAAATCCTTACACTGGCTCCCAGTTAAGTTTAGGGCAGATTTCAAAATCCTCCTTTTATCATATAATGCATTAAATGGCCAAGGTCCGGCTTACTCGTCTGGACTTATCATGACTTACAAACCAGAGCGCACATTAAGATTAGAAGATGCCAGTCTGCTTATGATTCCAAGGATTAATAAAATAACAGTGGGAGGTTGAGCCTTTAGTTACAGGGCCCCTAAACTGTGGAATGGTCTGCCTGTTAGTATAAGAGATGCCCCTTCGGTCTCAGCTTTTAAATCCCGACTGAAGACTCACTACTTCAGTTAAGCATATCCTGACTAGAGCTGCTGATTAACTGTACAGACTGCATCGCTGCTGTTAGCCATTAGCACTAAAACACAAGTAACATGATAGTTATAATTGAATACTACCCCTCACCTATTCTGTTTCTCTTCTCGATGCTCAAATGTGGCACTTGGTGCCACGGCCCATCTGCCAAGTTTTTTTGCCTGCCTAAGGTAAAGTCATCCCTGATGGAGGATCACAGGAATCATGGGAAAAGGGGTCCTTTCATTGGATTAGCACTATTTCAGGTGTGGAATGGCCAAATGAGGGAGGCAGCTTGATGGATGAGGTCTCCAGGACTCTAAACAAATCCAAATCATATCTTGTCATATCATCTACTGTTAAATTCTACTCTGTACTTCTAAAATTTTTATTTTTTTACTGTATTGAGGATTTGTTCTGTTATGTGTATTGTATTGTATTGACCCCCTTCTTTTTGACACCCACTGTACGCCAAACCTACCTGGAAAGGGGTCTCTCTTTGAACTGCTTTTCCCAGGTTTCTTATATTTTTTCCCTACAAGGGTTTTTTGGGAGTTTTTTTTGTCTTCTTAGAGAGTCAAGGCTGGGGGGCTGTCAAGAGGCAGGGCCTGCTAAAGCCCATTGTGGCACGTCTTGTGTGATTTTGGGCTATACAAAAAATATATTGTATTGTATTGTATTGTATTGTATTGTCTTTGTGGACCTGGATAAAGCATATGACAGGGTGCCTCAAGAGGAGTTGTGGCATTGTATGAGGAAGGCGGGAGTGGCAGAGAAGTATGTAAGAGTTGTACAGGATATGTACGAGGGAAGTGTGACAGTGGTGAGGTCTGTGGTATGAGTGACAGATGCATTTAAGTTGGAGGTGGGATTACATCAGGGATTGGCTCTGAGCCCTTTCTTATTTGCAGTTGTGATGGACAGGTCGACAGACGAGATTAGACAGGAGTCCCCGTCAACTATGATGTTTGCTGATGACATTGTGATCTGTAACGATAGTAGGGAGCAGGTTGAGGAGACCCTGGAGACGTGGAGATATGCTCTAGAGAGGAGAGGAATGAAGGTCAATAGGAACAAGACAGAATACATGTGTGTAAATGAGAGGGAGGTCAGTGGAATGGTGAGGATGCAAGGAGTAGAGTTGGCAAAGGTGGATGAGTTTAAATACAGTACTTGGGATCAACAGTACAGAGTAATGGGGATTGTGGAAGAGAGGTGAAGAAGAGAGTGCTGGCAGGGTGGAATGGGTGGAGAAGAGTGTCAGGAGTGATTTGTGACAGACGGATAACAGCAAGTGTGAAAGGGAAGGTCTACAGGACGGTAGTGAGACCAGCTATGGTATATGGGCTAGAGACAGTGGCACTGACCAGAAAGCAGGAGACAGAGCTGGAGGTAGCAGAGTTAAAGATGCTAAGATTTGCATTGGGGTGAAGAGGATGGACAGGATTAGAAATGAGTACATTAGAGGGTCAGCTCAAGTTGGACGGCTGGGAGACAAAGTCAGAGAGGCGAGATTGCGTTGGTTTGGACATGTGCAGAGGAGAGATGCTGAGTATATTGGGAAAATGATGCTAAGGATAGAGCTGCCAGGGAAGAGAAAAAGAGGAAGGCCCAAGAGGTTTATGGATGTGGTGAGAGAGGACAAGCAGGTGATGGGTGTAACAGAACAAGATGCAGAGGACAGATAGAAGAAGATGATCCGCTGTGGCGACCCCTAACGGGAGCAGCCGAAAGAAGAAGAAGAAGATTCATTCAAACACAGGAAGTCTGCAGGGGTGTGTCTTATCACCATTACTGTTTTCTCTCTGCACAAGTGACCTGAGACAGAACAATGACCACTGCTGCATTATCAAGTATGCTGATGACACCATGCTCATAGGATACGTATCTGGGGAGGATGAAAGCCACTATCTAAATCAAGTGGACTGTATGGTAAACTGGTGCAATAAAAACTATATCACTCTGAATGTAAAAAAGACCAAAGGAATGATATTTGATTTTAAGAAACAGAAATCTGTATGTTCACCCATTGTAGTTCTGGGGGAGGAGGTAGAAATAGTGACTGAGTATAAATACTTAGGAACTTACCTAGATACTTACAATCTTAACTGGAATTCTAATACAAAAAAAACAATTCTCTAAATGCAACCAGCGCTTATTTCTCCTTCATAAACTCAAACTTTTTGAAGTAGACAAGGACCTCATGTTGTCATTTTATTGCAGTCTGTGATCACTTTCAGTTTCATTGCCTGGTTTAATAGTCTGACAAACCAAATCTCAAAAAAGCTCCAGCAGATTACAAAGTATGCAGCTAAAGTTATTGGGGCTGATGTAGATGATTTGACTAGTGTGTGTCAGAGGGCAATGTTAAAGAAACTGGAATCATCTCAACTGATGACAGACATCCATTACATGTAGAACTAAACTTCAGTAAATCAGGAAGGATAGTCACTTTAAAAACCCACACAAATCGCTCCAGAAATTCCTTTCTTCCTTGTGCCATTCGACTTTTCAATAAAAAATATCGGAGATAATGATTAAGATATTGATATATATCCTGTAACCTTTTTTTGGTGTATTATCGAACTGCCTTACCTTAACCTGTCTTGTTTCTATTTGTTTGTTTTATTTCATTCTGGCTGTTATTAGATGCAACTGAGAAGGCAAATTTCATGTTTTCTTGTGTAAACATGACTAAATAAAGAAACCTTAAACCTTATTTTGAGTTTTATTTGAAAACTATTGCTATGAAACAGAAAGTGTTTACAGCCCTCTCAGCTGTAAGTGGGAAGTATGCTATACAAAGTAATATATATATATTAATACAGTTTATTAGAAACATATTGATAGACCTGATTAAGTGGATTATAAGTAAGATATTCATTTTAAAGAGTTTGGAATGTAAGTCATGAATCACATATTTTATTTTAGACTAATTTAATACATATTGAAAGTTATTTGTCATTATTTGAAAAGTTATTAAGAAAAATGAATAAGCCTGCATTTTGTCACACAATCCTAGCAGTATTTCTAAAGTGTATTTTGGCTTCAGGGGTATGTTAAACAGATGTTGGGTTATTAAATTAGTTTATCACTTCTTAACCCTTGTTTCTACTGCTGTTCTTTTTTGTCCTTTGCACTGGCACAGCAACTCCACAACATGAAGTGGTCCGCTGAGGGACCTCCCTGGCAATTTCACTTCAGAGTCAGAGTGTGAACATTATTGCTTATCAGTACTCACACATAAGGAGCACTTTTTAAATCAGAGCTCTGTTCATTTTCACAGCTGCCAACCAAAAAGAGGATTGCATGCTTCACTTTAAAACAAACAAATAATAACAAAGAATAAATCATCTTATTAATATTGCTAGCAGTCCCCAAGACACTAGATGCCAGTATGCAACAACCTCACGATGGGGCTGAATGGGACAGCCAGTTTAGTTCTCTCGAGTAGACCTTCAGTGAGGCTCAACTGGCCAGAGGTGTGAAAGGGAGACCAACACCCATGTGGTATGTAATTAGGCCCTGAAAGCTTAGCTTTTGTTATTTTACCCTTTTGTTGCCTGTATACTTAACCCTGCTGTAACTACTAACCTTTTGTTGATATGTTGGTTTATTGTTGCCTACTTGGTTTTGGTGTCAGCTCTCTAGCACTTTCTAAAATCCTTAATAATACTAATAATAATAATACAATGTGACCCTATTCAGTAAAAGCAAATGGGAAGACGAGATGATAATAAAATGACCTATCTGTTAAACCCAACATCCATTGCAGTTTTTAACCATATTCCATTTATTTATAATGCTGCACTACAGTATGTAATTATTTTAAACTTGATTGCCATTCATACTTTGCTGTTTTGATATTGTGATGGAAACCAGGGTGTCAGCAAGCCCCAAACCCCAACACGAACACACCAAGTCGCGGGTTCAAATAAAGGATGGTTTTTTATTCACCACAATACCTTCACTGTAACATAAGCACAGATTTTTCTCTCTCCACAATTCACCTCTCACTACCACACTACCCTCCTCCCATTGCTCTCCGTCCTCCCAGCTCTGACTCAACTGGACAAGGGAATGCGGTCTCTTTTATTAAAGGACCCAGGAGTACTTCTGTTGTAAGGGCCATTGTCTGAGGGAGACACTTCTGGGTCATACGGAAGTCCCATTTTAGGGATGTCATCTCCCTGCAGTGCTCCCTTGCGGCATCCACGGACCCCAGCAGACCTGTGTTGCCAAACTACACTTCCCAGCATGCCCTATAGGTTTCGTACTGGGCAATGATATCTGGGGCCACTCCCATCTAGGGAGTAAAAAGTCCTTAGCCGATATCTTACCTTTACAGTGGGCTGTCCATTCATCCTTTCTGGCTATCTCTTCCGGGTCTGATCCCTTTCTCCTCCCCGACTGGGATGCCTGTCTGCCTACTAAGAGCCCCCTGTCTGGTTAAGGAACCATTCCGCGCTGTTTCAAGTGTGGTGAGGTCGGCCACCTACTACCTACGTACCCGCTCAACACGGAGCCAATGGATTGCACCTGGGCAACAACAGAGAGGTACTGTGCCCTGTCACATCCCCTGGCTAGTCCTAATACGGGAGCGGTGTTAGTGAATGGGCACGCGGTGATGGCTCCGTTTGATTCCGGCAGCAACATTACTATTGTCGCTTGCCGTTATGTTTTACCGCGACAGTGGCTAACCCAACATTTACAAGTCACTTGTGTACATGGGAAGACCAGGTCTTATTGTTCCGCAGAGTGTTACATCACCTGGAAAGGGGACCTGACTCGATTGCCAGTCGCTGTGTGACCCGAACCCCCCTTTCTGGTGATTTTGGGACAAGACTGATCGCACAGAATTAGCGGTAGAACTTACCTCGCTCCCGGGGCCTCATTGGGTCTGGTTATGAAGGGGCAGGGCTCCCTTCCCGTGGTCCCCACGCCGTGCGCTAGGGTAGACACTAATGACGCAGGTCCTCCGGGGGACGTTTCTCAGGCGACGGACCATGACCCGGAAGTATCCGCCAGGGAGGGCACGAGCCAGGGAACACTTCCGGTTGCTGACACACACGATCCTCTGAATAGCCTAGAACAGCAATTTCGATCCACGCCTGCGTCATTCAAAAGGGAACAGTGGAATGATGACTCCCTGAGGTTTGCCCAGAATGCTATCGTTGTCCCCGGTGGCCCACAGGCTGACAATTCCATACCACGCAAACCTTTTTTCGTTATGGAAAACAATCTGGTTTATTGAGTTGCGACCCACGAGGGTGAGGTGCAGAAATTGTTGCTAGTTCCGCGTACCTTCCGGCGGGAAATATGCGAATTAGCCCATGCCCACCTCTTAGGCGCCCACCTCAGGGCTGAGAAGACTTTGGAGAGGATAAAGCTCCGCTTTTACTGGCCCGGGATTAATGAGGAGGTCCGGCGTTTCTGTCAGTCCTGCCTGGGAATGTCAGATTTGCCAGATTCCTAGGAGGGACCGTGCTCCTCTCATCCCCATTCCACTTATTGATATTCCCTTCGAAAGAATAGGGGTGGATTTAGTTGGACCCCTGGAACCCTCTAACCGTGGCTATAAATATATATTAGTCATGGTTGACTATGCAACCCGGTATCCAGAGGCGGTTCCTCTGCGCTCCGCTAATACCAAAAATATCGCAGGGGAATTGGTCATCCTGTTTTCTAGAGTGGGTATACCCAATGAAGTCCTCACGGATCAGGGTATGCCCTTTAGTTCAGATACGTTCAGGGAGGTTGCCAGGTTACTCCGTATTAAGCACCTGAAGACGTCTGTCTATCACCCGCAAACAGACGGGTTGGTGGAACGATTTAACCAGATTCTTAAACAGATGCTACGCAAGGTAGTCAGCGCAGACGGTAGGAACTGGGACCAACTATTACCCCTTGTGCTTTTTAAACAGACGGGTTGGTGGAACGATTTAACCAGACTCTTAAACAGATGCTACGCAAGGTAGTCAGTGCAGACGGTAGGAACTGGGACCAACTATTACCCCTTGTGCTTTTTGCTTACCGGGAAGTACCCCAGGCCTCCACGGGTTTCTCCCTGTTTGAGTTATTATATGGACGACAACCCCGAGGAATATTGGATATAGTAAAAGAAGGATGGGAAGCAGAGGCCCTACCCTCCACGAATATATTAGAATATGTGGCGCAACTGCGTGACAGGCTCAATAAAATCAGGCCACTCCTAAAGGAACACGTGACTCGTGCGCAAGCAGCGCAAGCTCGGTGCTACAACTGTAACTCGGTACTCCGGCAGTTCCACCCGGGGGATCGAGTGATGGTGCTCGTTCCTACGTCCCACTCTAAATTACTAGCTCACTGGCAAGGACCATACAAAGTTAAAGAAAAAAAGGGGCTCATTGATTATTTGGTTAAACAACCAAATCGTCGGCCGAGCGAGAGGATCTATCATGTAAATTTGTTAAATCCTTGGAAAGAAAGGGAGGAATCTCCCGAGACGCGTGGGTCCCTCTCCCTATTCGCCGGCACACCTGCCCTTAACCTTGGTTACGAGCTGACCCCCCAACAACGGCAGGATTTAACACAAGCAATCCTGGCCGTTCCCGAAGTAGTGAGCGAGGCACCAGGCTGGACTTCGCTGATTAAGCATGACATAGTCACGGCACCCGGAGTTATAGTCCGGGAGAGACCCTATAGACTCCCAGAAGCAAAACGCGCCGAGGTGGAACTTGAGGTTCAACGGATGTTGGACATGGACATTATCGAAGAGAGCCATAGTCCCTGGTCCAGTCCTATCGTCCTCATGTCTAAACCCGATGGCTCCTGGAGATTTTGTAATGACTTCAGACGTCTAAACCAAGTCTCCAAGTTCGATGCCTACCCGATGCCCAGGATAGATGACCTTATCGAGCGCTTGGGTACGGCTCGTTATCTGACTACCCTTGACATGACAAAAGGGTATTGGCGGCATCTGCTAAGGAAAAAACTGCTTTCAGCACCCCAAGTGGACATTGGCAATACAAGGTCCTTCCATTTGGACTGCATGGGGCCCCAGCGACTTTTCAGCATCTGGTGGATAGAGTGCTAAAGCCCCACCAGTCCTATTGTGCCGCCTACCTGGATGACGTAGTCATCTATTCCGACACCTGGAAGGAACATCTATTGCAGGTATCCGCTGTCCTCACGACACTAGCGATGGCCGGTCTCCGCATAAATCCCCGTAAGTGTTTCTTTGGTTTAAAGGAGGCCAAGTATTTGGGCTACGTGGTGGGACGAGGACAGGTGAAACCACAATGTTTGAAAATAAAGGACATTCTCGAATGACCCCATCCGAATACCAAGAGACAGGTGCAGGCTTTCTTGGGGTTAGCAGGGTACTACCGCCGGTTCGTGCCCCGCTTCTCCGAAAGGGCAGCACCCTTGACTGATCTAACGAAAAAGGCGCTCCCTTATACGTGGTATGGAACGACAAGGCGGAACAAGCATTCAGTGACTTGAAAAAGGCCCTGACCTCGGCACCGATTTTGAGAACCCCTGATTTTACTCTTCCTTTTCTCCTCCAGACCAATGCTTCGGACACAGGCCTGGGCGCCGTGTTGAGCCAAAGTATCGATGGTGTCGAGCACCCCGTGATGTACCTGAGCCAGAAACTGCTGGACCAGGAGACCAGGTATGTGGCAATGGAGAGGGAAGCCTTGGCCATTAAGTGGGCGGTGACTCATCTACGTTACTACCTGTTGGGTCGCGAATTCACTCTAGTGACAGATCACGCTGCTCTTCAGTGGATGTCACTGCACAAGGAGTCGAATCCCCGAGTCACCAGGTGGTTTCTGGACTTACAACCGTATAAGTTCACCGTCACTTATCGTCGGGGTAACCTTCAGGCCAATGCCGATGCCCACTCCCGTATTCACGACCTCTCGGTTCGGTCCGCCCTACCTGACGGGTCTGGGCTGAGGGGGGGGGTCGTGTCACGTATGCGCAAATAGGGGGCTGCGGACGGACCTTAATACGATCGGGAAGTCATACGCCAGGAGGGAGTGGCGGAGTACTAACCTTTCTCTCTTTGTCTCTTACAGAAAAAAAAGACGCACCGCCGCCATGAATCTACCTCCTACAGCTTCCCGCACTATGTTACTTCCACCCTTCCTCTGTCCACTACCCATGACGTCAGCGATCCCATCATCCACCACGGTTCCTACCCAGCATTCCTCCACTTCCGGCCCCGCCTTCATAAATACTCCTTCGACGCCATCTTGACTCTGTCATCCAAATACTGTTTTGTTTATGTATTTTTTGACCGGATTTATTTTGATACTGTGGATAATTTTACAGTATACGGCGCCGGAAACCCCAAACCTTTATGTGTGTCTTTGATATCTCTTTTATAATATATATATATATATATATATATATATATATATATATGTATATATATAACAGTGGTACCTTCAGATACAAGTTTAATTCATTCCGTGACCGAGCTCGTAAGTCAAAACACTTGTATCTCAAATCAATTTTCCCCATTGAAATTAATTGAAATGAGATTAATTCCTGCCAGCCCCCAAAAAACCACCCCAATTTTTTGTTAAATTTTTTCAACATAAGAAAAATGTATTTATAATGAACAAATATTGTATACAAAGAAAATAAAACCTAATACAGAAAAGAGAATCTAAAGAAATAAACTGATGGTGGCAGAGCCGATTAGCGTATTGTAATGTTTTTTTCTTTCACTTCACTTTTGCTTAACTTAAGTTTCTTCTTCACTAGTTTTTTTTTGCCACACTTTCGTCACTTTCATTTGCAGGGTGTTTCAATAGAAACCTGTCCAATGAGCTTTGTTTCTTCCTCCCCTTTAGAATGTTTCTGAAATGAGTTAGGCAAGTGTCATTAAATAGCGCCGCTGCATGACCAGTTGCAACTTTTTCAGGGTGTTTCTTTTCAATAAAGTCTGAAACTTTTTACCACATTGCCAACACTTCCTTTATCTCACTTGAAGAGATACCCTCCTCTGCCCCTGGCTCCTCTGCAATACCGAACTCCTGCAGAACCTCCGTATGTGGCTGTGTCTGTAGTTCCATCAACTCCTCCGTCGTCAGTTCCTCGCAATGTACAACGAATTTTGGCTCATAACTCAAGGCAAAAAATCGACCTAGTGACGGCTTGTATCACTGTGTATATATATATATATATATATATATATATATATACACTGTATATATGTGTGTGTGCACTCACCGACCACTATATCAGATCCACCTTGCTAGTAACTGGGTTGGACCCCCTTTTGCCTTCAGAACTGCCATAATTGTCCATGGCATAGATTCAACAAGGTACTGGAAACCTTCCTCAGCGATTTTTGTTCATATTGACATGATAGCATCACGCAGTTGCTGCAGATTTGTCAGTTGCACATCCACAATGCAAATCTCCAGTTCCACCACACCAGCTCTATTGGATTGAGATCTGGTGACTGTTGACTGTGGAGGCAATTTAAGTACAGTGAACTCACTGTCATGTTCAAGAAACCAGTTTGAGATGATCTGAGCGTTATGACATGGCGCGTTATCCTGCTGGAAGCAGCCAGTGGGTACTGTGTCATAAAGGGATGGACACGATCAGTAACAATACTTATGGAAGGCTGTGACATTTAAACGATGTTCAACTAGTACTAAGGGTTCCCATAGTATGCTAAGAAAATATCCCCACAACATTACACCATCCTGAACCACTGATACAATGCGGAATGAATCCATGCTTTCACGTTGTTGACGCCACATTCTGACCATACCATATGAATGTTGAGGCAGAAATTGAGACCAGGCAACATTTTTCCAATCTTCTATTGTCCAATTTTGGTGAGTCTGTGTGAATTGTTGCCTCAGTTGCCTTTTCTTAGCTGAGCAGAAGTGGCACCTGGTGTGGTCTCCTGCTGTTGTAGCCCATCTGTTTCAAGGTTTGATATGTTGTGCATTCAAAGATGCTCTGCTACGTACCTCAGTTTTAATGAGTGGTTATTTGAGTTACTGTTGCCATTCTATCAGTTCGAACCAATCTGGCCATTCTCCCAGAGAACTGGCATTTTTGCAGACAGAACTGCCGCTCACTGGATATTTTCCCTTTTTGGACCATTCTCTGTAAACCTTAGAGATGATTGTGTGTGAAAATCCAAGAAATCAGCAGTTCCGGCACCAACAACCATGGCACATTCAAAGTCACTTAAATCACCTTTCTTTCCCATTCTGATGCTCGGGTTGAGCTTCATCAGGTTGTCTTGACAATGTCTACATCCCTAAATGCATTGGGCTACTGCCATGTGATTGGCTGATTAGATATTTGTGTTACCAAGCAGTTGAACAGGTGTACCTAATAAACTGGCTGATGAGTGTACATATGTGTGTGTTTTATTACAGTGTATATTTTTAATTTTTTTATTATTTATTTTATTTACAAAATATATTTTGTTACAAACAACACAGGTGTGCTGGCATCCCGGATGGGATCAATGGTTCCTTACCCAGTTGGAATGCCTTTATAATGCAGGGACATGGATCCCAGCTAATATGATTGCTGGAGCTTTTTCTGGTCAGGAGGCCATGACAGTGGAAGGTCCAAGGAGATTGCCTCACAAGGCCAAGTATTCCCTCCATACTTTGGGGGGCTGCATTCCCCTGGTGGAGTTCCCATTTGCAAAGGCAACAGTCTTTTCTACAAGGCCAAACTTTGTGAGTGATGTACTGTATATACATTGTCTCCTTCGACTGTCCTGACATTTAGTCTGTATTTAGTCTATAAACAATACAGAATCATCAGATCAAATATCTTCACTGCATGATGGCTGCGTGTATCAGTTGCCAAACCACAAAAAATGTATGTAACAGTTTTAACCGTATGAGGAGAAATCACTGACTTCACTATTGCTTCCGTTTTTCTGCGTGCACTTGAAAGGTTCGCCATTAGATGACTTAGTCCGTTGATTTACAGCTAGTGTGATGTTTTACACACGTAAATGATGAAGTGCGTTTAGCTGCACAAATGATCTCCTTACAGTCTCCAGGATGCAAGAGGAAGTTTGTGATCTTCGACAAACTCTTTACACTTGGAACGTCCTTTTTATGTTTTGCTTTTACCACGTGCGCTTCAAAATCAACAAACATGCAACAAACAAATCTCGAGTTCGAAAACAGCTGTATTTTTTTAAGTTTGCTTTTATGTTTTCTTATTTCTACGGAAACCAGTCTCGCTAGCGCCATCACTCCAAAAGACGTTTACAGTCCCTAAAGGACGCTCAGATGTGCGGCTCACGCCGCGCTAGCGAAGACTGCTGTTTAGTTTGTATTGACAGAAGCCAATTCTAGCAGGACTGTACACCACCGGGATGCGATGACTGAGGCTGACACGACCCTTTGAACCCGTAAACAAACTTACAGTGTCCATGACATCATATCCTCCACGATTTAAATGAAAATCCGTACAATTTTATTCATGAAAATTTCGCCCGGACGCTTATTTTACTAGAGGAAAAAGAGGATCTGTCCGGGTACGTATGCTGACCCTATCACCGTTTACTACTGACCGACTGCAAATATATTGTTGCATTTAACATAATTGCAAATTTTAATGTAGTTACTGCAACAGTGTGTTGCTTGGTCGACATTACATATTATAAATATATTTCGCAAAAAATAAAACTCAACGTCCATTTTTAAAATACGTCTTTTCTTACCCGCTTGTGCTCCTCAGGCCGCCCCCGCTCACAGGTATTGTTACTTTCAGAGGCAAAGTAGGCCTCTTTGTGCCATCTACTGGCTGAAAGGTGTATTGCTGTTTGGAAACTGCACAACACATTTTTCAACAGGAAGAGTGAAATATTTGATATCTATCTCATTTCACATACAATATATGGATATGCATAAAAAGAATGAAAAGAAGTGTGCAGATATTTAGCTGTCTGAATGAGGTTGATTGTTAATCATAACGTAACCGTGGGTGCACCTTTATCAAGTTATCCCTCAGAGGTTATATGTTACATTTTTGATGTCTGTGGTTTTCTGCAACATACAGTGAATGTAGAAAAAATTCAAACTAATTTGAGGCATCGAAATTACTTTTGTTTATTTTTTATTTGCTTATTTTTGTGGTATCTGTGCAACTTGCAATTTTACCGAAGTCTCAGGTTTTTGAGCTAGAATCAAGACTACTGTGGTGTGTAGTGGAGATCCAACCCTGGCCAAGGAGATAACTTATCTGACAGTACATGACATTATTTAAGTCAGATAACCCTCCCTAACTATATTGTAAAAAGACATAGCTCTGGGGGAGGAAATGATCTGGAAACAATTCCAGGTGAGATGGAAGCCCAATGTGGTAGGGCTCTGCAGCTCCTTCAGCACCCCCTGGCAGCAACCACAGAACCCAACAGGGTTGTGCCAAACTCCAACTCCTATGGAGCCCTGTGGGAATACACCGCTGCAGAACAGAGGGACTGACATCTATCGCTCTGTGGGAAAAAATGCCCCGAGTACACTCTTTCCCCCAGTCCTTCCACTATAGAGGCATCCCAGCTGGGTAAGGGCCCCGACCAGCTGTCACAATATTTATTTGCTTATTAATTGATGGCTTTGCTGTATTATTTGTCCTGTGAGCCCATATCCTTGTTTTTATGTGTCAGCTGCTATATGTATTTGAATTAAGTTTATCTAATCTAATCTACTACACTAAATGAAGAAACAATTTTAACAGTTTTGAATGTATAGAAGATGCACTTTAATTTAGATACAAATGCTAGATGTTTCTGAGTAATCTGACCATCCATCCATTCATCTTGAAGCCTACAACAACCACCCTTTCATCATTCTGTTCCCTTCTATTCATGTATCTTAGTGTAACTATCTTCCTTCTTTCATGTTATTATTTAAAAGCCACTGATTTTCTGATTTGCTCAATCCTGTTTATGTGTCGCTACAGCCTCTCCCGCTGCACTGAACACAAGCCAAAGAGAAATCTGAATTAGGCACCAATTCATTGCAGTGCACACACCCCTACTTGGCCAATTTAAAGTCTCAAAAAAAACTTGCTCTGACATATTAGGAAAATTTGAAGAAAACCCACTGGCCAAGGAGAGAACATGCTAACTCCACTCAGACAGTAAGCAGACTGGGATTTGAACCCAGACTTCAGAAGCTGTACAGCAGCACTAACCACGTCCTCTTGTGTTTTAGCCAGGGCTCCTCCTCTGGTTGGGGTTCAAAGTCATGTTTTATGTCTCTTTTATTCATTCTTGATTCTTTTTATATTGTAAAATGAACATGACAAGGAATTGGTGCAGCCACCTGTGTACTTGACCTTGGCTGCAAAAACGCAAAGTTTTAGTACAATAGTGCACAGAATTGAGTCCAAAATAGAACTGATTAACGGAGGGAGGAGGTCGGGTTTTATAGGGAGGTCAGAGGAGGTGACGTTGTCCTCGGGGCCGGAAGTAATGTCTTCAGAGCCAAACTGGAAGTGACAACTTCGGACATGGAAGAATTTCCCATGTCTTGTGTGTGGGGATAAAATAAGGTTTAGCGCGCCCCGCCATCCCCTGGCCTGGCATGGAATTCCCTTCTTTTGGTTCCTGTAGCTGGCTCCCATGCGCATGTGTGTGACAATATACAGTATGTTGATTATGTGCATCATTCTTTATTTTTGATTTTGTCTATGTATGTAAGTTGTCTTTCTTATGTATGTTCCACATGTTTTGTGGGCGCTCCCCCTAGAGGCAGGGCCACCTGCACTCCACTCTGTAAAACTGGATGGCTTCCCACAGTTCCTGGCGGTTCATGTCAAATGCACTAGCGATTTGGTGAGTGTTACTTGTGGTTTTGTGATGCTGTTGTTAGTTTAATGCTTTGGATTTTTGACCATTTTGCTGTTTTTTGAATTGGATTATGTATTGGGTCTTGTTCACATTTGATTGCCCTTGTTGGCATTTTTGTGATAATAAATGTTTTATTTTATAAAGATTTTACTTGGTTCTGTTTGTATCTAGCTGAGATTTTGGTGGGATTTCCCTCCACGGGTGGGCATTTTTGAAAATGCTTTTAGGATTTGCATGCTTTCGGACTCCCAGTCATAACACATCCTGTAATGATTCACCAGTTAAGTCTGGGGGACCACTGTGGCTGCAGGCTTTCATCCCAACTAACGTCTTGGTTAAATTGTTTAGTGAGTTTTCCCTTTTATTCTATAATGACACATTCACACTTAGCATTGTAAATTTACAGCATTTGTTTAGTACTTTTCAAGGTTTTAAATTGGCTTTCTGCAAACATTTCTGAGGCGCATTTCAGGTGTTTCTCTGCATTTTTCAATCATTTTTCCAATATTTTTGAAAAAAGCTTTTCCATGGAAAATATGGCTGACATCACTTACATTTTGTAGGCACTGTGATTCAAGAATGTCTTGACTTCAGTACTGTAATCACTAGGATTAAAAGCAGTAAAGTGCAGGTGTTGTCAGTGTCGTGATCGCTCCTATTGGGTTTATCCTGTTCTGCAGCTAAGCTAAGCACATAAGTGGAATAAGTGGACATATGAGGAAAAAAAAAATAATTACATTATTTTTCAAAATTAAAATAGCCTGCTAATGTCGGTGCAACATCATACACATGTGTGATCTGGTCATCTAGTAAAAGCTAGTGAGGAAGGTGTTATCATGCACAGCGGTAATCAACTCAAAGCAATATGCTGTATTCATATACATGTAATAATGCTTTTACCAAGGTGTAAATTTAATCACTCCTGTTGGCTTAGGCTTTTCTGCACCTTTGAGCTGGGCTGCCACCCTATGTCTTTCTATGACCTCAATAAGTGCATTCAGGTCTTTAAATGCCTATCTGTGGACTGGTTGGGCACGAAAATCGGGGAGGGCATTTAATAGAAGCTCATAGGCCACCTTTTCTACAACCCGCGTTGCGCTATTAACTTCTGGCCATAGCCAACGCCATATTTTACCCCTCAACTCACGAGCCTGTAGACTAGATGGTCTCTCAGGTTCAAACCACCAGTTCCTACACCACCTCACCTGCTGGTTCGCAGAGACACTGTACAGTACCTCTTTAGGATTTCAACCTTCATAAGATCATATTCAGTGGCTTCCTCAGTCCCGAGGTCATAATAAGCCTTTTGTGCCCTTTAGGAACGGTGCCAATTTGTTAACCCACTCCTTGTGTGCCAAAGAACAATGGCGTGCCATACATTCAGAAATCAGGAGATACAACTCTATATTGGCGTTCTCTTGAATGGTAACTTAACTTCCTGAACCACAGTGGCCAGGTTAGCAATGACTGAAGTTAGGTCCTGCTCTACTGACATTTTACAAGCAAAAATCCTGTCAACTGTGCCAATGTTGTAGAAAGCAGACAACAGACGAAAAAGATTTGGGGATGGCCACCTGGTATACTGCAAAATATGCAAAAAATAAAGAAAACACATCTTTACAGGCGGAGTTCAAAATGGAACTGCGTAACAGATTAACAACTGAGCTTAAATATGGTGGAAAGAAGGAAGAAGTGGACTCAGGACGGCCAGAACAGGAACAAATGAGGCAGTATGATGGATTCTGGGTAAGGGATGTCATCACTGTTAGCCAGAAGTGCCGTCAATACTGCGTGGACCAGTGGTGATGTCATCAAAAGGTGGGGTCTTTGGGTGAACTGCAGACAAATCTACATACAGGAGTTTTCTAAACTGCTCACTGCTAAAACACTTAGGTGTGAATAGTGTTATTGAAAACAATGACAAATAACTTTACAAGTGGTTTAGGAGCATTCCTATGTAGCACAACAATGATATAAAAACAATCTGTGTAAATGGGCCCTTAGAAATTCCAAAATATTTGTATTTTTGGCACAAGTTTAAACCACAGGGGACAAACGTAAATCCCAAGAGAATCACAGTGGCTGAAGATTCTCATTCTAGCCACTTCCTTAATTAGTCACTAATGACCGCTTCAAATGGAATATGCTGCTGTTACTTGCTTACTTTTTAGGTGCATTTACACATAATGCACAAAGAAACTATTGTGATTGCCATGTCTGTCAGTCTGTCTGCCCACATGAAACAACTTGGAGCTCCGCCCCAACATGGACCAATTTTGTTGAAATGTTGCACACTTATTCTTCCAGGAAATATATATAGTTAGTAAGCACTGTGTTTTTTTTGTTTTTTTTGTTTGTTTTGTTGTTGAGTACTTATACTCTTAGATATGAACTGGCTCTCATATTTGTTATTCCCTCTGATCCAATTGACCTCCAGCCCCTGATCACAGCCCTGAAAACCAAACCCCAATTCCACTGTCACTTTTCGAATGTACCACTTAAAACATTAAATGAGACGCCCTCCCCAGACTTTGATCACACTTCTGCAAACTCCAAAGGAGAAGCATTGGTCTTAGATTGTGGCACTTGAATTTCTAATGGGAAAATGCTCTGTGCTCCTTGCTCTTCTCGTTAATAAACCAGTGAAACACCAGCAAGTAAATCCACTTAAAGCAATGCTTTAAATATACATTCACATCTGTGGAATTTAAATGAGAACTACATACAACTCACCAAAAAAAAAAAAAAAAAACACAAAAAGAATTACTCTGCTTGAGTGAATGGCATAAACAAATGAAAATCATAAACATCTAATAATAATAATAATAATATGTATTCAAATTTCCTATTTTTGCTACTGATTAGCTATTTCAATTCAAAATAATTCACTTTCCTATAAAATGGTCTTTTGCAGTGGCCATAAATGAAGGAAAAGCAGAAAAAGCAGGAATTGATCTAATGCAATATTGTTTTACTCATAGACAATTGTGTATAGCATGGTCAAGAGTATGCAGCTCCAGTGACCTAACATTATCATCATTATTTGGCTAACACCTTTATCCAAAGTGACTTATAATATTTGGGATACAACTGGTTGCATTTCTTTTGTTTTTCCAAATGGAGCACAAGCAGATGAAGTGACTTGCTCATGGTCACACAGTGTCAGTAGAAAGAGTTGACCCCACAATCCCAGATTAGGAAGTCCTAGGTCCAAAACCTTAAACACTGCAACACACTGCCTACTAATAATATTAGCCCTTGATAAAAAGAAAAAAAAACTACAAATACTGTATATAGAAAAGTACTCAGTACATAATAATTTTGCTACACCTGATTAACCAATGGTACTATAATTGACGCCTATTGTCTTATGAAATTTCCTGGACAAAACTGGGTAACACATCTAATAATGATATACTTGTGTACTGTACATAATAATTCCACTCCTTCGTGGAACCTGAGTCAGTATCCTACTCCTCATTGTTGCCTGTGCCTTGGTTTTTCTCCCACATTCCCAAAGACATGCAGGGTAGGTGACTTGCATAAAAAAAATCGCAGCTTGAGATGAGGGATTTCAGTCCTTCAACCTACTCGGTGCTAGACCAGTGACGCAACTGGAAAGTTATACAATAAAAGTTGCATTGTTTCATGCTATGATTTTTCTCAAAGCTCCCACATGAAAGTGTATTCTTTGCTATTAAACGATAGAAAAACATGCTTTTTCCTCTCTAACTTGTAGAATTATTTCAGTTTATGCAATCTTTTAGACAATTATTGAAGGACTTTCCAAGATATTGCCCTTATGCCGGTTTTCTTGATGACATCTCACTGACAGAATAACACAGTCAGGAGCAGCTATAGAAGCTAGTGGAACAGGTGCAGAGATGGAAGAGTGCAGGTCTAAAGCTGTAAAGATCAAAGTGAACATTCTTTGGTAAAAAGAAAAAGGGTCTCATAGCATATGGCATGATCTCTACATCGCAATGCAGATTCTATTGGAACACATCCAAAGAAAGAAAAGGCAACAATATTCAAATCAATACACCTGCACCTCCTTACATACTTGAGTTAAAAAAGAATTTGGAACACTTAAAGCATAAGACATTTTTGAAAATGTTAGCAACATTTCAAGCTCTTGCATATATACTGTTTCACAAAGATAAAAAGTGGTGAGGTGTCAACAAACAAGTAACTTTTACACAATCAATTAAACTGATGCCTTCAGCAGAAAAAAATAGTTAACTACAATGCTCAAATATCATCGTTGGTATAGTTATGTATTATTCTATTATGAAATTTTAGAGCGATGAGTCCTATGACTATAGAACAAAGAATTTAAGAATAAAGGGAAGTAACTCAATAAGGATATTGGATTAGAAGGGTTTTCAGATGAAAATCAAACTCAATCCTCTAAGGGCAAAAAGAATGGAAAGTATAGGAACATAACAATACAATAATGAAGACAGATACTTGGAGGTAAGGTTGTTATACTCACTGGGAATGGGGCTGGAGAGTGGACACGTGTTGCTTGTTGATTAGCACATGTAAGTAAGACTTTCACTGTACTCTACACAATATTATGACAATATTGACCCTCTAGACCTATGAATGGAAACATCTGAACTACTCCTTTTTTTCTCCTACTATTAGTGAGTTGATTGAACCACTGTTGATTCTTTCCAACACACTTGCTTTTATACTTGTCAAAAATAAAAAGCAGAATACTGTCTTCTGATTGCTTAACACAAGCAGAATGACAAAGAGAAATATAAAGCCCATAGTTTTATGTCTCATACTTTTAACTCAACACAGTGCCTTTGGAGTTCTGAACTTAACATATTGAAAGCTCAAATACTTCAACTATTTAGACAATGATCATGTTAAAAATGTAAATATGTTAAAAACCTTTTTTTTAAGAAATACTCTTTTGGTAAGGACTCACTGTGCTACCCATCTCTATAAGTAATCAACATAGACCTCAGAGTTAACATTTGCAGTGCAACTTGCAATGCATATTTGTAACTCTATGCCATTTGGTATGGGATTTGTAAAAACCATATTAGTGTTTGTGATGTTTAACCTGTTGGAATGAAAAATACAATACATTTTACTACTAAAAATGTTTGTGATGCAAAACTTTTAGAATGACAAGAAACACAGCAACCAGAGGGACACACAAACACTTATGCTTTTAATAAGCTGGATGATGAATCACTTCAAGTGCACTTTATTGTCATTTGTATACAATATAATGAAATTCTCACTAGCATGCCTCTTGTCTCTTCAGAATAGTGACAGTGAAGCAATACAATGAAAAAGACAAAAACACCTTATATAGGCTGTAGCCTTTCTATATATTATATGATATACAGTATATGTGCAAGAACATATACCATATGTTTTACTATTATAGGCAGATCTGTAACCTAGACATCTCTGATGTGCCAATGGTTCTGTATTGTTTGTCAGAAGAAAGAAGTGATTAAAGCAACTGTGCAGGATGGCTGAGGTCTTTAAAGATCCTGCTTGTATTTTTCAGGCAACGACTGTTGTACAGTATATGTCATGAAAAGAAGGAAGCTGAGTGTTGGTGCTGTTCTCTGCTGTCTTCACCACACTCTGCAGGTCTTTATGCTCTTCAGCCAAGCAGGTGCCATACCGAGATGTGATGGATGGGCTCCAAGGTGCACTAATTGAAGTTTGGGAGAGCAGATGGAGAAAGGGGAGCTTTCCACAGACCTTTCAGTAACTACAGGTGTTGTTGAGCCTTTTCCACCAAAGGCAAACTATGTTACTCACACTTCAGATCATCAGTCACGGTCACTCCAAGAAATTTAAAGTTACTCAGCCTTTCAACAGAATCCCCTTGGATGTATACAGGCATGTTATTGGTTTTCTAAAGTCATTAACTAGATCCTTAATTTTGCTAACTTTAAAGTGGAGATTGTTGTCCTGCAAACAACTGTGCCAAAATAAATCTCTACCCTGTGAGCTGTCTCTTCATTTTTGGTGATCAGACCTGCAAAGATGGTGTCATCAGCAAATTTAATAACAGAGCTGTGGACCAATTTCTTGCACAACAGTCAAACACGAAGAAGGAGCTACAGAAAGACTGCCATAAACTACCAAAACCAATATATCTTGCGCATTAAGATCAATCTACAGAATAAAGAAAATTACTTACGAATTTAATATAATTTGCTTCTTTTGCAAACACTTCTAATTAATAGAAGCTCATGTTATACCCAATGTGCATATTTATTACTTATTATTTGGCACCTTTATCTTTATAAAACACTTAACATGTCATATTCCTGTTTATATCGTTTTAACCTATGGATAACATTATACTTGCTCAATGGAATTTTTTTATTATTTAAAACTTTGTGAATTTTACTTCGTAATATTTTGCGCCTTGGGATAGGTGTCCGCTGCTCTTGTACACAGAAATCAAATTACTTTTACATATACGTATTAAGGATTTGAAATAAGTTCGACATATGAGCTGTGAAAAACGCTCGGCATTTGTCTTAAAAAACACAATTTTTTGATTATTAATACTACGAAGAGGTTAGAAACATGAAAATAGTAATGTTAACAGAAAAGCAAAGGCCATTAATACATTTACAAGTCATTTTTAATTTTCTGGGTCGACTTTAAGTATGTTCTGCAGTGGTTTCAATTTTACAAACAAAACAGTAGTATACAGAAAACCCTCAATAATTTAACATGGTGTTCAGTTCGTTTAATATTTTGAAGTATACGCCGCGTCTTGTTCGTTGCGCTTAGTCCACACTAGCACTTTAATGCCTACTACCCACGTAAATCTTCCAACTTTTTCTCATAAATTATCTTACGTCTTTATTCGGAGCGCAAAACAAATAATATTTCGCCATCATCACCTTATATAAATCAAACTGAATACTAGTACAAATATGGCCAAGTAAATGCTATTCGTGAACTGTAATTCTTTCTCTTTGGGATTCCCGCACGCACAAAACTGTGAAGCATCCATGACCTTCATTGCTTTTTATTTTCTTAATCCTGGCCCACATAAACATATTCACAGCAGTATGATACCCCGCGTTTTCTCATTTTCTCTCCCTCTTCCTTGTAGTATCGTCAGCTTTGTTTGTTTTAAATCATTGGTCAAAAGCGAACATTTCATTCGTATTATTGGTGAGTTATTCTGCCTATTACACTCTAAGAACCGCCTTAAACCTTCAGCAGTGCGCGCGCATGACTGAGTCACCCAATAGGAATTCTTCGCGCAATTTTTCAAATTATTTTCCGAGCAGCGCTATCCGGCGCTTCACTCCTAATGATTCCCGGCCCTAAATAGTTCTTAGAGGAAAAATATTTTAGGAGATAATAATTTTTGAAAGAGCACAACTCAGAAATGCGTATTAATATTAGTCCAATCTCTAAGATGTGAAGATTATCTTTGGGGCTTGGTAGCTGTTATCACATGAAAGTGTTGGTCTTGAGCCGCGGAGTGATATATTATGTACGTCAGATAGTGAAACGGTTACGCAGAGGGTTGGCCGCGCTTTGAGACGTTGAACCCGACTCAATAAACTGTTTTGTGTAATGCGGCATGGTTTAATTCATAGTTTTTATTTTTTTCCTTACATCACCTTGTTTTTAGGACAGCGTGATGTTCTGAGTTTATATGGATTTTGATGACTCGTGTTGTATTTTACGATAAACAGGTAAGTATCTGCCGTTTGTCTGAAGTATAACTGTTATGCTTGAAAATGTTATGATATTGCATGGCATTTGTTCATATCGCCCGCCACAATTTGCTTCTTAGTCTGCGTTGCGGAGACCGCAAGTAGTAGTAACGTGCTTCTGCGGCTTATTTTAAGACATGTAAGAACTGTTTCTTAATAGTTTTGCGGTATATGTGTTTATATATGCTTATAATATACAAGTTCGTTCTGGCTAAAATGTGTACTTTATTACTACTGTAATTTCTGTAGTCCGACATATTCCATGTTTTCAACAGGTAAGCTGATTTTAACTGACCAAGATGACGGTGCACGGGAAAATTGTAATTATAAAGAGAAATGGAAGTGATGGGACAGAATTCCCGCTAACGATGCCTATATGCATGTTTGGAAGGTCAGTGACAATTCAACCGTTCGTTGAACGATACACGATGACTGTCTTTAATGTGTATTAGGCGTAAAACTTCTGCACCGGTGATCGTGGATCATTTCACTTTTGGTAAAAACCTCGCGTTTCAGCCATATTTGTTTCAAATGTATTCATATCAGTTTTCTGTTTATGACTTGGATAAATTACATCCTTCTGCTCAGTTTCAGCATATAAGTTTAACTGCAGTACTGTCCGAATCTTTGACTTTTAAAAGATTAAAAGGCGTTATATAAATGTTTCCCAGTTTTTAATGTTATAAAAGTGTATTTAGACAACATTAAATATATGGTCTAGTGGTAGGTAATTACAGTTCTTAATTTTAAGATGCTGCTTTTCTGTTCATCTGTTTTGAAAATAAATTCTTTTAAGTGTGCTAAGCCAAGCAAAACAATAAATAACAGGCATATGAAATATGTTAACCTGTTTTGTCTGTTACGTACAGGAAACCAGATTGTGATATTCGCATTCAACTACCCCATGTTTCTAAAGAACACTGTAAACTGGAAATTAATGAAAACAAGGCAGTGAGTCATGTTTTATATAATTCTAATTTAAAATAGTTATGTTGTTTGTAGATGTACATTGCTTTATTTATTTCTCTTTTAGGTAATTTTAACTAACCTGAGCTTGGTTAATCCAACTTGTGTGAATGGAAATATTGTACCAGAACCTAAACAATTGAAGCACGGAGATATAATAACTATTATTGATCGTTCTTTCAGGTAATTTCATTTTGCATTTTTATTATACAGTATTTGATGGTTACTGTCAATAGTAAATGAATGCATACTGTGTAAATCGACGTCATTAGATTCAGCATCAAGTTCACACTGACCCCCTAAACCGAGTATGAACATGTGTAGATGTTTGTAATATACTTGTTTTCATTCTCCTTAGCAGATGGATTGCTGTTTCTTTAATTGTCACTACACAGTTGAACATCCCTTAGTATTTACAGTATGCTCTTGACAATTTGTAGGATATGCTTTACTACATAGGTGCCTTTCATCTCATTTAGTTACTTTTACTATTGCTTGTGATTTTAGGTTTGAATATCCCAATGCTACTCCCAGGAAGAGAAGATCAACCGCAGGAAACAAAACTTTACAGGTAGTGAAAAAAGTAGTCTAACTGAGTGTTCATTGTTGGCAGTTATTGCCAACAAGTTAATTGTGACTGCCAAGGCTTATTTTGATAGCTTTATTGTACACCAGATTGTCAAGATCATAGAGTGGTGTATTCAAAAGCATTGTTAAAAGTACAGTTTCTTTTAAAAGCATAGTAAAAAGATTTGCCGTCTTATTTTGAAGTGTTGTCTCTTTGTTTTTGAATATAAAACCTGCTTTAAGTAGCATATTTCTTAATTTAAAAAGTTTTCTTAATGGTACCTTTTTATTTGTTGAGTAAAGGGATAGATAAGTGAATTTGATGTTGCAAAACCTATTTGGCTCATTTTGTAGCTCGACTGTTGCCAAAAGTTTTCATACATTTAATTTTTAAAGAAAATGTAAATTTGTGTGTTTTTAAGTGTACATTCCAGAACATGTTAATGTTTTAAAAGCTATTAAATCGAAATATAAGCAATGGTGAAGATTCTATTAGAAACATCTTTCTTTGTTGACCTGAATACTTTTGTGAATGCTGTAAAAATTAACAGGTGTATAATTCTTCAGCAGGTGAAGGAAACTGTTGGCCATTTATCTGAAAATAAGAGTGAATTTGCAGCTTTGATTTCAGGTGGGTTTAATAATTGTGTGAGGAGTTTGAGTTTTCATATGATTTCTTTACATTTTTATGCCTTAATGTAAAGTGTGTACACTTACACTTTATATAAAAACATGCATGATGTAACAATTTGGGTGTTTGAAATATGTGGAATAAGAAACAATTGTGTCCTAAAACTGTTAGTGCAGACTTGGAGATTTGTTTGTTCGATTTGTAATTGCCAAACAGTTGATTATGAAAATGTTATGATTGGTTTATTTCTTTAGTGCTACTGCTGTTCATTTATTTTGGTACTTTAATTTTCATTCAGCTATTTGTAGGTAGTGAACATGTTAAGAAGCACTGTTACTCATATTTTACTTGGGCAATTCTAAAAAATTTATGTTACTAGTATGATGTGTTCACAGTTATAAGTATTAAATAGTACCTCTTAGTAAGGCTATTATACTAGCCTCTCTGTTTTGAATCATTTTAAATGTTCCTTAAATTCAGTAATGTTTCAAACATACTGATGTGATTTAAAATTGGGGATGTTTGTCGTACATATTAAAAACTCCAATTGAATTTGGCACTAGTGACACCAGAGCAACAGCCACATGCTATACATCTTGCTACTTGGTCTGTTAAGCAAAAGCTTGAATTTAAAAAGCACTGAAGTTCAGATTCTGATACTCTAAATTGTAGATTAGTAGTTCAAGTTAGCATGTCCTTGTGCATCCAAGGCAAGGATTTATAGAGGCTTCACTTCTTGTGTTGTTGACAACACAAATCTAAAACATTTATCAGCTTTTTGCGAGGTGGCATCATATTTTCACCTTCCTGGCATCTATGTTTAGGTGGTTTAAGATGGAAATTCATAATGCTTCACAACAGACTTGATAATCCTGCCAGAAGTGGAACTTTCCATTTAGTGATAGCAAACCAAATTCTGTCAGACTCCCACCTACTTTCCTTATATTGTCCCTTTATTGTGAAATATCAGATAAAACATACTTATTTTCACTTTACGGTACTTAGTTTGTCAGGCATATTTTTGAGGTTTCACTGGTGTCTAACTTAATTTTCAGTGCTGATCATTTTTTCCTTTGGTTCTGATTTGTAATCCTGTTTACTTTGAAAGGCATTTTAGGGGTACTAGTTAAAAAAAATTAACATGACATTTGCAGTTCTGTGATAGTATTACTTGTACATTTCTTTTTCAGTATTGAGCAAGAAAATGTGCTGAGTTCTTAACTTCCAAGTGATACTAGTTATAAATTATCTTTTGAGTGTTTTTTTTTTTTTTTTTTTTTTTTTTTTTAAAGAATGTTTATCAGAAATGAAGATGCAGTTGCAAAGTGTTATCAAGTTTCATTGTAGGGATCTGTGTGTTTTGCACTTGTGTGTATATATACTCAGCAAAAAAAGAAATGTCCCTTTTTCAGGACTGTGTATTTCAACAATAATGTTTTAAAAATCCAAATAACTTTACAGATCTTCATTGTAAATTGTTTAAACAATGTTCTCCATGCATGTTCAATCAACCATAATCAATTAATTAACATGCACCTGTGGAATGGTTGTTAAGACCTTAACAGCTTACAGAAAGTAGGCATTTAAGGTCACAGTTCTAAAAACGCAGGACACTAAAGAGACTTGTCTACCGACTGTGAAAAACACCCAAAGAAAGATGCCCAGGGTCCCTGCTCATCTGCGTGAACGTGCATTAGGCATGCTGCAGGGAGGCATGAGGACTGCTGATGTGGCTAGGGCAATAAATTGCTATGTCCACACTGTGAGACGCCTAAGACAGCGCTACAGGGAGACAGGAAGGACAGCTGATCATCCTCGCAGTGGAAGACCACGTGTAACAACACCTGCACAGGATCGGTACATCCGAATATCACACCTGCGTGACAGGTACAGGATGGCCACAACAACTGCCCGAGTCACACCAGGAACACACAATCCCTCCATCAGTGCTCAGACTGTCTGCAATAGGCTGAGAGAGGCTGGACTGAGGGCTTGCAGGCCTGTTGTAAGGCAGGTCCTTACCAGACATCACCAGCAACAACGCCGCCTATGGGCACAAACCCACCTTCGCTGGACCAGACAGTAGTGGCAAAAAGTGCGTGAGTTTCTGCATGACAGCAATGTCAGTGTTCTGCCATGGCCAGCGAAGAGCCCAGATCTCAATCCCATTGAGCACGTCTGGGACCTGTTGGATCGCAGGGTGAGGGCTAGGGCCATTCCCCCCAGAGATGTCCAGGAACTTGCAGGTGCCTTGGTGGAAGAGTGGGGTAACATCTCACAGCAAGAACTGACAAATCTGGTCCAGTCCATGAGGAGGAGATGCACTGCAGTACTTCAAGCAGCTGGTGGCCACACCAGATACTGACTGGTACTTTTGATTTTGAGCCTCCCTTCATTCAGGGACACATTGTGAAACATTTTTAGTTTATGTCTTATGGTGTTGACTCTTTTAGTGTTCATACAAATATTTACACATTAAGTCTACTGAAAGTAAAAACAGTTGAAAGTCAGGGGACGTTTCTTTTTTTGCTGAGTATATTAATGTATGCTACGTGTGCATTGTTAAAAATGGTTATTTTTAGGTAGGCTCTTTGGTGTAATTGCTGAGATATACTGTATGTCATCATTTTAAAGTGAAAGTTGTTAGTTCTCTTCCCAGTGCTGGCTTTTTTTGTGCTCCTCACCAAATTTTTTAAATGCCTGTATGTTAAATTTGTAAAGAGAAAACGGGTTCTATACATATGTAGGATCCTATTCAGGATAGAAAATCACTGTATAGGGAGATATGTTGTTTCACTTGAACAGTGATTTTATGGAAGTGCCGAATGTTATCTTGCAAAATAAGTGTGTTTACTCAGAAAAATTTAGCATTAGCAATAGCCAGGGATCTCTTATTCAAGAGTAAATTGGATATAATGCAATGCAAAATGATATTTTTAGGGCACAAGAGAACTGTTTAGAAAAGCTGCTCTGTGTACACTTGTAGATGAAAGTGCAGAATAATGGTATAGAGGGAAAAAAACTGAGTGGTTCTGGCTATACGTTTTGTTAACGAAGTCGACAAGCGAGTGAGTGTAGAACAGTCAAGGTTTAGATTTATACAGGACGGGATAAAAATTAGTGTAAAGGCATGTATGCATAATAACATAAATTGTAGCCCAAAGTTTAACTGCAAAAGGAAAATAACACTTTAAAAATGGCTTGCCTTGATGCTATAAATGTTTAAAAAAAAAAAAAAAAAAGTTGGAGTTTTATGTAGCAGAGTATAATTATTTTAGTAATAACAGAAACCCAGCTAAATAACAAGGAAATGGATGACTAACAGATGGTTACACATTTTTAGGAAGGATAGACAGGCCAGAAAGGGATGTGGGGAAGTTGTTGTTTAGGTCAAGCATAATTTAAATGCATGTCGTCTTCAGTTGGGTGATGAGCTAGATGTTTGTGGGAATATCTGAAATGCAGCAGGGAAAGAGTCCTTATTTAAGGAGTGTGCTTATGAACACCCCAAGGCAGACAGTAATTTCAATATGCACCTTTTTAATATTAAAAAGGTACATTTATAGGGTGATGTTATAGTCATGGTGGATTTTAACTATCCCAGTATTAACTGGGCTAACCTGTTAGATTGTTTAGATTTAATCAGTGTCTGTTTTTTAACGCAGTATTTTAAAGCATTAATGCAGGATGAAGCCTGTCCAGATTTAGTATTTTGTTAAAATCGGTATAAAGTTCAGGGTGTAGAGGTGATTGAACCGCTAGGGTAAAGTGACCGTAATAGAATACAATTTTTTTAGTGTTTTGGCAAAGACTTTTTAGTGGATGCAAAGACTAAAACTGTTGCTTTTAACTTTGCTGCATCTGTTCAGAATGTTCCTACTAAAGACTAAAAGCGATAAGCTTTTCAGTGTAAAAACAGCTGAGGTCTAGAAACGTTTTGCGTTTAATGCAAGACGGGTACATCCCAGAAATAGGAATTGTTAGGAAATTGTGGGTAGGTAAGGAGATAAGCTGCAAAGTTTACAAAAAAAAAAAAAACTTCTTTAAAGCATATAAAACTAATTCCAATATGAATTGTAGGGCGTATGAGAGAGACCATAGAGATTGATATTGGAGAAGTTCAAAGGCAATTTAAGAGGAATATTGCAGATTCGGTAATTCAGTAGTAAAAGAACAGTCAAGGAGGAGAAGTACTGCTTAGATTAAATAGGCTGAAATCTAACATCACCAGCACCAGATATTTATCCTTCAGTACTTAAGGAAGTTAGTACTAGGGAAATTCCAAAGGTCTAGAAAATGACAAATTTGAAAAGGGTGATCAGGTAGATCCAAGTAAGTATAGTATAAGCCAGTAAGCTTAGCATGCATCATAGATAAATTAATGGAAGGAATTAAGAAAAAGATTGAGCAACAAGTGGCAAGATAAAGAGTTTTACTGAATAATCCGCAGGGCTACAGACAAGGAAGGAGATGTCCTGCAAACATTCTGGATTTCTATGAGCAAGCAACAAAATGATCCAAATAAAGTGTTTATATTTGTCTTGACTTTCAGAAAGCATTTGATAAGGTATCCTGAGAGATTAGGCATCAAACTAAAAGTGGGTGTTCAGCATGTGGTGTGTAGATTGTTGCAAAATTGGCTCAAACGCAAGAAGCAGAGGGTTATGTAGGAACCTTATCAGAATCGAGTGATAAGAGTGGTGTTCAAGTGTCACTGATAGGGCCTGTGCTATGTTTATATAAATGATTTGATTTGGAATATAAATAAGATGGAAGTAAAAATGTTACATTTGAATCCACATTGGGACCTCTGAAAATTGAAAGTACACCTTATGAGAAAGATTTAGGAGTTGTAGTGCACTTGTCACGATCAACTTCCAGTGGTCAGAAGCTGTTAAGCCTAACAGAATGTGAAGTTATATAGCACAATGTGTAGAGTTCAAGTCAAAGGTGGTTATGATCAAGCTTTATAACACTGATAAGACTTCATCTGCTGTACAGTTTTGGTCTCCAGGCTACAAAAAGACATAGCAGAAAAAGTCCAGAGAAGAGCAAAGAGATTCCATGGCTACAGGGAATGAGTTTTGAGGAAAGATTAAAAGAGCTAAGCATTTTCATTGTGAGCAAAAGGAGATTAGGGGTGACTTGATTGTGTGTTTAAAATCATGAAGGGAATTCGTACAGTACAGTGGATCAAGATTGTTACTTTAAAATGAGTTCAACAAATGCACAGGGACACAGTTGGAAACTTAAGGGTAAATTTCAAACAAACATTAGGACATTTTTCTTCACACAGAAAACTAAGCACATCGAATAAGTTACCAAGTAGTGTGATAGATACTAGGACTTTAGGGAACTTAAAAGCTAGTCAAGATGTTATTTGGGAATAATTAAGTGGATAGCTTTGTTGGGCTGAATGGCCTGTTGTCTCAATTGCTCTAATTTAAGTAATCACATGTGATCAAGAAGTTGTTGAATATATTAGGTGGTAACAAGGTATTTCAATTGAATTACCTGCTGCATCAGTGTACATTTTTGTTGCCATGTTGTATATTTTATGAAATGACTTAGCACTGCATCCGCTTTTGTTAAATCTTCCAGGCTTACTGTGCTTTTTCACCTTCTCAATCTAAAATTAGTTTTGTCTGAAAGCAATAGGCCGCCTTTTAATATGTGGTTCCTGGGTGCTGTCAGCATACAGCATGGTACATTCTATGACTTGGATTATCTATACTCTGAATTATCCTCCTTAGTTTATGTGCTGAAAAAGTTCTTCCAGTATTTGGCTCGCTATTAGCAGCCAAAGAATTGGGTCTTTTTGTCTTTTATCAAATTGTTTTTCATTAGGAAAATACCGTGTTGACCAAATATCCTCAACATCTAGTAGTCCACCAGACTTTGAGTGTGTAGTCAGGTTGTCCGGCCTTAAACATTGCATTTCCTCCCGTGCCATTTGTTTTGGTTAAATTTTAGTTGTCCTCCTAATAAACTGATAGAATTTATGAAACCAAAGTCATTATTAAACAATAGATTTATTAAGTCAGCAAATATTGGTTATCAGTAGACACTAATATTTAAAACCGTGATACGCAACATATAATTTTCATTAAATTAGAATTTCCAATTTTAGCCTTAAACTAAGAAAATGTTTATCTATTTTTTTAAAAAGTCCAACTGTTGAATGAAGAGAAGATCTCATACAACTCTCTGCCATTTTGTATTCTTTGCAAAAACCTGAAGTACAGAACTCAAAGATTGAGATGCTCAAGAGTTTGCTACAAGTCACCCAAGTTAATGCTCTTATCATTTTGATAGCACAAAGGACATAAGAGCACCAGGATAGCTATAAAAATGGATGTATTTTAGGTTGAAGCAGCATACTTAATTCCAAAGAAACATTAAGAAATACTATTTCTTTAACAAGACTGAATCAGAATATCTTTTTTTTTTTTTTTTTTTTTTTTTTGTGGATGAACTTGACAGAGATCATAGGTAATGTTACCAAAAATCAAATTTTTGTGTTGTATTTTATGGTGAAAATACATTAGGGTTGTGCGGTTTATCAATACTAAAAAAGTAGTGTAAAACACAAATAGACAGTAACAGCATTTCTCTAATTTCAGTATTAGACATAAACAGTAGATTTGAAAGACCTTGTTTTCCTCTGTCCAGTGCACTGTAAATCCCATGGGGAACAAAACCAACCCCCTAATATTCCTTAAATTACAAGCCAGGTTGCGGAAATGTGGTATGGTATGATGGTATTCGTTGTCCTGTGACCCATATTAAAAAGTTTAAGAGAGAATGTATTAGAGAATTCAAAGGAAGACTGCTCCTTGTACCAAGGCACACTGTAGAGTCGGAGGTGGACAAACCACTCCTGAAAGCCCCACCCCATTCCCAAGCTTTTTAACATGCTTTAGACTGCTGGGAGAATAGCTGGTTTTGGCACACTGGAGAGTTCAAAGTAGAACCATAGCTTCAGGGAGATGTGGGAGTATGAGATGCAATAGTTGATGTGCACTTTGTGTGGTGCATCAGTCAGATGCATTATTGAGCAACTTGGGGTGCTGTGGGTGGCTTTGACATTTAGTCATCATTTGCTTTGGTACCATGAAAGTAACGGTGCTGTGGTCTGAAAGCTGGTATTGATATCAAAATTTTAGCATAATCCAACACTATAACACATGAGTTGACTGTTGTCAGGATTTCACCTTTTTTGTTTCTTTTGAGTAATGAGATTTTTTTTTTTTTTTTTTTTTTTAAGCAGTACAGAAAAGGTTAACTGAAAAACTATTCAATCAATATTTGAAGAATTCTTGAGTAAGGATTGTGGTTGATTTCAGAGTATATTATCAGAAATTATGCAAAAAAAGCTTTTTATAAATTATTCAGATATTTTATTTGTTCAGGGGATCTCGCATATGCTAAAAAGTGTGATGCTGCCATTTCTGAAGTGAGTTAACGGAGCAGGGGAGGTAAAATAAGTTGTTTTTGGTCCACAATCAACCCAAAAAATGAATGTGCAAAGTTGTACATTTTTAATCATTTAGCACTCCATCTTTGTGAACCTTCATAGAATGATTTAATAAAATTTTCGGAAATGCTGTAGTTTTTTTTTTAAATGCTTTTTCCTTTAGTTCTATTTACTAATGGAAAAACCATGCCCAAAGTGATACTTTTTTTTTAACAACTTGTTTTATTTCCAGTTTGTTGTAAATATATTACATTAATTTTTAATCTGTGTGGTTTAATTTGGGGATTTCAACAGGTACAGCTCACGAACTGAATGATGAAGTGGAGCAAAAGAATGAGTCTGAAAACCTTAATGCCACACCAGCTAACTTGGCAGTTAAAGCACATAAGCAGAAGATATTGGATGGATCATCTCCATTTAGTCAACTTTATAAAATGCTTAAAAATCAGATTGAGGCTAATGACAAAAGTAACATCCATTTAACTGATGGTAAACCACCTAGCAATGTTTCAGACAATGCAAGTTTGATGGTCCAGTCACCAAAGCGTAAATCTCAGAAAATATTTCAAAGTAAAGCCTTGGAAATGGAGATATTGGAGAATAAGCAGGAAAATCCAAGTTTGTCATTGAAATCTAATGATACTTCATTGGAAAAAGTAGTCTCTGGCAGAAGAAGTCAAAGAAGCAGCTGTAATTCCTTGGGTTCTGACAAAAGAGTGGCAGAATCCTTGATCATAGAGTCACAAGAAGTTAAAGCAGAAACACCAAATACCAGAAGAAAAAGTAACATAATACAGCATTTAGTTCCTAATGCAGATTGTGAAAATCAAGTACCTGACAATGGCAAGGAGAGTAGAGTACTTGAAACGCCTAAAACATATAGGCGTTCAGGGACATCTTCAAGTTTATCTAATTTTGTAGTATCTGATTCTTCTGTTTCAGAGCCCCTTGTATCAAAAGAAACCCCTTCACTTGGAACCCCTAAATCCTCAATTAAGGGTCGTGGCAGAAAGTCACTGAAATCTTCCAGCTTGTCTTGTATAGATGTTATGAGTAATGAAATGCTGTCTACAAACAAAGATGTAGCCGAGAGCACAACCAGTACCCAAGAATTACTCTTGGAGCAAGAGGATGGGAGAAAGAACCTTTCTGAAAGCTGTCAAAGCCATGTATCTATAACAGGTGACAATAATAAGAAGACTAGGCGAAGCTCACAAGCTATACACAGAAGATCTCTAAGTGCAAGTGAAGTTTTACAGGCAATTCAGGACTCACATTTGACTGAGGTTTCAGATTCAATAAGTGACCAAAATAGTGAATCATGCAATGTAAAAACTAGAAGGAGTTTTAAAGCTGAAATGGTAGCATCCCAAGTAAATTCTTCCAAGCAGGATTCTACCTCTCCTAGGCTCAGAACTAGATCAGCGTCCCCTGCAAAGGTAAAGCAATTGCCTCAGAAAGCTCTTCTGCAGCTACCAGCAACAAGCCATACAAACAGTCCTACACCAGCCATTCAGTCCCCTAAAAGTGAAACTAAGAAAGTTTTATCATCATCAAGGAGATCCAGCAGTTTAGCTGCTGCCATTAAATTCCCTGAAAGTGAAACGGAGGCTGTTTTACCAACACCAAGGAGACCAGGCCGTCCTGCAGCTTCCACTAAATCGCCTAAAAGTGAAATGGAGGCCGTTTCATCAACACCAAGGAAAGCCAACAATTCTGCAGCAGCCAATCAGTCCCATAAAAGTGAAACTAGGAAGGTTTTGTCATCGCCAAGGCGATCCAAAAGTCCTGCTGCTGCCATTAAATCCCCAGAAACTGAAATAGAGGAAGTTTCGTCAACACCAAGGAGACCAGGCCGTCCTGCAGTTGCCACTAAATCACCTAAAAGTGAAACTAACGCAGCTTTAACAGAGAGATCCAGAAGTCCTGCCGCTGCTATTAAATCACCTGAAAGTGAAACGGAGGCAGTTTTGTCAACACCAAGGAGACCTGGCCGTCCTGCTGCTGCCACTAAATCCTCCAAAAGTGAAACGGGGGTAGTTTTGTCAACACCAAGGAGATCCAACAGTCCTGCAGCAGCCATTCAGTCC
>JANRMT010062813.1:66097714-66114937 GCA_026402145.1 Polypterus bichir lapradei | reverse complement strand
GCATGGTTTTGTGCACAGTGAAAAGCAAGCAAAATTAGATGCATTACAGAAAGCGGACTTTGTGGCTCTTACTGGGGATCATTGGACTTCTGTGACCGTTAGTAATTCTAATTACATCTAATTCAGTAAGTTTAACAGTTTCATTTTTATGTTTGCCTCAAATCACTGTAGTCTTGAAACCTACACCATCAGTAATGTCACCGATGAGCTAAGCATTGAGGCACAACAATGAAGCAAGGGGATGGTGCAAAAAGTGCAAAGAGCTTTTGTTAAAAATAACAAAATCAAAAGCAGTGTCCAAATAGTGCAGTGACTCAATCTTTAAATAAATAATCCAATCAAACAGGTGTACTGTGGAGGTTAACACAATAAATAAATCCTTTGAAAATGAGGTTAAAATAATGGCTGGAAGCCGTCCTTTTAAAAACCAAAGCCCGGTTCCGCCTTTCTACTGGCGACTCCCCTGCTCCTCCCGTCCAGGCTATGCACCAGGGAAGTCGCCCTACCTGCAGCTGACCTTCTCTCTGCTGCCGCCTTCTGGTCTGTTCACCTCACTGATCCCTGGCTCCAGTGGGCTTTACCAGACCGTGACATGGGCTCCCCAGCAACCAGGGCACTCATGCTGGGGGGGGTTCATCTCCCACATCCCGACTCCCACTGCCTTCTTGGCCTTGTGTGGCAAGCCATCATCCTTCCGGTCACTTCCGCTCCTCACTAATGCTCAGCGGAAGCGACCACTACTGACTGCTCCTGGGGTGCCTGCCAGACGCCCAGGCTCACTGCTCAGGTGCATTTGTTCTCTACAATGAGCACCTTCACTCGTTCACGCACTGGCTTTCTCCTCCCTGCTTCCTGCCTTCTCTCCTTCTTAACCTCCGTCTGTCTTTTCTTTCTCCCTTTCCTAGCCACTTCGCGCTTCTATTTATCATTGGGACGTGGATCAGGTGTGGCAATTAGCAGCACCCGGCATTAATTACAGATGCGGACAACTCCTCACATATGCACTTAAGCGAGGACCGCTCCCATCACAAATTCACCTGGGAATCTGCTCCGGCCACACTCCCTGTAGGATGGGAGTGCGGCGACTATTTATTTTAAAAAGTGGCCTTTTTGACTTGAGCTGTGGACCCGCTGCACCACATCCCAATTTTAAATACAAGAACATGATAGATAATTTATAAAATGCTTAACTAGAGAACACAATTTCTCATGACAAATTAGTGCTTGCTTTTATTGTGGGAAAAATAACTTACTTGATAGACATTGAACTTGTGCCTTAAGTGCATTGCAGTTGATGGTAATAACACTTCACAATATGCTCCTGCTTGCATTAAAAAATAGCCTATGTACATTGCAGTAATTGTTTTTGCTCTAAACATTAAAACGATCTGATTTTCACTCCATTAGACTTATGGTTAAATGTAGCTTACGCACATACGTTTGTGGCATTGATTGATTTATGTAGCTAATTGAATTATGAGATTTGACCTAATTATATTGTATGGGGAAGGAAAATTAGGGTTTCATAACATTTTTATACTAAAAAGTATACTGTGGGACAAAGCACCTTGTGTGGATTTTTGTCTGCACTTGTTGGAATGGGTTTGAGGTTCAGATGTTACATTGGATACACGGTGTTCTCCTTAAAAATGAGAATGTCTAAAATAGTAGCCTGCTTTCACACAAAAACAAATTCAAAGCCTGCTATTCTACATTATAAATATATACATGGTTTGCTAATCGGTTCACTTTTATTTACTCTATACATTTATATCACGGAGGTAAGCATTGTAACTAGAAATCTCCAGGTGTTCAGATATTTTATGTTCCAGTTTAGCTTAGAATAAGTTTAAAAGTTTGCATGTTCTCCCTGTGTCTATGTGGGTTTCCTTTCGGATGCTCTGGTTTCCTCCCACAATCCAAAGACATGCAGGTTAGGTGTATTGGCGATCCTAAATTGTCCCTAGTGTGTGCTTGGTGAGCGAGTGTGTGTTTGTGCGCGCCCTGCCCGGGGTTTGTTTCCTGCCTTGTGCCCTGTGTTGGCTGGGATTGGCTCCGGCAGACTCCCGTGACCCTGTAGTTATGATATAGCGGGTTGGATGATAGATGGATACATTTTAAAAATTTAATTTTTTAATATGGCTAATTTGGGATGGGTTCTTCAACTTAAGTTTCAGAAAGAATGCAATTTATTCTTTTTCACTCTCTTCAGCAGGGTGTGTTGTGATTAGGAAACTAGTTAACAATCACTTGCGCGCGCGTGCACAAACACGTCATTCAAGTATTTCTGTATGCATGTAATTTTTCAATATATTTGTGCTTTATTTGCTTAGATTATATACATGATTAGTAGTGGACAGTCCTGCTGCAATGTAGTTCTATATTTAAGAAACCTTAATGTGGTGGTCATTGTCAGAAAATGACATAAAATACATATACGTTAAAACTGTATGTTTTGTTTTGTGTGTGTTTACATATTTTGTAGTCACAAAGGGAACCAGTGAAGAAATAAAGGGCTAGGGTTTTGGGAGAGGTCATTAGCCTTTTTTTGCTCCAAGAAAGTCCTTAGTTGGTGGGTCTATTTATACAAAATGTTTGTTTATGAATTGTTGTAATGTATTCTGAAAGATGACTGTTTTTATTTGCAGGAAAGTTTAGAGGTTTCTGCAGAGGATAAATCTATTAAGAAATCCTCTCCTGGCAGATTGCTACCTAAAGTTAGCACTACTCCTCAGAAATCGAAGACTCCATCACCTCGCCAGAAATCGACTAATAAGTTGACGCAAAGTGTGACACCGGATGTGATTGTGTCAGCATCAACTGCTGAAACTGTGGTGAACAATTCTGTTGAATCTTTAGTTAAAACGCCATCTCCTGGCACACGAGCATGTAGAAATGCAGCTAACATACAGTTTGAATCTGTGACAAAAGTAAAGGGATCACCTGTCAGTAACAGGAGGTCTTTGCAAGATAGGAAATCTGTCTCCTTTGTTTCAGAAGGATCACCACTGAGAAAACCGGTAGATGACTTAACTTTCCCTTCACCAAGTAAAAATTCTCATTTGAAAAATACTGTAGTTTCTCTCAGTAACTTACTTAGTGACTCTAATAAAAACAGTACAAAGTTAGATATATCTTTAAGTAACTCCCCTAGATCATCTCCTAGGACAAAGTCTGTAGTTGATCCTGGCCAATCTCATGAAAATTCCATCAGCACTCTTCAGATATCCCCTAGGAATAAACAACTCAGTGAGTCTGAATCAACACCAGACAAGAAGCACATTGTTGTAATTGGTACACCTCGTTCATCTCCTAGGAATCGTTCATTAATTAGCTCTTCTGGTACTAACACAGCTGCTGTTGCAGACAGTGTTAATCTAGCCTCACCTAAAAGGAGGTCATCATCTGGTGTCTCAACAGCACCTAATGAGTCCAGTGAAGGAACACCATATGTTCGTGGTCGTTTCTCAATTTCGCGAATACATACACCTTCACCCAGTACAGAAGAAAACGCTCCAAAAAATGTTAATGCAGATAAAAACATTAACTTCACACCCAAACATGTTCAAGAACGAAAAAGCTTGTCCTCTACTGCAAAGAAGTCCATTACTAAAAGTCGGCGAAAGAGTGCTATTTTTGGTTCTGTGCGTACAAGACGAAGTGGTGCACTACAGTCAAGCCTGTTCGGTGAGTTATTACCCTTTTTTTATTGCATATTTATAATTTGTGAGTAATCTATAGTGCTCTTCATTAGAAACCAGAAATATCTTTTTTTTTTTTTTTTTTTTTTAATTCCTCTTGCAGCAAAAAAATCTTGGGCAGACGTTGTTAAGCTTGGTGTTGCAAAAAGCAAGACAGTGGCTGTTGCGAGGAAACGTTCTTCTCGAAAGAAGCACGTAAAAAAAGTGTCTTCTAAAGTTCAAAAGGTAGTATCTTGCCCTTGTGTTTCATTATAAATGTACATTTTTTTTAATACTAGTTTTTTTTTTTGTTTTTTTTTTTAAATGTATTCGAAAAGAATTATGCTTACCAAAGCAGCACTTTACATCTTTTGGAAATATATGCTTCAACATGTACATTAAAGTATAGTATTTAAGGCTTTTTATGCTAAAAAGGGTCATAAAGCATTCAAATACATGAGTCACTAGGCCATACAAAATCAGCCGAATTGTCTGTTTTATGTACCACACTGCCAGGAAATGCATTGAACAGAATGCATTGACTAAGAGTAATCGTGGTGAAGGATTACAAGGATCATGTATTTTGTTTAAAAATTCTGCATGGCCTAACTTCATAAAAGAGAAAAAAAATTTAGGTGCTTTTTTAAGATAGACATTGCAATAAATGACTCCCATTGTTAAGTTTTTTTCAAGGTATAATGCAAGTTAAGAAATAAAGTACTTTGACAGTTAACTTTATCAGCTGTGTGTACTACGGGGATAATGCCCAGATACAAGAAAGCTATTCCGGTATTTTCATAGTAAAATCATTTTAAAGGCTTCTACCATATATACTCGCATATAAGTTGGGTCTTGAATCTCGAAAAATCGATTCTAAAATCAGACCCTGACTTATACGCCTGTTCAAAAATGCAACACTTAATTTAATAAAAAAATTTTTTAACATCTTCTTGCCTCCTCCAATCTCAGATCATTTTCTGAGACGCATCAAATTTTGTTGCAGCTGTGCACTTACCAATTTCTTTTGCTACTTCGTTTAAAACCAGCTTCATATTTTTTTCTGATTGAACGCTCCATTGTAGATAAGGGATGCTCTTACAATAAAGTTGTATGAGGGTATAAGATACAAAAGCACAAATCAGTGCAAACATTGCTTCGGAATGGTTTGGGTATTGCTGTGTGGTCACATAGGCACAATAGAGACAGAGGTTAGGAGCACACGCTAATACAGCACATTGCCGCACCCATATAGGAATAAAAGGCAGTGTGCTCTGTGGTCACTCTCTCAGGTGGGTGTTAGCTTATCATAATCCCTTGTACCAATAGCGTGAGTTTTCCGCATTCAACTTTTACGACGACATTATTAAAAAAAAAAAAAAAAAAAAAAAACACAAATTATACTGTAAAAGCAAGTCCAGACTTTTCCGCAAGTATATACGGTAACTGTTTTTAAAGGAGAGGAGCTGTAGGTGTTTCTGGTGTTCTCTGACTGAAAGAGCCAGTAAGCAACAAAGCGAAGGCCTGGTGTATTTCTGCTACAAATGTTCAAGTATTTATAAACAATCTGTTGTAAATGTTACTCTGTATATTTTAAATGTGTTTGGGGGGTAAAGTCACCCTGTCCACTGTTGGTCCTGTGTATTGTGCACAAAGGTTTAAAGCAGTTCACAGCATAATACCAGACTGAGTGTTGTGCTGATTAAAACCTCCTGGCACAGAGTCCCTTTCAGTTTAAAAAAAAAAAAAAGTTAGAGTTGCTCCGAACAGATTTTTTTAAGGCTGATATCGTTTTCATGTTACTTGATCAGCCAATTCAGATGCAATTTTGGCTTTTTCCACTTCCTGTATCTTTTTTTTTTTTAAAAAAAAAAAAAACAAAAACTTTACACTAAGCTTCTCCATAACCAGATATGTAGAAGCCGTATGACCTATATTAGTGTATTTTTATAATTTTATTATTACTATAGACCACAGGTTATTAACTGTTCATTTTTTGTTAAAGTGAAATTCTGTAGGCTTATTGTTCAGTGACTATTAAAATACTGAAGTAAAATTTCCTAAAGGTACATACTTTATATACAAAATATGTATCCATGAAACGTACCGTATGACATAAAAAGAAATAAAATGCTTGTTAATTACAAGCTGTCATTTTGTTTAATTAAACTGTTTTAAACAGGTACATTACAGAAAAAACTAAAGTTCACCATTTCTTTAACATGATTTAATCACACAATTAATTGATATTGGCAATTAAACACTGCTAAAATGTAAATATACAGTACATGCACTTACTGTGTAGGTTTAATCAATTTAAATCATTAATTGTACTACAGCATTTTTGCTGTTAAAATATACATTTATTGTATTTATACAGGTGTTCGTTTTTCTCTCTCCAGTGTTTCAGCTAGACATTCGTAGTTCTTGATGTTCCCATAAATATGGGTTTTCAGTTTTAATTATCTAGTACTTGTTTCTTACCAAAACTTGGGCTGTATGATACAGTGACAAATAATAAACACAGTATAAATCTTTAGAGAAAAAAAATGCAATTGTATCAAATGTTCATAAGTTGTTTATCAAGAAGACACAAGACTAACATTCTTAACAGGTTTTTAAGTAAGATGCATTTTGTTGTTAATAGGCCTATTGTTTACTACGCAGCAATTTCAAATTCTTCTTTACCATTTCTTTTTCCAATTAAAAATGTAACCTGCTGCACTAAACGCTCAAGCTTTCAATCCAAAAAATCCACTTTTTAAAGGATAAAATAGAAAGGACTGAATTCATTAAAATAGCTTTTCTTGCCATTTGTCAAACTACAGAGGACGACTACTCAGATTGCTTTTTCTCAGGTTATTACAGTAATCCCTCCTCGATCGCGGGAGTTGCGTTCCAGAACCCCCGCGATAGGTGAAAATCCACGAAGTAGAAACCATATGTTTGTTTGGTTATTTTTATATATTTTAAGCCCTTATAAACTCTCCCACACTGTGTATAAATATTCCCCGCACAGTTATACAGCATAAACCATTTGTATTCTTAGATATTAGGTAAGATTCATTAAAATTATGTATGTAAACACAGTTTATATACAGTAAAACCTAAATATTATTTTAAAGATATCGAGCGTCTCCGATATCTCATGTTACAGCCATTACAATAGACAGGCCACCAGCAATAAATACGTACAATGCAGGAAAAATTGTATACAGTAAATGTGTGTACAGTGACATTAAACGTACGTCCATGTAATAAGTATTGTACGTAGAAAATTGATTATGGTTACTTACCAACAATGACATGACGACTTGTCCAATAATGATGAGTTTAATTTTACTGCACAACAAAGGAGAGCGTTACAGCTCTTCTAAAGGAGCCTCTTCAGGTGACTGTGTAGCACCACTGTTGTTCTTGTTAATTACAAGCTGTCATGTTGTTTAATGAAACTGTTTTAAACAGGTACATTACAGAAAAAACTAAAGTTCACCATTTCTCTAACATGATTTAATCACACAATTAATTGATATTGGCAATTAAACACTGCTAAAATGTAAATATACATGCACTTATAGGTTTAATCAATTTAAATCATTAATTATACTACAGCATTGCAGAGTGTTACAGCTCTTCTAAAGGAGCCTCTTCAGGTGACTGTGTAGCACCACCGTTGTTCTTCCAGCAGTCTTCAATCCAAATCCCTAAAGCAGATTCCATCCGGACTACCGCCTTATTACGTCCACTTACTACTCGTTTTGCGCCCTGGTTAAAAGGACACTGCGGCCGTAGATCTTATTTTCTTTTCCTCCTTTTTAAATAAAAAGAATTGTGGACTCATTGATGCCGTAATGGCATTCTATAGCGGTGTAGCTTTTCCCTTCCTTCAACATATCCAAAAGTTTTACCTTTTCGGCAATCGTTAGCATCTTTCGATGGTGCTTGAGCATGGCCCCTTAAGCAGTAGCAGGAGCAGATCGTTTTGGAACCATAACGAAGAGCTTGACTACGCACAAAGAAACACAAAAGAGCACAAAAGTTAACTCTTTACACAGCAAAACACGTTGATGCTGAATGGGCGAGATAAGACTTCCTGATTAACGCAGCGGAATCGAATTCGGTGCTCCGTCGCTGAGCCAGTCAGCACACAGGAACTTAACTGCGTGCTCTGATTGGTTAGATTCTCAGCCATCCGCTAATAGCGTCCCTTGTATGAAACCAACTGAGGAAGCATGTACCGGAAGTAAAAAGACCAATTGTCCGCAGAAACCCGCAATGCAGCGAAAAATCTGCGTTATATATTTAGATATGCTTACATATAAAATCCGCGATAGAGTGAAGCTGCGAAAGTCGAAGCGCGATATAGCGAGGGATTACTGTACTCCTCTTTCTTTAACATAAAGACAAATACTGCAATTGTCTCTCGCTCTCTGCTGTATAGAAGAATCCATACTTTTAACATAAGCCTCGACTTGCTGTTTGTTTTACGCTGCAGCAAATTAAAAAAAAAAAAGATGTTGCTGGCTTATCTACTGTAATACCTTGCGTAAAGGATAACTGAAACTAAGTTAATGTAAAGTATAGAAAAGCAGGGGCTGAAACAATTGGCCACCAATAGTCTTTCACTTAAAAAAAATTGACCGATCAATTTGAGTATCCCTTAAGACTTTTTTTTTTTTTTTTTTTTTAAACTGGCATATTAATATAAGCATATACCATCTTTAAATAGGAAGTGAAGGTTAAAACAGATAATTCTCCCAATTGTGTAAGGTTTACAGAGATTGAGTAACAAACTGGAATAAGTTACAGTAAAACCTTGATCATCTGTCGGGGGTTGGGATCAAGGCAATGACGGATAAAAGGAAAAACGGATAACCGAACTTAAAAAATTATATACAGTAGATTAGCTTAGCAAATAGTCATATTTATTTACAAAAGAAAACCTACAGTGGTGTGTGAAACTATTTGCCCCCTTCCTGATTTCTTATTCTTTTGCATGTTTGTCACACAAAATGTTTCTGATCATCAAACACATGTAACCATTAGTCAAATATAACACAAGTAAGCACAAAATGCAGTTTTTAAATGATGGTTTTTATTATTTAGGGAGAAAAAAAATCGTTTTTCACACCACTGTATATTGACAAAATATAGTATTAACAAAATTAATCCATTTAATACTGTAACCAGCTGCCTAATAAACAAATTCAACTCAAACATACTAGAGTTTTCAATGTTTTACTTGGGGGGTCTTTGTTCCATAACAAATGGTGCCCTGTCTTATCTGGGTTACAGAGCACACCTCCAAAAAAACAAAAAGCTTTCTCTACTATTTAATTTATTTCCTGCCAGTTACATATGGTTTTTTTTTATTTAATTTCTTTATACCGTAAATACTCCTGCTTGTCTCCTGATTCTTTTTTTTTCTATACAGCAAACAGTCCGGCTTATTGTCTCCTGACTCCCCACTCAAAACTTCCTTTAATTGCACCTTCCTTTTCTTCCTAACTTCTCCTGTCACTCATCTCTCCAAAGAGGTGTATCCTCGCCCTTACACCGCTGAAGCCCATCAGCCAGTCCATCGCGTACAATATTCATTCCACCCTTTCTGCTCCCATACAGCACAAGCTGCCTACAACAAAACATGTTTAATTTAAATTTTTTTTTGTGATAATTCCTGCACCACATGCATGTCTTTATTGGCGATTGCAACATATATAAGATTTATTATAACAAAAGTGATAAGCTATGAAACGCTATTAAAACTAAAGGCACGTAAATGACACTGATTTCAAAATGGTGCTGGGTACGAACACTACGTGCCAGCACAAGGGAGAGTTGATCCATCGTACATAGTTCACAGTATATGGCACAGCAGTAGTAGTGCAGTAATAGGCGCTGGAGAGTGCAATTTTTTTTTTGGTGCCTGATAATCAAGGTTTTACTGTACATAGTCATTGTAAATGTTGTGCAAGCATTTTATTTAATAATAATTATAATAATGAATTCAGACTCTTAAAGTGAAAGATACAAGTCACATAGCAGTCAAGGATAAAAATGTAGACAACAGTTAAATGCCATAGGGTTTGCTTGACACGTGTCACTAAGCTTTCATTCCAATCTGTTACATTTGGCTCAGTAGTCAGATTTAACAGATTAAGGCAAATCACGCTACATCTACAGGATTTTAACTTACACCTGGAGATAACTAGTTATATTTATGATTCTTACCTGTGTGCTATAAATTTATTAATAGAGTTGTACATAAACAGTATGAACAGATTTATCAAATCATTTATTAGCCAGTTCACATTTATTAGACCATCTTAATTTTGTATAATTTCTGTATTGGAGGTAGCAGATAGGATGGAAATTATATTGATGCAGGTTAAATTGGTGTCATCACACTTTTGTGGAGTTTGGTTTAATGGCATAAAGTCTTGTATTTTTCCTCCAAGTACAGAATTGCTGCTCACTAAATGTTCCTCCTATGTGGATTGAAAACATTTTTACTATTCTAAAGCTATACCCAACTGAAACACGCAGCTTTTTTTTTTTGTCCCCGTAATTTATTTGCATTCTTCAAATTAGGAAAGTTCTGCTTGTCCACTCTAGTAAACTGAAAGTAATGGTAAAATCCAAACAGTTGAAGTTGCTAAACATTAAATAATGGCCTTTAAGTATTTTTTCACCTAGCATTTAATGAAATAAGCACTTGCAGTCTTAGATATTCTGTTTTAATACTTTAATCTAGTTCTGCCCAACTTTGAGTTTTCTATTAATGAATCATTCACAGAATTTATGTAAAATTGTTTCTTATACTGTTGCATAGTCACTTGTTTTAATTTTTAAATTGTTTTAACAGACACCTGTTCAGAAGATAAAGGAACATTTTAGTACTGGTCACGCAGAGTCCCCAGCCACAATTGTTATTGGCAGAGCACATAGATCTGTACAAGTAGTAGGTCAAGCACCTCGTCTCGTCCAAAATGTGGCATTGTTGAAGAATATGGAAATGAATGAAAGTTTTACAGGTATGGTTGTAATTTTACTCCTTTTATTACCATATTTTCACAAGTTCACCATTGAAATTGTGCACATCCATTTGGGATAGATATCTGTCTGGTTTCAGTAATTTTTTTCTGTTCTTTGCAAGATGTGTTCTTTTTATGTTTATTGTGAAGTGTTATGATACAAATGTAACTGGTAAATATCACTTTTTATAACTGATCAGTACGAACTTTTCTCTGTTATATGGTATTCTTTCATTCCTAACCATACCATCCACTGGACAGGTCATCAGTTTCATACTTGCATATGAAGCTCTTTGGTGAAAAAAAGTATTTTGTGTGTGTATTTAGGTCTGCAAAAGCTAGTGGTTCTCCAGTCGATTTTTCATTTAAATACTTTATCAGTATATTGGGTCTATAGCAAAACTTTTAAAGGTTTGTATTTGTTTCATACAGTATAGGCTTTGGTAAAAACAAGTACAATATAATATAAATGGTTGCCCATGTTTATTATTACACCTCAAGAATTAGGAATGTCTTGCTAGTAAATGGATAAAACACTAAAAAGTGCTTTTAAATTATTAAAAATGGTAAAAACATGCAAGTATGTATGTTTACACTTAAGCAGGGTTCAACTGCCAATATCAATTTATTGAATCAATGTGTGAGAATATATATATTTATATATGTTTTTTTTGTTGGACAAACTACTTAAGGTTTGTTTCAGATAAGTACAACACAAGAAATTAAACATGACAACTTGTAATTAAGAGTTGCATTTTATTTTCTTCAATGCCATGTTTATTTTGAATAAATATTTTCTTTCTATTGAAGTATGTATTAAGGGAATTTTTATTTTTATGGTCACTAAATATAAACCTATTGAATTTCATTTTGTGAATAAAAAATTAACATGCACCACCTGTGATCTATGGTTTTAATTGTTTTTTGTTTTGTTTTTTAATAATCTAACACTTTAAATTTTCTCTGTATTTGGTTATGCATGAACTTAGTGCAAATGTGTTTTAAATAGACACAAATAAAATCCTGAATTGACTGATCCAGTAACACTTTTCACCAAAAATATCAGCCCTAAAAGAACAACTTGATTGGAGCAGCCCTGTCCTCAACTAATCAATGTCATTTATAATAGATGCTGAAGATAGCTACCATCAGATTTTGTCATCTATTAGATGCCTTGTTACTTGTTGTGAATAGGAAAACCACCATGATGTGGGAGCACCAGAAAAGAAAAAATATATATAAGTATAGTTAATTCTGCAGCACACATTGTCACTTCTGTTTCTTTTGTCAGCTTAAATATGTATTTGATATTGCAAAAATAGACTTTTCAATAATATGTAAAACTTCTTTTTATATACTGTAAACAAAAAGGGCTCATATATACAGTGCTTAGTTCATCTTGTGCTTTTTGATTGGTTGTAATAGTTTCTTGTTAATTAGATCCATTATTTACATGGCTTGTTGGTGCTCTCATTCTGCCACACCAGACATTTTTAAAACTGTTGATTTATTTTTTAACTGCATCATAAACCAGGTTTCCATCCAAGGAGTTTTTGCGATAAAATATTTAGCGCTTCAAATTTTAGCTGATGGAAATGCTAATTATCGATAAAATGTTGTAAATGTCGACATAATATTTTTCCGTTTAACTTTAGCGCATAAATTCCATATCGATACTTCAGATGTCGCAAAAACTACATTGGAAACACTTTTTGTCAGAAAAAAGGGCTTTAACGCAAATGTGTCACATGATACATTTTCATCTCGTGCAATCAAAACGAGAATAGCGGAGCGGTTCGCATGGTCTGATGAAGAGACTTGTTATTTCTCGTGATGAGCCAATGCAGTAGCGTATAGGCTGGGTCTCCTGCTACTAAAAGGGATACCTGAACTCTCTCCACATCAACTGTAGCCTGGGGGTGTCTCTCAGGATGTCTGAATAATAAAAAAAAAAACGCAAAGGTAATTTACTGTGCCAGTCAAAATATTTAATAAACCGTGTGTTTCATTATCTAAACATTTTTTTCTTATTATTAAATGGCAGATGTTTTAGCATATGAGAAATTCTCTCATTAATAACTTTAGTTTTTTTTGATTAAACATAGTTATTTTGTATTCAAATTTCAGTTTTAATTAAAAACCTTAAGGGAAGCAGGTTACAGTACTAATTCAGTTATCACACTGAGAAGGGATGTTGAAAGGTAGGCTCACCTGTACAGATCCGATGCTGCAAACACAGCTGCATCATGGGCACTTCCAGGAGTGCCAACGCAAATGTCTCGTATCATGCACCTGTCATCAACAAGGGCCTGGAGAACAATAGATGACCACCCTTTGCGATTAATGTAATCGCGGTAGTCTTCCGTCGGGGGAAGAATAGGCACATGCGTGCCATCCAGCGCACCGTAAATCTGTGGCACAAGATGCACCAAGGAATTGCGGTATGCAATTTCATTGTCCTCCGCTACAGTCGGAAGTCCGATATAAGGCCGCATTAATTTTTCTTTAATAGCGGTGCACACAGCATATACACATCGATGGACGGTAGTTTTACTAACCCCGAAAGTTTCTCCAACTACTCTATACTCGGCGCAGGTTGCCAGCTTGTAAAGGGCGATGGCAATCCGCTTTGGGGTTGGAAACGGTGGTCAGTGACAACCTGTGATGGGTGCAACATCAGGACTGATGAATCCACACAACATCTCAAACATCGGCTGTGTCATTCTAAAATGTTGCAGCCAGTGATTTTCTGTGAAGTGTCTCCCCACCACCTCCTCCCAGAAGGTCTTATTCCGTCGTATCTCCCATACCCGTGGGTTTCGTCGCACTGGGGTACTTTCTTCGAGCTCTAGGGCTATCGGACAAGCAACTGCTTCATTCTGCTGTCGTCTTCAGATATTATGTACAATTCCAATTATTTGTGAAACTGAAATAACAGTAAGCTGGCAAATTTCAAAAAACTGTCTGAATAATCTCTCCATTTCTTTGTTTCTATAGTGGAGGGGGTGTAACGTGGAAAACAAAAGGTAGATAATTTGCGACATACACAATTATGTATGGAAACTGCTCAAGGGCAGATTTTTTTTCACGATACAACAAAACTTATGCGACAGTTCTTTTTGGAGGGGATGATGTCATCACGCACACCATTTTATCGATAAAAAGCCAGTTGGATGGAAACAGGCTGGAGACAGCAAATTTCGCACATTTTTTTTACGTATATTCTGCTTGTCAATAACAAAACGTCACAAAAAACTGGATTGAAACTTGGCTAATGAAATAGTTTCTTCCCAGAGCAGATTAATATGAGTGAGACCTTTGCTTTTTCTTAATTTTGTAATATTGTATGATGGGCACAGGTTAGCTGGTCTTGCGTTTACTCGCTTTGTATTAATTGGCAGACGAAACTAGGCACTCTAAGGATGGTGAGAGAGAAAACATGCAGCAACTGTAGCTCTCCAAGAATGGATTTGGATACACCCATGTAGTGGGCTGTAATAATACTCGTTGCATCAGTAGCACCTTTTCACAAGTTTTATTCTACCAGCCTGCAGGTGACAGTTTTTATTTTCATTATAAGCTGTGGTTTAGAATTTCCTCTGACACTCATTTTTGGAGTAAGCCTTACCTGTGCACTTGGTAAAATGGTGAAAAAGCAGCTAGTAAACAAAAAAATCAAAGCAAAAGAAAGATGATGCGACATCTTTAAGTGTCAGATCTAACAGCACATTATGTGGAAGTTAGTTCCCCGTCTAAGGCCTGCTCAAGGAGTTTGGGTTTTTTTTTTTTTTTTAAAAAGCGTAAGGCTTTGAAGTGCTTAAGAATGAGAAAAAGCAAAAATATCAAGCTGGTTTTATGCAGTGTACATTTCCTTTTGCAAATTTCAAAATGGTAGCATGACGTCATACCGGTATTCAGTCATACCAGTATACCACCCACCTCTAGTGCATATATGTATATTTTATGTGTGTGGTGGTCCCCAGATTGGCATTGTGCTTTGTCATAATGTGTTTCTAGCATTTATTCCACTATCATGCATGTGACATAAGAATTTTTTTTCTCTCCATGTCAGATTTTCAAGACACAATGTTAAGTATGTTTCAACAACCTGATATTGATGGACATCTTCATAAAGAGTATTCCCCATGGAAAGATTGTTTAGGTGTCTGCCCCCACCCCCATTTGTGTCTGTGTATATATAATGTGTACAACATTAGGGCTGTGTTTTTAAAATAGCAGTATATTGGAATAAACAATCCTAATATGTGAGTTGAAGTCATTGCTGCATTGATATTAATCTTTTTTTTTTGTATAGTTCATACAAGTATGTGAATGATGCTGTGTTCAAATGTAAGTGTTGCATTTACAATGTTCAGCAGGTAGGAAACCTATTTAGCAACTCGGCAGACGTTGAAAGTATCAGGCATCCCTCACTCTCTTGAAACAGTTTATATTTTTTTCAAATAAAACACCACTACCAGCAATACACTGAAATGAAAAGAACACCTATTCCATTTGCCGGAAGACAAGTTGATGATTGATTGTTCTGACAAGATGGAATAGTTCTTTCAACATGACTGAGTGATTCATTGAAAAAACTTGCTACGGCACATGTATACCTTTTTGAATGTGCAGAAGATGTTGCATAAACGATGAACCTCTTGAAATTTCTTCAAATTTTACATTTGTCACAAACACTTCAACACTCAATTGTTTCACTTTTACATTCTCTATTCCTTCAGTACATTCATATTACTTCAGGTGAGTGAGATATACAATGGTAGTGTCACCAATACTAGAGGTAACAAAGCTGTTCCTTGTGAAGACTTGGAGCGATTTTTGAATGTGACCTTGGTATTACATCCACATTTTAGGTCCCTTATTTCCGGCAGAATAAAGACCGTTGACCCTTTCAAATTGCCGTCATTGTTGTACCTTCAACAAAAGCCAAAAGTATGCAAAATATAAATGTGACATGCATACTGTGCTTAAAATTTCACTTTACATTACAAAATAGTCTGCATTACTGTAGAACTAGTAACATTTAGTTGATTGTTGATTGATGTTAGTTACAGCTTTTTAAAAATATGCCTAATTTTTTCTTCTCATTCATCATTTAAAAAAAATGAATATTTTAGGTTATGATTATTCATACTTTTTGTGGATGGTACAATAATTCAAAAACTTCTGGTAGTGCTTTGAGTATGAGGTTTGATTGTGCAGAATTAAAAGCTAGTAAAGTTCTGATTTGTCTGCTTCTGAATATGTTTGTGTATCATAAAATATTCATAATTTTCTGTGAATTTACAAATACGCATCATTTCATAATTTTTTTTTCTCATTTTTTGATTTAGATTTCTTTCAGATGGTGCTTATTTCTTTTGTAATCATATTTTTGAAATATTGATTATTGATGTATTGGAAACATATTTGAGTATGAAAACAACTTATCTGTATCCCACTTTTATTGTAGGATATATGTTAAGGTTTGATATTTTCTTATAGTTAATGCTGGGAATTGATCATTCAGAAAACTTACTTAATATCTTGTCAAATATAGGTATAGTAAAGTTAATTGTTGCAGCCTAACATTCCTGAAACAAAAACAGAAGTCATTTTATTGTTTTGTCTAAGCAAATATTTTAATGATTACATTTTGGGAGAAGCTTTAATATTGAAACATGAGAGTAGCATTTGCTTTGTTTAAAGGAGCTTAGGATGATTTTAAGGTTGTGTGAAGTAAGGTGTTTTTTTTAATATCTTTAAATGTAACAGTCTGAATTTCAAACAGTCTACATTCTCTTTTCAGGAATTGATGTATTGTTTAGTACACCACCCAACTATAAAGTAAAAAGATCTTCAAGACACTCCACAGATCTTGAGGTTCCTGTTAGTACTTCACTGTCTCCTTCTGAAGCTTCAACTATGAAAACCCCTGAGGAGACAGGTCAGATTCTTTACTATATAAAACAGGATGTTAATACTATTGCTGTGTTTGAAGCAATAATTCCACCATCAGGTTCAAGTTGGGCACTTGAGAAATTGAACCTGTATTTGAAAGATGAAGGGTAGTGCAGGTGGTCAGGAATGGACTGGATAAAAGTTTACATACACGATTCTATTTTGCCCAGTTAATAATTGGCAAACAGTAGCATTCCTTCAGCAGTCCTTTCTCTGACAAGTGAATGTAATCTTTTACCTATAACAGGATCCCTGTGCACATTGTACCTTTGCATTTACTCTGATATGCACATTGCTTTTTTTTTCCTTTTTAAAACAAAAAGCCCTTATTGTTCTCCAGCTAAATATTTTTTTACTTTGAAAGTAGGCTTTAAGTATATGGATACTTTTTAGAGTAGTGCATCACCAATGTGAGAACTTCTTCAGTGTAATATGTATATTCATTATATTGTATCTTTTGCTGAAACCGGTGTATAGTCTGCTATGAATATTTTAGAAACCATGGCATCCACTTTATTTCTTATTGGTTATTCTTTAGTAATATTTTTTTC
>JANRMT010062813.1:66066378-66082714 GCA_026402145.1 Polypterus bichir lapradei | reverse complement strand
TTATGGTTACTCACCAACAATGACACGATGACTTGTCCGATAACAATGAGTTTAATTTTACTGCACAACAAAGGAGAGCGTTACAGCCCTTGTAAAGGAGCCACTTCAGGCGATTGTGTAGCACTGCCGTTGTTCTTCTTCTGGCAGTCTTCAATCCAAATCCCTAAAGCAGATTCCATCCAGACTACTGCCTTATTACATGCACTTACAACTCGTTTTGCACCCTGGTTAAAAGGACGCTGCAGCCGTAGATCTTATATTCCTTTCCTACTTTTTAAATAAAAAGAATCGTAGCCTTCAACAAATCCAAAACGTTTACCTTTTCGGCAATCGTTAACATCTTCTTGCGCTAGTGCACGGCCCCTGAAGCAGTAGCAGATTGTTTTGGAGCCATAATGAAGGGCTTGACTATGCACAAAGATAAACACTAAAGAGCACAACTCTTTACACAGCGAAGCACGTTGATGCTGAATGAGCAAGATGAGACTTCCTGGTTAACACTGCATAGCTCCTGCGTGCTCTGATTGGTTAGCTTCTCAGTCAGGAGAACTTAACTGCGTGCTCTGATTGGTTAGCTTCTCAGCCATCCGCCAATAGCGTCCCTTGTATGAAATCAACTGGGCAAACCAACTGAGGAAGCATATACAGGAAGTAAAAAGACACATTGTCCGCAGAACCCGCGAAGCAGCGAAAAATCCGCGTTATATATTTAGTTATGCTTTCATATAAAATCCGCGATACAGTGAAGCCGAGAAAGTCGAAGCACGATATAGCGAGGGATTACTGTATAGTTTCAACACACAGATTTCATTTTACCAAACTTCTCCGCAATCACTTCCTGGTTTCCATCAAAAATGCCTGCAGTCTCAAATTCTCGCCGATAAACATTATAAATATACCCGAAGAGACACTTTTAAGGAAATTTAGAAATTTTTGCTTGGAGAAGGGGGTCGGCTTAAATACCGGTCATCGGCAAATACATGTAATTTAGTAGGTAGAGAAGGGGGTCGGCTAATATGCCAGGTCGGCTTGTATTCCGGGATCTACGGAGATATATAATGTGTGTGTGTGTGTATATGATAAATACAACATAAGGGTTGTGCAGTATTAAGAATTTATATCTCAATTTTCTGGGACTTGGATGCACGTTATGTAATTATCATCATCGGTTACAAATGTGTTTGTAAAAGTCTTAATTATCTAGCTTGGCCTTTTTTAATAGGATAGTAATTGTAGCTTACTAGTGAGATTAATGGAAAGAGTTAAGGAAAAAATATTTTATTTTACTTCAGGTCTTATTTATTTACTTAACACAAACATTAAAATCACCAGTCAAAGTATTACTGAGATCAAACATTGCAGGTATAAGTAAACTATTTATTTCAAGGTGGCTTATGGGATTTTCACAAAATATTGCAGTAAGGCCAATAATACTATTATAATGATATAAATCCAAAAGGAATAAAATAATCATAACTGAAATACAAGCCATGAACATTAATCTGGCTCAACATAAACTGCTGGTGGTGATATGTGCAGCATACAAGCAAGAACAAAAATCTTGCTTGCTATACTATAGTGTAAAAATCCAAAGTTCTGTCAAATACTGCACAGGAGGGAAAAACTATCATTTGTAAACCAGTTTTGTATGTGTGATTGTTTGTGTGTGTGTGTATGTGTATGTATATAGCACAAAGATACAAAAATTCCCAAACCTACAACTGATTTTAAATCAATTGTAAACTTCTACTAATGAAACTTCAAATTGTGTGACAGAGACAACCATCTGGCCACAGAATCTGGCTTCAGTGCAGCATGCTAACATGTTACAATATTTTCTCTCTCTTGTCTGTGAAGGGCGCTATATAAATAAACTACTACTACTACTACAGAAGTCCCGCTTAAGGCAGGAATGCACAGGCACTTTTTCGCAAGTTTCCCCAATTTGGGGAAATGTACTTGTGTTTTCCACAACTCAAGTAGATTTACATTACTCTCGGGTATCATCAAGTCACTTTTGATCGCTTTTTCAACGGCAGTGTGCAGAGACTGACCTGCTCTCTTTTTTTTTTGAGGGGTAGGATGGGGTGGGATGAGAAGGCAGGGATGTTAGATTGTTTTAAATAATAAAAGAAAAAATGTGCTTTTGAATAGAAGATCCCCACCAAGACAGCTTGTGAAATAAAATATGCTCAATAGGCATATGCTTCTTAAGGAAATAGTCCTTTTGAAGGAATTAAGGAAAATGTTTTTAGGCCTAAACACCTACAGGGTTCCATACTAGATCAGTTTCACTTGATTTCCAACCTAGTTTACAGATTGACTTCTTTTAAGCAACATCAATCTTTTCAAAGCCAAACCACCTCCATGTGAGTGAGGATGATCCACATCTTGTAATTAAATCCAACAACGGAGATTGTGGGGCTGTTGCCCTGGTGTCGTTTGCTTACTCCGTTTTAGGCAGCTACACTAGCTTCTCTTGTGGTGTGCTGACCGTGCACATGTGTGCAGTAGGCTATCCTTTTAGTTACATGAGATGGTGAATGTGTGGACTCAAGACATGTTTTTGTAAATTGACTGACATAATTTCAGCTCACACATTAAGTATCAAAACACCAACTAAGATATCAAACATGACATATCACACCCACACACTGACATTTCAAAGCTCAATCATGACATTCTATATAAAAGTTAGTTTTAAAAAAAAAAAAAAATACTGGATCTCCATATTACTTTTTTACAGTAAGCTCATCTTGGTGGTTGATTTGGCGTATACTGAAAATGGCATGCCATGTGATTAGTGGAAATTAGGAAACCTTTATTAATCAAAAGCGATAGAGAAATACTCTGGAGTAATTCAGTAATATTTTGGGGTGGTTCAGAACATTTATTTATTTTACTCAAAAAATGTTCTTAGTTTTGAAATTTAGTTCTTAATGTTTTTGTGTTTCTCTGTACATTTACATCAGTAATCTACAAGTTCCTGAATGTCTTTGCAAAATGTTTTAGTTGTGTCAACTCAGTGATGCAAAGTTTTCTGTACTCCAGTAATGTCATTAACAAATTTGTTGATCTTTGACTGAAACTCTAATTTCCTCCTCATCCATTCTGTTCTGGCAGTGAAAACAGTGGCCATAGTTCTGACTTATTGTCTGTTTCCTGAGCTCAATGCACCCATCACACTTGTTTGACTATTTTTGAACATTACCCATTTCCCAAGATATGGCATTGTTCCTTTACTAAGAAATGCATGTGAATTGTATTTCATTTAGCACATAATGCCCCATAAAAGTGCACAGCACATTTTCTGTTCTTTGAACCAAATGGATATTTACCTGTGTAGCCATGTTTAAAACTCCGCAGAATAGACCTTATATTTAAGTAATGAACCATCAAACCAAGGAACTGTAGTGCTGCTAACCCTCGGTTAGCTACAGAAAAAATTACCTCAAACCGGTTTTTTGAACAAAATTAGTCACTAAAAAAACCTTGCAATGATAGGAAAACGGTGCAATCATTGAAGACTTCCTTACCAAGAAATACATTTTTTATTATAGCTAACCTAGGGGAGGATAGGTATATGGGGTCAGCAAGAATATCTACAGATAAAACAACCAAACCTTATACTCTTTGGGGTCAATCAATATATGTCTTAGACTCCCTCTCTATGGTGGAATGTCTCATGTGCTTGTTAACAAGAATATTGAACAAAGCATTGCCTTTATTTTCACACATCTGTCCTTCCAGGTTTTTGCCTATCTTCATTCTGTCTGTTTGGTCATCAGCCCTTTCTCCTCCTAACTCAGCACTCCATGAGCCTCCTTACTGTGAAGCAGCTTTAAATCTGTTTTCTCGAGTCTCCAGGCTAGAACACTCTCTAATAGTCTTAAGTGTCCCTGCATTTTTGAGCTTTCTATTGCCTTTAATAGGGCCATTTCAGTAAAGCACATTTCTAGCTGTCTACTTTTAGAGGAATGACATTGTCTTGTATGTTTTCTTAATGTTTCTTTCCTGGTCTTTTTAGACAGGGCTAAGCATACCTGATAACTGCTATTTTGAAGTAGCATCGCATACCTCTGTCTATATTGCTTGACTTTCATTTACATTGCATAGGTTTATATCTCTCGGCTTCCCTTTTGTGCCCACCCTATCCACATGCATAACTAATATAGTATCTAGTTGTGTTCTGCACCATCCTGGTTTGCCCTTGCACCTAACAAAATCTAGACATCAACGTATTTCCTCACATGGGCCACTGGAAGAAATTAAAAGATGTGTTCAGTTTTTTGTGCTTTTACGGAATCACTTAATTGAGTCATTTGCCACAGGAACTTGCTGAATAAAATTGTATTTTATAAATCTCCAGAAACTTGAATATTAATCCTTAACTTTGCAAATCTGTTCACTTTGAAGCAGAGCATATTTCATATTGAACATCTTGAATTGTACACATTTAGGGATAGTATATACAGTGGTACCTTGGTATACGTCCTGTTTGGACGGGAAAAAATTTTGCTTAGAATACGACTCGCGTGCTAGAACACCACGCGCCACCCTTCTTTACCTCTCCCGAGACAAAGCCACGACTGCCCACGATCGTCAGTACACCAGTTGCTAGCATTCAGTGAACAACCTGCACTATAACTCTGTGAATTTTCACGTGATTTTGTGTTTTTTTCTTGTAAATTTGAATTGGTCGCTGAAAAGTATGAAGGTGGCATGCGTATCCGGGACATGGCTGCTGCATACCGTATGCCGAGAACGACGGTATCTACGATTGTGAAAAACGACGTTATTTAAAAGTAAAGTACGGTTACATTTTCATTTATTTCTTCTGATTGCTTTTGTATTTATGTATTTTAGTATTAAGCAGTGTTTTAAATTGTTTTATACAACCCCATCGATGTATAATATGCCAATAATAGGAGTTTTTTCATAGGAACGGATTAATCATTTTCCCTTTTTCTTATGGGAAAAATTTGTTTGGTATAAGTCAAAGGATCTGGAACGGATTAAAGATGTATAGCGAGGTACCACTGTACGAGGTTTGTCTCCGTTAATTTAAAAAAAAAAATTGATTGCCTGTTCTTTACATAAGTGACTATTTTCACCTTTTTTGGTTGTCACTTCCTTTTTCATTTTAATTTTACAACACCCACCCTCCCATGTGTGTTCATTTCTGAGCCATTTTAGATTAAGGACAATTTCAGTTGCAGTCATCTTTAGGCACGTTTAGTTCCAGGCTCATTGCTATGTTATACTCCATGCACTTACTGCTGACTCTGTAGCATCCTTTACACTGACGGTTTACATGAAAACTCCTACACCAGTACATACATCTTTCCCCTGAAGACAAACATTGGGAAGATTCTGATTAAAATTATTTTCAGCTTCATCGTGTTGCTACAAAACTACCTGCATAATGCCAAAGGCATTTTTTTGTAACTAGCACTTACTGTATGCTGACATTCTGTCAGGGGGCAGGGTTTTGCTCCTTCCCTCTTCATGTTACTCCTAGGGTTTATAGTCTGAAATTGTAAGCCATTGGAGTATATGTCACCTCCACATGTAAGTATTGCTCTATAAGCACACATGATTGAGTGCAATGAGTATGTAGCATGACACTGACAACACCTTTGAATTCATGGGCAGAGACTTAGTGTAATTATTTTGAATATAAGTTAATACTATTGATTTGTATAAACAAAGCATTAAACCTGACAAGGGTGAAATAGCAAGGTCATCAGCACGTCATGAAGTAAATGATGTTCATGGCGCATCTGTGGAAGGTGACAGATTATATCAACTGAATAATCTGTTGTACTTGATATAAGGGATAATGTGTCATAAGATGTCATGTTGCCCCTTTTGTCATGTTAGAGAAATATGGTGTCCTGCAACTTTGAATAAGTGGTAGTATCCAGGTTTCCAACTGAAAGATATGTGGAAAATGTTTTAACTCTTTGGAAACAGTAACTATCAATGATATTTTTACAAAGATTGGTAACTTTTTTTTTTTTCCCCCATTCTGTTTTAGTGAATAGGTTTGTTGGTACTTGTCCTAGTTTTAACGTTTCATATTTTTAATAAGAGAAATGCAAGTTAGGTGCATTGCCGATCCTAAATTGTCCCTAGTGAGTGCTTGGTGTGTGTGTGTGCGTGTGCGTGCCCTGCGGTGGGCTGGTGCCTGCCCGGGGTTTGTTTTCTGCCTTGCACCCTGTGTTGGCTGGGATTGGCTCCAGCAGACCTCTATGACCCTGTAGTTAGGATATAGCGGGTTGGATAATGGATGGATGGGTAGTGCCCTATGATTTCCACAATGCAGAGAACACAGAATCGCTGGAATTACTGAATTAATGCACAAAAACGGATTTTAGATTTAAAAATGGAAATGTATGGAATTGAGAGACTGGAGGGGTGACTGTTACAAAGTTTACCAATATATTAAACTTTTGAGTAATCTGTAGTTCTGTCATCCAGATAATATTTTCTAGATTGTTTTCAAGCGAGCGCAGTTCTTTGTAGAAATCCAGTTGTGCCTCTGTTTGTACACATTTCTGTATGCTTTCTTGTTAAAGGCATGTTGGCTAGCTAGCTGCATGACACAAGTGGAAATCTCAAAGTGAGCAGTATCAGATACACCAACTATGTACAAAAGACTAAAACACAAGCGTAACTGCAAAATTGAGTGGACAACAATATCCCAATGACTATTACTAATGTGGACAACAACTCTTCTACAAGTTTTGCCAGCATACCATAGACTAGACACGAAGAAATACTTTGCAATGACCATGTCAAATCTAAAACCCATCACAAGGACATGGAGAAATTAACATCAATGAGTGTTCCCCTTAAGGTAACAATAGAGGAAACAAAATAGTCAGATGCAAGACGCCAGTTTGTGAAGGACTTTGTGGCCATGTGTGCGGAGTCGGACATACCGCTTGAAAAACACGAAGATGCATCCTTTAAGTATTGTAAACAGAGAGGCACACTGCCAGAAAATGAGTGCAGTCTTTGTCAAACTTATTTGCCCCCATATCTTTGAACAACATATTGACACTGTTCTTCGAAAGATTCATGGCAAGAAAATTTGTTGTTGTTGATGAAACCATTGATGGCCAAGATCATGGCGTTTTCAACATGATAGGTGAGAGCATTTGGCGCTGTGGTAATTCTTTAATGTAGGCAGTTCTAATTATACGGGATGTATTTACTATTAGTCACTGAACCGATTTAAATTGTGTTTAACCAGTATTAAGTCTTTTTCATAGAAAAATATTTAATGAACTGCATTTGCTGTTAACGGGTTCCCTTTTGAAAATTAACAATGTTTCTGGATTTAATAAACATTTTGCTTCGTGGTAATGAGGCAAGGCCCAAATTTGACTTTTTCATTATAATCTTGACACCTACAAGCCTTTGTGGAAGAGCAGGCTTATCAAATGCAATGGACCCTTAAAAGCACGTCGTCCTTCTTTTTTTTTTTTTTTTTTTTTTTTTTTTCCCTTTAATTCCAGATTGTGTACCTGATTAGTTTTTGCTTTGTAGTTTATTATTTTAACATATGCAATAGATGAAACTACAGATGTATAGCTTTATAACCTTATTAGCCTTTGACCACAGCATCACTCGGGCACCCTAAAAGAGGCTTCTTGCAGAAGCATTAGTGCTGAGTATTGCTCGGAAAACTATATTGCCGTGTCTAACAAGTGACAGACCCGAGTTTTACCCAGGTAATGGTGCAGACATGTCTTCTGCTAACCTCCAAAATGGCGTCTTGTAAGAAAGATTTCAGCAGCCCTGATGTTGTTTGCTCTTGACAGTGATATGAGCAGTGTTGACAAAGTTAATCTGTCTTCAGGGAGTGAAACTGAAACGGACAATGAAATTGAAAGTGATTCTGATGAATCTGAAAGTGACGCTTGTGTCAATCACACACATGCAGTGTGCTGTTTGAAAGCTGATCAATCTGGAAAGAAAATCCGCAAGGAATCCTGTTACTAATGTCCCGACTGTGATTGTGTATTGGATTGTGTATTTCGCCGTGCTTCAAGATATATTACACATTTTGACAGTATATGCAGTAGTAGCAATATTATTATTTTTATCCTTATACTTTCTACACTTCTGACTTTGAACTTTGTGTTTTTCACATTTTATAGTAGAAAGATCAGTTTTTGTAAATTTTCAAGCCAAACCATGCTTTTTAAATATTTGTCCAGCCTGAAAGCATACTAGGATGTTTTTAAAAGGGTTCCTTCTACCTGCTTGTCATGTGATCAGTTTGGTGGGAAAGACGACAGCGCTATAAATACTTAAGTGAGGCTGCTTCACTAGTGATACTGGTGAAGTTTGCTTTCTTCAAGAAGCTTGCTTGGAAAAGGCGACTGGCAATCTCCTTGTCACTGAAAGAGGTTGTGCTGACCAAGTCTCCATAGTGACCAATCAATCACCTTCCATACAGTTGTGCTAGTGTACTGTTTCATTAAAAGGAATGTAAAGTTTCATTTCTGTATTTTGCTTTATTGTAGCTGTTGCTACCTTTTTATAGTTTAAAAAAAAAAAAGTGGTAAAAACTCAAATCTGAATCAAAGAAAAATGGTGGAAACTGAAAAGGGGGGGGGGGGGGGAAAGGAATAAAACTGAATATGTGAAAAATTAAAACTGATTTCATAAGGCCCTAGTATTGACGTTGTTTTATAGTACATGCTTGATAAGTCGTGTGTTTTTTGTTTTTTTTGTTTTTTTAAATACAGCTACGTCCTGCATACTGTAAGTGTTCCAGTGCAAATGTTTGGGATTAAACACTTACTGTCAAGTACTTAAATTTTAGATGCCATCATTTAAGGTTAATATACAGTAATGATAGTAACTGTCAGTTGCTGGGGGGAAAAAAGGTATGTGGTCTGTGACCACAAACGGGTCACTTCACTTGGCTGTGCTCCAACTAGGGAAAAGCAAGAAATTGAAATGGTTCCGTCTATGCTGTTGTAAGTCACTTTGGAGAATGTTGTCAACAAAATAAGTAAATGTATTAGTGTATGTGTATAAAATGTTATATCACATAAAATGCCACAATATTGTTCACTTTAAAAGCGGTTGAATAGGATTTCTGTTTTGCCATGGTATTGAAAGGTATCTAGTATTGTGAAATTTCACTGGTATTGATAACAAGTTCTTAGTCTGGTATTGTGACATCCTTACATTCATTTGATTTTGTTTTGAGTGATTTTGGCTGTCATCACATCTCCGATTTGTCAAATAGATGTGCATTATTCATTATCTTTAACGGAAGTCTTCATGTTTAATATGAAATCGTGGTTTTCTATCTGGATTACACTATTAAATCTCCAATATCTCATTCTGAGTACAGCGTAATATATTTCAACTATCCAGGTGTCAAATCCCAACCCTGACACTACCTATGTGGAGTTTTCATATGTGGTCCAAAGATATGTATACAATAAACGGTGTTGTATGCTTCCCATACATGGTGGGTTTTTACTTCACAGCCAGTGCTGCTGAGATACACCGTGGTTCCCCATGACTGCATAAGTAGTTTAAAAAGGAAATAAACATTGTTTATTGTACGTTTTGTCCCCACTTGTTTACACAGACACTTGTAGGTAGTCTTAAACTGAATGTGTTCCTGCTTCTTGCAAGCCTTAGAACCTTACGGTGACTTAAAGGTATCCAGTAGTCTGCCATAATCATGTAAAAGCTTTGGACTTTTTCTCATTGGAATATTTAATGAAGAAAAATACAATTGATAAGACATTTTCTCACAATGCTGTATGAGGATGTGCAAAATACCAAACAATCTATTAATTTACATTGTATTTTCTTCATGATACCATGTCCAATCAGATGTTTCTCTGCATAAACTGAGATTGGGAGTAGATATGAATCCAAATCTGAATTCAGAAAGATTTTTGGTTTTCCTCAATATGATCTGAGTGTGGAGCATTCCTAAATCATGATTCGATGAGGTAGGCTCTTGATGACCTTGTTCATTAGGCACAAAGTTACTCTTATTGATGAATGAATTCCACTGTTTACTTGAGAATCTATTTACATGAAAGGTTCTTTTTCCAGTGTTGCTATATAGTACATATACTGTATACTTCAAAATAAGTTAATAGTCTGTGAATGATATCTGTCTTCCTTGCTAGATAGTTTATTTTTCAAACATAGATATTGATACAAGATTAGGAATATAGGTTTACAAAGTTTAAAGCTTGCATCTAGTAGTTTTCACAAGAACGTTGTGAAGCCTAAGCACGCATACAGACATGCCTAACCAGACAGACAGACACAGGTGGCACAAGTGCAAGCACACACTTTCATTTTTATATTTCTTCCTGTCGTCTTATAGTCTTCACCTGTTTCCCACTGGTACAACACAATCGCAAGCATGATACACAACCCATTTTTCTTTCTTTCCTTTCTCTCTGTCCTTTTATAAGGCACTGGAAGTGCTCCAGGTGCTCATTAACACAGTTCTGGCAGCACTTCCAGGTGTGGTGGAAGAGTTGCATCCGGGGTTCAGCTGCAGCACCCCCTGGCGGCGCCAACGGAAACCAACAGGGCTGCACCAAACTCCAGCTCCCATAGAGCCCTACGGGAATCCTAGGCACCACTGCAATACGGGGGGGCTGCCATCTAGAGCTCCGGGGCAGTTGATGCTCTGGATTTGGCCCCTCCCCCAGTCCTTTTAACATGGAGGTGTCCAAGCCGGGCAAAATCCTCAGCTGTATGCCCCACTGTATAATTTTTTTTAATGATTGAATCTATCTTTATTTTTTTATATAATCGATTCATTTCATCCAATAAATTCAATTGTATTGCTGGAGCTTTGTTTTAGTGCCTTCAGGTTCATTTTTTTAGCTGTAAGTCTTAACTGTTTTTTCTTCTGTGTGTAGCTTTCTATTATTGCCTTACCTTTGAGCATTGGTGTGTCACTTATATGACAAGATCATTGTAACATTTTAATGCCTGCATTTGACTAGTCCTAATTTCTGACTAGTAATAATTCTTTATCTCCAATTATAAATGGTTAAAATTAAAACTAGTGATGTTTTTAATCCACTGTATATACACCTGAAGGATTTATCCTATTTCTGTGGAGCTTTTAACTTGGAATGGCTAAGTTCCAAATAGTCGATGTTCTCATTTAACTTTAAATATATTCCAAATCTTGTATATTTCATTTTTTATCTAATCTAGTTTTATATTAAACACAGGTCTTTAAAATGTACTTTGTAGTACAAAATGTTTAAATTTACCGGGTAATGTGCTTTCTCCCCTTTATTTCTTTAGGAGAAATGGTAGTGTCGCCTTTAAGTCTTCCTAGTACTTTCAGACGTGGAAGGTATAACAGAGAAGCTGTGTCACGTCTTCTCCAAGAAGAGTACAGCGGTGCAGAGTCTCCTAGCAAACCACTGAATAGATCAGCGTCAAGAAACATTAAAACATCCAGCATAAATGTTGAATATCCTGTGACATCAGACCAAAAATTTGATTCTTTGGAAAACCTGGGAGGAGTAACAAAGCTAGTGCAGACTCCAAAGCAAAAATCAGTTGTACAGTATTCTAAGATTAAGGATGTGAAAAGAATTATGAAAACCCCAAAGAAGAAATCTGATCCTGTAGAAGATTTTTTTGGGCTGAAGAGAATTTTGCAGACTCCAAAAGAGAAAGTGACTGTAGAAGACTCTGAAGTCCTTAAGGGGGTTAAAAGAATTATGAAAACTCCAAAGCAGAAATCTGCTCCAGTAGCTGATTTTGGTGGGCTGAAGAGAATTATGAGGACTCCAAAAGAGAAAGCAGTTGTAGAAGACTCTACTGAAGCCCTTGAAGGGGTTAAAAGGATCATGAAAACTCCAAAGCAGAAATCTGATCCAGTAGAAGATTTTGTTGGGCTGAAGAGAATTATGAGGACTCCAAAACAAAAGGCAAATGTAGAAGACTCTACTAAAGCCCTTGAGGGTGTTAAAAGGATCATGAGAACACCAAAACAAAAGTCTAAGCATGTAGAAGATCTCCGTGGACTTAAGAGACTCCTGCGCTCACCTAAAGAGCCAAAAGTATCAAAAGTATTTATTGAAGATCTAACTGGATTAAAAACAATTATGAGTACTCCGAAGCAAAAAAGTCAGCCAGTTGAAGACATGATTGGTATAAAGAGAATAATGACTACTCCTAAACAAAAGGGAACTCCCATTGACAGTGCTTTTGGAATTAGTAGAATTATGAAATCTCCAAAGCAGAAACACTCTCCAGTGAAAGACTTTGCTGGACTGACTAGTCTATTTGCAGAACCCCAGCAAACTGGAGGCCAGACGATAAACGCAGAGCTGTTGATAACAAAGAACACAGTAAGCATTTTTTTCTGTAAATCTTTTAAAATATTAGTCTGGGTAAATCAATGTTATCTGTCATTTTGAGTTCTACAGTGTTCTTGTGAAGTGAACTGTGAAACTCTTTCTGACAGATGCAGTTTAGCAGAAGTCTGAATGTAGATGTATTGTTTTCCTAATACTTTCTGCTCTATTCTTTAACTTTTTTTTTTTATTAAGCAATGGCCAGATTAATATTTTTGCAAGAAAATATACTACTAAAATGCAGTTAAACAAAAATATCTTACTGAATACTTACATTCAGTTTGTCTGTGTAATGATTCCTGGGAGAAACTTATCCACCGTAATAATCGGCATTAGTTTGGTTTGGCACTAATTAGTTTAACACTGTTGCATCTTTATAATGAAACTGTTAAGTTTCCGTTGCCATAAGCAAAGGCTGAATTTGTTTGATTAGACAGAATCTGTTTTTCCTTTTATGACAGTTCTAAAGGGCATTTTCAGTGTTGGTTTATTTTAGTTATTTCAGCAGACAGTTATAAATGCAGTGTGCATCTTAGACATTGAGTGTCAAGTTAACAGCCACCTAATGGTGCCATTTTGAAAAATTAAATATTGAGTTCACTTGGGGGGAAAAAAAGTAAAACTGCTTAAGCTTGTAAGTTAGTCCTTGCCCTCATGTTCCTTCCTGCAGCAGTATGCTGGCATCCTGTCCAGTAGAATATCCAGTCAGGTCCAACACGCCCAAACTGTACTAAGCCAATTGCTAGGGAAAAAAAATATTAAGGCCTTTCAATAAGGTGATTGCACATGATTTTGCCTTTTTGTATTTTACAAGTACAGTGTGGTCCAGATCTAATTATGCAGATCCAGATAATCTGGATGGCTTTGATTTATGCGGGGACAATTCCAGTTTCTTCATGTCGTCAGTTCGCACACTTCTCGATGGTCCAGGATTTTTTGGGTGATTTTCTATGTTATAAACTTAAGTTATAGCATAATGAAAATTGCATAATTAGATCTGGACCACTCTATGTAAACATGCATCAGGAATCGTGCCTTGTTTTTCTGCTTGGTTATACTAATTTTGTTCACAGAAAATGGTATTTTTGTGAAGGGCTGTGTTTACAAATGCCATTTCTTTTGAAGGCATTGTTTATCCACCTGTTTCTGTTAAAGTCATCAGACATACTGCAAACAAAACAGTAAAAATAAAAAATGTACATAAGCTACAAACATTTATGTACCGCCCAGAATATTTAAGCCATGTTTCATTATACCCTTATTTTAAATAATATATAATTAAGTTTTTGGCTAGTTTGACAGCCTTAATTTCTAGTATCTGAGTGCAGGTTTTCTTCTGCTCCTAGTAGTGTATGAAACAATTCGTAGTCTAGTGGAGTTAAAGTAATGTGGTAATTTAATGAACCAAAAGTGGTAGTAAACAAGATTTTAATGTCCAATTTCATGACTTGCACGTAATGCTGTCTTTTTACCAACTTTAATGTCCTCTATGTATCATGACAAGTTTAGTAAGGGTTTAAGTAAGTACAGTTTGGAAACATGAGATGTTACTTTGTAAAGATGACATCAGTGATGCTATAAGTGAAGAAATGTATGTATAGATTAACAAACAAATCGATTTGTGACTTTTTCTCATATGTTGACAGACAACTTCTGTTAAACTGAATATGGTAATGTAAGATTATTTTAAAATACTTTAGACAGCAATTTTATCTGTCCACAGCTTTAATCATGACACACAACTGACAGTGTCAACCAAACATTAACTGTAATGTAACTTCTGATCATTTGAATAGTAAGTTTAATCTGAGTGCTACATGCTTACTGTATTTTTACTATATATTTTGTACTTTTCCATCACATTTTGTTTGTAAAGGGTTAGGTGCCTGTAAATCAAGCACTGTTGCTTAAGATGCATGAGAAAACACAAAAAAAAATGTGACGCTTGAAAATTACTACCTTCACAAAAATGGAATTTTCATTGCACCTAAAGTGATATGGGCAGAATGGTAGCTCTGAGTCTAGGGATCTGCACTGGCAATCAGAAGGTTGCTGGTCCAAATCCCATAAATGCCAGAAATGATTCCACTCCATTGGGCCCGTAAGCAAGGCCCTTAACCTGCAATTGCTCCATCTAGAGCAGGGGTCCCCAACTCCAGTCCTGGAGGACCCCAACGGCTACAGGTTTTTATTCTAGCCCTTAATTAGTGACCTGTTTTTGCTCCTAATTTGCTGCTTTTGAATTCATTTCATTTCGTTTGAATTGGTTTTGAAGACTCAGAACCCCTTAATTGTTTCTTTTTCCTTAATTAACAGCCAAATAATAATGAGATGCAAACTTGAGCCAAAACATGACCAACACTGTTAATCACACAATAACTGAAAATAAAAAAAAAAAAAAGGTGAATATCTCCGGAACTCTGATCTGCTCAGTCCACAAAACATTTTACCACTGCTCTTAGAAAAGAGATCAACAATTTCAGAAATGTCTGCTATTACACAATGAGAGCAGCAACAAGCCATGGAATTAAAGAGTAGGTTTGATTAACAACAAGAATCGGCACCTAATTAAGCAACTGGTTGGAGTTAAATTGGTTAGAGTTTGAGGCCTTGAGTTAGTCTTCTGTTGGCTCACTCACTTCACATGTCATTTCTGTTTGGGTGCCAGTTAAGGAAAGAAATGAAGTAATTCAGAGGAACGATGGAGAAATTAAGGGGAACAAATCTTAAAAAAACAAGTCAATTAAAATAAATTTAAAAGAAGTTAATTAGCAACAAAAACAGGTCACTAATTAAGAAAAGGGTTAAGATGAAAACCTGCAGCCACTGGGGTCCTCCAGGACCTGAGTTGGGGACCCCTGGTCTACAGACACTATCTCTATCCATCTTTCTATCTATCCCTCTATCGATGTAATAAGAGAGAAGATTAAACCAGAGACATTTTACATTATCTGTAGTACATATCAACCCTGACAAAATCACCTGTAATTATTCAAAAATATTAATAGTTCTTCATAACTGTGCTTCTTTTTGTGTTCATCAGAACTATGATTGCCCTCTCTAATTAAATTGGGGTACTGTCAGCCTGTACTAACGGAATGCATTTAATGCTGCATTATTATGGTCCTCATGTATTTCCTGCACGTTATAATTTGTTTAGGGTGTGTTTTTTCTAACAACTTATTTTTATAGAGATTTGTTCGAAGGTTATTCAAGAAACTACTATGTTAAATAATACAGAATGAAATTTTGAAGGGAAGCGCAGGTGCTAGATCAGATGAGTGAGACGGTACTTTAGTGGTACAGATGGAATAAGTAGGTTAAGGACTATTGTAGAACTAAATTAAGCTAAGTTTCGCTCCTTCTTTCCCTTATACTTGCATTAAAAGTGATAAGAAAATATAGATCTATTTATATAGATATCTGTTTTATGTCTTCAACAATTTTCAGTAAGTCGGCAGCTAACTTAGACTTTGTGTGAAACCATGTACTGTAATAGCTGTGGTGGCTAAATGGACCTTACTGACACTGACCAGGTTTTTCAGGGTTTTAAAGGCATTATAATTAAAGGAACATCAGGAATATAGTAATTTTCCAATGCCCTTAATGATAATGAAAAGCAACTTTTGTTTGGTGTAATGGATGCTTAAACGTGCTGTCCATAAAACAGCAGTAAATATGAGATCTCAGCTTTAGAAATTTAGAAGGGAATTGGTAGCAGAATATTTCTATAGTGCTGGAGAAGTATTTAAAAAAAAAAAAAAACTGATCTTACTGCCCTGCTTTTTAATCTAGTGGACTGAGGTAGGAGAAAACAGGTCCCAAAATACGTGAACAGGTGTGTTTAAGAAACTGAAGACTAATTGTGGAAATGATGGACTAAAACAGATCTATTACATACAGTGGTGTGAAAAACTATTTGCCCCCTTCCTGATTTCTTATTC
>JANRMT010062813.1:66023179-66065978 GCA_026402145.1 Polypterus bichir lapradei | reverse complement strand
GAATAAGAAATCAGGAAGGGGGCAAATAGTTTTTCACACCACTGTATAGTAATATTAGCATAGGAATTATGCAGTAACATCATCCTGAAATTACTGTCAGGTAAAGCAAATAACCATTCTTTTACATTGATGCATCCACTTTGGCCTTTGAATAAGACCTCTATAATATTTTGAATTATTAAAATTGGGACACTTGATCAGGCAATCCTATTTTGTATCATTATCATTTCTAGCACATTATCTTTTCTTTTACCTGGTATTATCAGGTACATGCCTCATACTCTGAAAGGTCTTGATTTCTTCTAAAATATATGCAAGGTGCACTGAATAAAGTTTTGTCATTTAAATAAAATGAACAAGTATGCATTAGAATTTCTGAGCCAAAATAAGTAGCCCTACATAATGACTGATAAACTGTTAGTTTTGTGCATTACAAGTGTAAACATAAGGATTTTTCATTTTCATTAATGTTAGATTTTTCTTTTTTCCTGTGATTGTATAGGCACAGGGAATTAACCAGTGTTTGATTAACTTGCATTAAGACTTTAAATTTGTACTGGAAAATTTAATTTGCTATTCTGCATTGCAACACCTGATACAGACAAGTGAGGCAGTATTAAAGCTGTGTGTCAGATTGGTTTATTTCCAGATGTGTTGGGGGCCAAATCCCACAGTCGGTATACTTTTTTTTGGACTCCAGTAACAACTAAGAATATTATCACAACGACCTGTCATTACATAGTTAGAGACTGAAAAATCATAATGGTGGTACCTCAGTCACTATATTATAACAAATCGCAGCTGACAACTTTGCCAAGAATCTAGACAAAGTAGTTGTGTGCATTCATGATGATGCTTGAAACAAATGTGGTAACTGGTTTACACATCACCAGATTTTACCACTTAGTTGTACTGAATTTGTTTGAAAATATTAAGAAGGCCAATTCACTTTTTTTTTTTTTTTTGTGGTATTCAAATTTATATTGATTATATTAAATTTACAGTTATATTTTGCATATAGTACAAATTAGTTTGATGGACTTATTTCCTGTCCGGGTTTATTCTTGTTTTTGTTTCCATTGCTGTAAGGAAGTGCTGTAGCTTTCTGCTGTTTGGGTAGATGAATGGATGGGTGTATTCAAATTTAAGGTAATCATGAGATAAAATGGACTCATGAAATATTCAGAAATTCACTTTCTGAATTTATTTTGAAGACCTAATTATAAATTGATAAATTTACCAGTTTTGCCCATCAATCTACACTTGCTAACCCATAATGACAAAGTAAAAGTGTGTTTTCAGAACAGTTTGTGAATTTAAAAAAAATAAATAAAAAAATATATATCTCAAAAGCTGAAATCTCTCATGTAAGCATTCAGACCATTAATTAGTACTTTGTATACTCCCCATTGAACATTCTTGAGTAAGTTTCTACAAACTTTGCACATGTAGATTTAGGAAGATTAATTCTTCAAGGCATATTTTCTTGGGCTCTGTTAGATTAGATGATAGTGTCTCTAAACTGCCATCTTTAGGTGTCTCCAGATATTCTGCCCAAAGAGTTATTAAATTTTTGTATTATCAGACCAGAGAATTTTTTTTCCTTCCCCTCCCCTCATGCTGTCAAAGTCTTTAAATTTCTTTTGTTAAACTACAAATGGAAGTTAGCCTCCCTATCTTTAATGCCTGATTTTTGGAGAGCTATTGAAATGGTTAAGGTCACCTCCCTGACTGAAGGTTTTCATTCTGAGTTGCTTAGCTTGGGCAGATGGCCATCTCTATGAAGAGTCCTGGTGGTTCCAAACTTTTCTGGCTCTCAATTATTGAGGCCACTGTGCTCCTGGGAACACTCAGAGGTTTAGAAATGGTTTTATACCGTTGCCCTAATCAATGCCTCACCAGTTTTATTGGAGAAATCTATAGAGGAGGTTTTGATTTAATGTTTTGGTTTTTATCCTGGCATGCATAGTGAACTGTAGGGCCTTGTATACACAGGTTTTAAACTTTCTCAAATCTATCTAGTCAGTTCAGGTTGACACTGGTGGACTCCAGTCAAGTCCTAGACACATCTCAAGGAAAATTGAATCAAACAGGATACATCTGAATGCTTAATATAAGTAGGGGATTTCACTTTGTGGAAAGAACACGAAAAGAAGTTTTATCCTTTTAAAATACAATCTACAAGATAAAGTGTACGAAAACTGGAAGGGTCAGTATACATTTGAGTCCACTGTATGCTCCTAAACAATCCTACATTTTTATCATGTACCTTTTTTCCCCTTTTTGTTTAATTCAGAGGCAATCCAGAAGACTTTCTAATGAGCATCAAGAAGGACTAACAGCTTTACATAAAGGTTTGTATTTTTAGAATTCATACCCACACATTATGAGGAAAATAATCATAATTGGAACAGAAGTTTTTTTTTTTACCTTAAATTCTAACTAGTATAAAACATTTTCTATTATAATTTTAAGATTTGTATTGGCCCAAGAATATGTTTTTACTCCTAAGTTATATTTTATGTTAATGTATTTGTGTTGCTAATTGTGCGCTCTCTCTGTCTCTCTCAAAGTAGAATTAATACTGGAAAAGCCAACAAGTCCAAAGACTGTAAATGAACCTGCATCAGTTGCATCTGCATCAGATTATTCCGAAAAAACTGTTGCAGTTTCTGCTGCAAGTGTGCAGTCATGTTTCTCTCCTCCCAAGTCTAGAAAATCTCCAAGAGGCAATAGAATCTCTTCGAATATTCTGCCTAATGCTCCTTTACCTGGGCAAATTGACACGTCTGATGGTAATCTACTTGTGTCTGCTTGTCTTAAAACAACTGAGAGTTCTTTGAATGTTGACACGGTGAAACCTGTAAAGTCTCCAGTGATATCTAGGAGGTCACAACAGAAGTTAGTTGCTCACAAAAACTTAACAAGTACCACAAGATCTACACGTAGCAGAAGAGGTGCTCATAGTGAAAGTGAAGAAAATCTGTCTTGTGTCACAGCAGTGACAAGTGCAGTGATCTCAGAAGTTGCAGAAAAGGTGAACACGTCTGTTTCAAAAAGATCAGGTCGTGGTTCAGGCAAAGAAGTTGCAAAGAAGATTGAAAACCTTGAACTCCCTGCCAAGAAATCTACTAGAGGAAGAAAAGTACAAATAGACACGAAAGAAAGCAGGTCAAGGTCTGAAGAGGTTTCGGGTAAAGATGTTAAGGAATGTGAATCTGTCCTAAAATTACACACAAGCCCACAACAACCTACATCAGCCAAAAAACCTGGAAGGAAGCGGAAAATGCCTGAAAATTCTTTAGATATGACCCTCAGTGAGAAAAATTCCAGTCCAAATATGACAATAGATTCGTGTGCTGAAGAAAACTCTCCTAACCCTGTGTTAGCTGAAGATGCTTCTAAGCCAGAGAAAATGGTACTGCAAGCTGAACATGCTGCATTGTCTGGTTTACCTCGAAAGTCTTCACGAGGTCAAAATAATAAACCAGGTACTGATAGCCAAAATGTGGCTGGGGCAAGTCCTGTCAAAAATGATACAAAAGCACGTTCAAAGAGGGCAAGACTTGGAGTAGTAAAGGGCGCTTCAGAGTTGGAACAAAGTGTGCCAATTGTTTCCACCAGATCTGTCAGAAATAAAGCAAAACAGGTTTCTGATCAATCGGAAATTGAGTTCATTGAAAAAAATCTTGTGGAAAGTGAAATTCCAGTTATTTCAAAAAGGTCTCGGTCTAAAGCTTTGAAAAAAACAAAGGAAATGGTTAAACTTGCTATGTCAGATGGTACAGATTTGGCAGATCCTAGCCTTGAAAAATCAGATCCACCTGTCACTTCTGAAACAAGTCCCAACTTTAGTAGAAATGTCGTCTTGGAGGCAGAAACCATTTCTACAGTGTCGGCACATGTACCTGTTAGGATGGGTACTAGGAAAAGGAGTTCTATAGATAGTGAGACTAAAGGTGAGGAAACTGAAAAAGCCACAGTGGTCTTAAATCGTTCTCGTAGGGGAACTGGAAGCTTACTGGTTTTAACTGATGTGTCTGCATTAGATATTAACTCTAGGAAAATTAGTGGTAGAAGAAAACGAGAAGATATCAACACTCAAACCCTGATATCAAATGTAGAGGATTCAGGGACCAAGAAAAACCTGAAAGCAGAAAAGGGTTCCAATACTACATTGAAGAAATTAAGAGGAAAGAAAGTAGTGCCAGAGTTATTAGAAAGTGATAATGCCGAGTCTCAAAAAATAGTTGAGCCAAATCTTAATTCAGCAGATGAGAAAGAAGTTCCTAATAAAGCTACCAATATGTCAGAAACTAAATCCAAGAAAGGGCGCAAAAAACATGTAAACTGGCATCCTTTGCTATCTGAAACTCTGCAGGATAGTAAAGAGTTGGAACGGCAGGCAAGTGAAACAAAATCTAATACACCAGATGCTGAAGTTGTGGTGCTTCAAGTAACCAATGAAAAGTCCCCAGAAAATAAAAGTGGTGGCGAGTTAACAAAGCCAAAAGGTCGAAAGTCTACAAAGTCAAAGTTACTGCAAGCTCATAATACCATTTGTGAAGATGCATCAGCAGAAAGTTCTGTTGAAGTTGTCACACTTCCACACAGAAAAGGTCGACCTTCCAAAACTAGACTAGCAGCTGAAGCACTTGTGCCGCTGGAAAAATCTACAAGAAAGCGCAAAATACTTGACACTGATACTGCAAATAACCCAGTCCTGGAGAGTGCAGACCAAGAACCGCTGATATCAAAAAGACCAAGACGACAAAAAATTATTCCTGCCAGTAAGGGACCTGAAGACTTAAATTCTGTTACATCCCCTGAAGCCAGTGGTGAGGTCACTGTGAGCATTAGAAGGGGGAGACGGGCAAAAGGTGGTAATGAAATAGCTGTGAGCAAACTTAAAAGTGAAGAAGAACTAAAGGTAACACAAGGAAAATCGGACTCTTTACAAACGGACAACAAACAAGATGCTGCTAAATTAGAGAAACCTTTAAGGAGAGGGAAAAGAGTGCTTGCAGAAATGGCTATTGCTGAATCTGTCATCAGCCCTGTAAAATCTTTAAGGGGCAGAAGAGCAGTGACTGAAGAAAAAACTTCAAAAAATGTCCATGGTAGGTATCTTATGTTTAGTTTTCAAATGTATTTTATAATCTTTATCCCAATTGACTTGAAGTGTCGTTTTTGTGCAAACATTCAGCGGGTGAAACACACAGGTTCTAGTTTAACTCAATGAATGAATGTTATTTTCAGATTACTGTAAGCAATTTGATTGGTTAATCTGAGCAAAAGTGGTTTAAATTGTACTTTAATGTTTGATTTTAGAAGAAAAAGTTAAAACTATTGGTTTGTTGATGCACTGAAGTGAATAGCTGTCTTGTGGATTCATATTTAAAGTATTCCCATTGTATAAATATGCAACAAAACATTATAAATTCCAGCAAATGTTTACAAGTGATCCCATAAAAATTAAATACTTTACTCCTGTTACTAGACAGACACCCACATTTTAATTCCAATACAACATGGATTTTTAACACCACTTTTTCCTTCTTATTTCCAGACAAATTTCCTGATACTGAAATTAAACCTCAAAGGGTGTCTAGAAGAGGACACTACACAACAGAAAACAAACAATAAAATGTTTAATCCAGTTAAAAGGAGGAAATAGGCATAAAGTTTAATTTTAAAATATTAGCCTTTAGTCCGTGGTGTTTCAGGTATTTTAAACGTAAGGCACTGCTAGCTAGTTATGCTTGTATTGTTTTTTCAGCATACTTGTTAAATCTTACTGTTGCAATAACTTTTTAAATATATGGTTATAAGGATTATTGTGTATATATTTTCAAAAGGGAGTTTTAAATATACAGTTTATCATGTTATATCTGTATGTTTTAGTTTTTCATGGTTTTTAGTTTTAAATTGTTAACTAGTCTTAAAGAAAAAAAAACTATGTAGCAAAATCAGAACAAAATATGAATATTTAAAATTTTGTATTCATACTAAGGCTGAATCACCAGTAATGTATGTCATTTTCCAACATTAGATTACAACAATGTTTACATCATTGTAGTCCGGTTTGGTTAGGAAACAAAATGATCTGTATATGTAGATTTTCATTGGTGGCTAACTTACATCAGTTATTTTGTGATTTGAAAAAATATTTGTAGAATCTGTAGAGCTTAATGGTTCAGTATATCAAAACAATAAAATTGAAGCTATTATTTCTTACCCATTTCTTCTTCTGGGAAATTATTTGTTAAATAAATGTTAAAACTATTTTTTGGACAATTTTTTTAATTCTCTAGTATTTTTGATGACTTTTTATAATGCCTTACTACTTTCCTGGCTTGGCCACACAATTGTGCACTGCACAATGCCCAGCTTCTCTCTTGATAGTATAAAGTGTGCAAAGTTCTAGCTAAATCCAGATTAAACAGCATGATGCCAAATGCTTATTCTTCAGTGATATAGAGCAGCAAGGAAAAATGACTGAGATGATAGCACTGCCCCAAAGAGAATCTCACCAGTCTCATTGGAGTCCAAGAAGATCTGAAGCAGTCTCATAGTAATGGACAATCTGCTGTTCTCTGGGATTTATAACCTGAAGTTGATGCTGGTGATTCCTTGGTATTGGCAGTGGTCATCAAAAGCTAAGGTTTCTGCAGCTATGGTTAAAGACAGTGCAATCAGAAGATGAAGCAATTCAAATCTAATATTGACATAAGTGACTTGTAAGTAGGTACTTCCAGCACAGACTGTCACCAGCTGTCAATTTGCCATTTCTACATTGACCAACTATGAAAGGACAAGAACTAACAGGAACAATAAACTGCCTGCATAAATGACATAACGTGTAGAACCACCACAGCATTTATGTAACTGTTGGGTTTTATAGGCATGGGTGACTAGTTTTAAAGCACCTGCTTAAGAGAGAAAACTACTGATTGAAAAACTGGTATCCAACCGGGAGACTCCTGCACAGCACACATGAGGTCACTTTTGATGTATATCTGTGGGTGTGTTGGTTGGTGTTTTTCTTGGACTGTGGAAGAAATTCTTTTTCTGCTTAAGTTTGTGGTCAATCTGTTTTCAAGCTTTATATGCTTTTTGTTCTTGGCATAATATGATGCACTAGGGCACATCAGTGAAGTAACCTGTGGGCGGTAAGTTTCAGGTCTTTTAATATCGGATACCCTTGCACAGATGAACCCCACCAAGGCTGATCAGGTAACGGCCTGTTTCCCTGGAGAACTTATCCACAGCCAACTCCAATACTGTCTTGATGGCTCTGTTCTAGCTCATTACACCACACCCAGTAAATTAGATTCCACTGTTGGCTCCAACCAGGACTTCCATCCCCAGGTTTGAAACTGCAATGGAGGAGGTTAGTGAGAAGAAAAGCAGTATCTTACTAGGAAAGTGAGTTCCAACATGACCACCAGTCTAGTTGATTAAGACAGCAGAACAATATTTGGCATCAAGATGGTCATGCAGACATCTCCACTGCTTTCGAAGCCCAACAGTTTGCTTCCAGTCTGTTGTGCAGATGCAAGAAAATTTGTGAATGTCTCCTTCTAGACCTAAGGCATCACTCCTTGCCTAATCTAATAATGCATTTTGATGGTTGCCGGTGCCCGATGTTACCAATGGCATGGGAGATTGTTTTAACTAACCCTTTAAAAAACCTCACCGATTATCATTTTCATAGTACTTTGGAGCAACAGTTAAGGATATGCTTCAGTGTCCCTCTTCTTTGGCACAATGGACCTGATGGGGTTGCTGCCCTAGGATGGTCTAGTCTGAATATCATCGATGGCTCAAATCAGGAAACCATTATGTTGAGGTTTTGTTTTCCAAGGCTTGTGAGACATCTGGCTTCAAGTTCTAGTGCTTCCTCATAGTGACTGACCTGCTTGCAAAAATTGATTCTTACTGATATTTAGATCAATATTTGCTTTAATAATGTTAAGTCTCCATGTGCCAAGTTATGATTCTTTGTTAAGAGGTGTGTTAAGGCCCTTAACCGCCATGGTTTAGTTCTCACTTTCATTGGTGTTGATATTAATGGCTGGCACATTATTTGAAGTTGCTACCTCACATCTCCACACGCTTGGTTTCTGGACCTGCTTGATGAAGTTTGTATGTTTTCCCTGACGCCTGTGTGGGTTTTTCTACCAGCACTCTGGTTTTCCTTCCACACTGCGAAGGTTTGCATGTTAGGTAAACTGGCCAGTAGTGGCTGTCTGCGTGCGCCGCCTTTGTAATGGGCTGCTGGCCTGTGCAGGGTTTCTTTTCACCTTTTGTTGCAAGGGTGACCAAAACTGATAGACTGATGTTTGGATAACAACTCACGGGACTACCATATTAATGACAGTTTGTAAGTTGGTGGTATTCTTGTCTCTATATGTCTACTGAATTGTATATGTATGTATTAAAGCAATATTATTAATTTCAGTGTCCAGTCACTTGCACAGAATGGTGGTAATTGTATTTTAATACAGTCGTCTTTGTCATGGCACCTGCCAGTGATTATAAATAAAAACAGAGTTGTGTGGATGTAACCCGAGTGTGTGTTGTATATCAGGGAAGTACATTTAAAAGTCTTGATTGTTTTGGTACTTCATACTTAAGGAATTTTTAGGTAAACCTATTAAGAGAAGCACACTAAAATATTCACTGTGAAGCAAATTACATCTTTAGGGTTGAACTCCATCTTTGCTTCAGATTTTGGCAATCATGTATTTATGCGATTTGTTGGATGCTGTTATTCACACTATCTTTTGTAAGAGTAAATCAAAAAGTAGACAATTAGAAAACTGCATAGTAACTACAATGGATAGAAGCGGACGCACTATAACATGTTTGTGATGGCTCATAGGTACTTTGTACACTCGCAGTGCAGCGCTCCATTGTTAGTCTAGTTGAAGCCAAGGTTAAAGGAACACGAAAGCTCCGTTGCAGGATTGCCCTTTTGTCAATCAACATTCTGTAGTGAAAGTTCTTTGGGCAGAGGTAATGAAACCAAAGGATGTTGACACAGTATGGAAGTGAAAACAGCATGACTCAATAAAAAGTTGGGTAGAAAAGTTTAAAGTGTAACTGACAAAGCTAGATCTGATTGACCATCAACCTGGGGAATGCCTACATCAGAGAAGATTGATGGATTGTGTTGTCTGCTTTTGCTGCACATTTGGTTATCAGCTATGGATCTGCGCATGCTGTAGTATATGATGACTTTTGGTATCATTAAGTTTATTGATCATGCAAATGACGAGGCACATCCTAATGTAACAGCTGCAATAAGAACGTCTTTTACATCAGCCCTAGTCTAGCATTATGCAGCTATCACCTCTTCGATCCATTTAATGAGGTCCTATGTGGTCACAAATTCATGATGAGGTAAAGGAAGCGGTGCACACCTTGATTCGGGAGCAGCCATAAATCATCATCCTATGGAAGTGCATCTACCTGCAAGAAGACTATGTAGAGAAATGATACAGATGTTAGGTTCACCTGCTAATAATTACCGGCATTAAAGAGTAAGTTGCCTTTACTTTTTATCTCTTGTAAATTGAATTTGTAGGTTATAAAAACACATTACCTATTTATTTATAGAAAATAAAGCAACAACCTTTAAAAATGTGGCTGTAAACCATCCTTCTATTTTCAAAACTATGTAAGCCAATTTAAATTTACAAGGGACTGGAGCCAACCATTGTAGTGTTTCTTTAAACTTAACAGGTTATAAAATGTCTGATTAGTGTAAGCCACACTAATTTGAGGAGTTAACAAAATTTCAAAACTCTGCAAACGTCTGAGCACGATGTCCATTGCGTCATCACGCACACTGGTTATGCGTGAACGTGCGCGCGTGTGTTCTTGTACCCGATACGCTGAAACGCTGTATATTATGGAGCCTGCACGTTGTCCCATTTGTTTATTTGTTAACCTTGTGTACGTCTATTTTGATGTTAGTTATATGTTTTGTTGTTATATCCATCTATGTATATATAAAATCCAATGTCTGTCTGCCATTATGTATGTGTGTCTGGTTTTCACGAGAGAACTACTTAACGGATATAGATCAGGTTTTTTTCTCTATAATTTGCTTGAACATTCCGGTTGATTTTTACAACTACTCTTAGCGCGTCAAGTATCATAGTTCCCTTGTGGCAGCGATTTATTCGCGCAAATCTATGACGGCCAAGGGTAGAGAGTAGGGAGCTGGGCGGGGCCATCCTCTCACGCGCCAGCTTCTGTTCAAGTTGGCCTACCTCTAGCCACGTGTTAGGGCCGATTTATACTTCACGCTCTGAACACGTACGCGCCCGCATCATGGCTGCCACGCGTTCCCAGCGTTCATTTCACGCGTCCTCTGAGCAGGTCCTCAGAAATTAAAGCGACGCGTGCGCGAGTTGCAGTACCAGCAAAAAGTCGGGGGGCGCAGTGTGCTAAAAGTCGGAACGTGACGTCAGAGTCTCTGTTTACTATCTACATGTGACAGCAAGCCTCTATGGAGATCATTCGGGGATCGATGTGCGCGCTTTGCTGTTTGATGAATGGTTCAAAGTGGTGAAGCAAAATGCCGACATACAGATGCATTCGTAGTGCTTTTATATTCAAGCGTCGCATATTCCCGATCGTAATGACACGATACATTTTAAAAGTCTCACATACCATCTTTTGTGCCGTCTATTTTTTATTTTTTTACTTTACCTGCTGTCAGGTCCAAGAAGCTCGTAGCGATTAAAAACTGGGATGACGTTTACGATGGTCTGCTTTAATAATAAAGTAAACTACGAGGTTAAAGTGGACATTTCGAGATTAAAGCTGAAATTTCCACTTTAATCACAAAATACACGTTTTCACCGTGTCTTATTGTTTTCTTAGTGGCTCAAATACAGCCTTGCCGATGTGAAGTTGCAAAAAAAAAAAAATAGACAGCACAAAAGATGGTATGTGAGACTTTTAAAATGTATCGTGTCATTACGATCGGGAATATGTGACGCTTGAATATAAAAGCACCACGAATGCATCTGTATGTCGGCATTTTGCTTCACCACATCGAAGCATTAATCCCGTAGGATCTGCATAGAGGCTTTCTGTCACATGTAGATAGTTCCCGAACGTAATGACACGATACATTTTAAAAGTCTCACATACCATCTTTTGTGTCGTCTTTTTTATTTTTGCAACTTAACAACAGCAACATAATGTATAGCGTTATATTTGAGCCAGAGAAAAAAATAAAGGACACGGTGAAAACGTGTATTTTGTGATCAAAGTGGAAATTTAAGCTTTAATCTCGAAATGTCCACTTTAACCTCGTAGTTTACTTTATCATTAAAGCAGACCATCAAACGTCATCCCAGTTTTTAATCGCTACGAGCTTCTTGGACCTGTCAGCAGCGGAAAGCAGCAATAGATCGCCACGCAGAACAAATTAAATGTATGATATTCCAACTCTCTGCACATTTAGAATCTTTAGATTTATACTTGATATCACTTTCATGATGAAATGCATTAAAGTGTGTATGTTACATTTTACATATAATTTCGTTTAAATAATGAATACTGTTAATTACACACATGGGGGCGTCACGGTGGTGGAGTGCTAGCACTGCTGTCTCGCAGGGAGTTATGTTGCTGGTATTTCCTGCATGTATTCCACACTGGTTTCCTTCCAAAGATATTCAGATTTGGGGATTTGGTGCCGCTAAAATGACGCTAGTGTATGTGTGTGCTTATATTCACTTTGCGATGAGCTGAGGCCTCGTCAAGGGACTGTTTCTCACTCGTGCCCAATGCTTGCTGGAATGGACACATCCCTGGATTGATGGATTTAATCAATAAACATCCTTTTCAGAGATATTGCGGTAAGGTGTCATCAGAATTTAATAGGTTTTCTAGGCAATTCACAACACAGAGAAGCCGAACGTTCTCACCGTGATAATATCTCGCACTGCCACCTGGTGGATTCCTCCAGATTTACGTAAAGTACGCGCGCAAGTATGAACACTACAACGCTTGCGTAGCAGGAGCGTCCGCTGCAGCATGCGTCACGTCGCGTGAAGTATAACTCCGGCCTTAGAGCGTAACTGTTTGTTCAGCGGACATTATCATCTGCAGATTGTTAAGGAGTAATGTTTGAGTTTTTGAGAGAAAGATCACAGATATGTGTGTTTTGGAGGGTAGCCGCTGATTTCCGGAGATATCACAGCCACGTGCTCTTCCCCCACGCAGGACGCTCTCCCATCAGAGCTGAACACTTATCGGATACAGTGCCAACGTTTGACTTCGGAGCGTATCTACCTTCCGCTTAGCCACAGAGAGAGATAACAGCTGCATTGGTGCCTATTCACTTATCACGAAAAAAAAATATGCCCCGATGTCAATTTTTCAATTGGATGTTCCACTACTGATGCAAAGAGAAAGCGTTTATCTAGACAAACAAACTTCATAAGAGCAAACTGCTCGCCTCAGAGCGGATCAACAACGGCACGCATCTCGGCAAGAGTACAAGCCAAGTGAAGATCGTGCCTCAGGGCTAATCAAGGGAGAAATGCTTCTCACAGAGAACGCGAGGTGTCTGAAGAGCGTGTATCGCGATAGCAAAACCAAAAGTATCATACTGTATATCAAGAGGCCCTCAAATAGGTAAGCATCAATATAAATTCTTCTCAATACAAATACATTTTTAAAAAAATTTTATTGACTTTTAAAGTTTGTCCTGTTCACTACTACATGGACGGAGCCACGGGGGACATCTATTTAGAAATATAACACATTTTTTATTATGCGAGTAATGTTAAAAGCTCTAATGTTTTACTAATATGTCCAGGCAACCTTTTATGTTGAAGTTTGTTTAATGTTTAAAATTGTGTAAAGTACATTAAGAAATGTTTCTTTATTCATATATGTATACTTGTAGAAAACAGACATGTTAAATGGTGTTTAAGTAGTGACAGTGAACACAGTTTAACACATTTAGTAACTTCTTTTCAGTGCCTTTGTCAATGATAGCATAACACATAGAGCTCTGTTAATTTCTGCTGCCATCTACTGGCCTTTTTGAGTATTATTGTTTGTTTAGTATTCTTTAGGCATTTACTTTGTGATGGATGAATGTTTAATGGTTATTTGTTCTGTTTCAGAAACCACACACACTTCTGCCAAGAAATATTTAGCTTTGCAACGAATCCTCCTTTGAAAACATTTGGCGGTTAATTAATTCATTCTAATATAACTATGGTGTGCTTCATCTGCCTTATCAGGGACAAGGATTTGGTACCACATACACACCACACACCAGTTTGGCACACACTCTACGCTTTTAAAACTGTACTCTAGTACATAATAAACAAGAATAGTGGTTGTCAGCTATTTAAAATATTAAAATGTTTAAAGTCTAAATATTCTCGGTTGTAACAGTCATTTTTGACCCTTTGATTTAAGTCCATAGAGGGCTAGATCCCTAGTGAAGGATCAAAAATAACACAACACACATAATTATTGACTTTGATATAGATTAAAATGATACCCAACATGTTGTGACAGGCAGCGGGAAAGCCAGTGGGATGAAGAACCGGGGGAGAGAGCATTTCCGAGGCACTGTCTCCCCTGGGACGCTAGAAGGAAGCCCTCCTCTGTGGCACCACAGGTTCCTGCAGGGCATGCCGGGACTTGGAGTTTGGTACAGCCTTGTTGGGTTCCATGGGGGCAAAGACCTATAATGGCCTTCCACCACAGCTGGGAGTAATTCCAGGTAATATTAATGAACCACCTGGAGCACTCCCGGGAGCAGCATAAAAGGAGCCACCTCACTCCATTCAAGGAGCCTGAGTCGGGAGGAGGTGGATGAAGCTTGCTGAAGAGGAGTGGAGGCGGAAGGACTAGGAAAAGGAACGGACTGGCAAAGAGAAGGGACTGTACTGTGCCGCGGCTATTGTGTAGCTGTGGGGAACGAAGGAAGCGCCTCCACATGTAAATAAACTGTGTGCTGTGTGGTAAAATTGTGTCTCAGTCTGTCTGTGTCGAGGTTAGGGTGGCTGTATGCACCCTTGTGGTTCACAATGCTTATGCTTGAAATTTGTCATTCCTAACCTTCTGGGATATTTTGATCAAATATCAAAACTATATTTGTGATCAGTAATCTCACAGTAGCATAAAACAACATTCCACATGCCGTTTTGTTTTTTTTCCCCTAAAGTTTAAAAAAAAGGAGTAACTTTGACCCTTTGTATTACATTAGGGGGTGAACCCCTGGGGTTGATGGTTCTGACATTCACAACTTCAAGTCCGTCTGAATTTTGGCTGAAGACACCTATGGGTTTTCTCTCCATCATAAGGATGTAATATCCTGCACAAAACATATCATGAAGGTTTTCACATCTAGAGGTTCATAAGTAAGGTTGGCAAAAAGCTTGATGGATAACTAGACATCAAGATGCACTGAGCAGTATGGCATATGTGGGGGTTTTCTCACACTGGTGAGTCAGGAGCTGCTGGACAAAGAAAACTGAAACAATTTCAAAGTGTTTAATTCCTATGAACACACAACCTACAACTATTAATGTAACATATTAATTGTTCCTTATACTGTAATATCTAATCTAGTTTCATGACTTTGTCCATCCACTTGTGACCATATAGTGGCACTCTATCAGCCATTACACCCTTTCTTTAAATAACTATCTCATCTCCAGACTGTCGAGGAGCTTTCATTGGAAGCCAGGATGAGGAACACAAATCAAAATTGAAGTACAAAGTTGATCTCTTGTCAGTTGAGATGTTGCAGAAACTCATTGTATGTGAAAATGGGGAGACCGTTGAAACTTCACAGATGACGTTCTTTCCTGAAGGCAATGGCTGTAAGCAGATGGTGCTCCCTGCTGTGCCACGTTACCATCATTTTTAATGTTTCTTTAACTGAAATGAAAGCCTTTTATTTCAGAAAGATAAACATTTACTGTACATGGGAACTACAAAGTGGTATACTGTATATATGTAGCCACTAAAAAATACCGTACGAGTACCGGATGAGCACGTCTATGTGTAGGTAATATATAAGGTCTTGTATTCACAGTAGGACACATACATTGATTTAATAACCTTATTTTACACATATTAAAAGAATATAGGGTGGCACGGTGGCGCAGTGGTAGCGCTGCTGCCTCGCAGTTAGGAGACCCGGGTTCACTTCCCGGGTCCTCCCAGCGTGGAGTTTGCATGTTCTCCCCGTGTCTGCGTGGGTTTCCTCCCAAAGACATGCAGGTGAGGTGGAAATGGCGATTCTAAATTGGCCCTAGTGTGTGTTTTGTGTGTGTCCTGTGGTGGGTTGGCACCCTGCCCGGGATTGGTTCCTGCCTTGTGCCCTGTGTTGGCTGGGATTGGCTCCAGCAGACCCCTGTGTTCGGATTCAGCGGGTTGGAAAATGGATGGATGGATAAAAGAATATATTGCCAATCAGTTTTAGACACGCAAAGACAATGGAGTGATGATTGTGACTAGTGTTCACTATAAACACAACATAATTAAGCACACATTAAGCGCTGATAATATTCTTAAACACATGAACAGGTTACAACTGTGCATTTTTTTCAGATTAACAATTCTCATTTTTGGACTTTGACATTGATAAGCTGTTCTCATAATGTTCTAATTAGATGAAATGTAAACTTTGGCATTCACTTCTGTCCTACTGGCTTTCTTAAATGATGTTTGTAAAATTTGCAATTTCATATTAAAGATTAAAAATTAAAAACTGCAGGAGGCTAACATTAAAATGAGAATTCATTTCAAAGAAAGCCCTGTAGACAAAATTCACCCTAATAGAATTGTGCATTAGGGGCTGCGAATCATGATCTATATTCACACAGGGGAAAGCTTGTCAAAACCAGTATTGTTAGTCGGTAGTTGTATTCACAGTATTAAACCCATCAGCGAAGTCACTTTGGGGAAAATGTGAACATTATCAAAGAACAGTAAATTAGCAAGAAATTAAAGCATATACTCTTGCATTTTCAAAACAAAAGATTCCTTCATTAAAAACCTTTCATCAGTAGTTTAATATTCATAGCTGTAATTTACATAACTAAATCAGTTTTCACTGATGAGAAGACTGAAGTTTTTTTATTCTTCGTCTTCTAATTTCAGTGTGAATGTGCTCTTGCCATTTTTTGATTAAAAATTTCACTCCACCAGTTGCTCACGGTCCAATGTGTTTCGTATGTAATCTCATTTCGGTATAGAAATTAGACTTGCTTCTCAAATGCAGAACTAGGCCACGGAGAAAAAGAGGCACAATAACCGTCATATTTTTAGCTGTCTACTCTCAGCTCCTTTAGAAATGACGTGTTTCTAAAGCCGTCCTCAGTTGCACAGTGCTAATGTGTTTCATCCTCATTCAGATGATGGCTTATTTTAAAATAATTACATAGTTCTTTAAAGTATTAATTCTGAATATCACTTTTGACATTCTGAGCCTCTAACCCATAAGTGGATTAGGGTAGTGTGACAATAGGATCTACATTTCTATATCCTAGATTGAAAACATGGAGTGCTTGTCTAAAAGGGCTATGTTCGGTTTCATTCACTTCCTCTTTTCAAATGCATGCCAATTGTTCAAAAAAAAAGGGATGGAAAAAAGTATAAAACCATGTCCACTTCCTTTATAACTAAAGTACCATAGAGAATCAAAGAGGAGATAAGCACAGCTGAGGAAATGGTTCTGGTGAACCAGCAAGAGGCTTTGGTCATGCAATTCAGTGTTGACAAACTTAGAGAATAAGACGATATCAGAGAAATAAATGTAGCAACCGAGGAGCTGAGAAATGATTGTGATGACCGAAAAGCAAATGCTAGCCAGTATTTGAAGTCAAAGTCAAAACTAAGCAAAGCCATAAACAAAAGTTTTTTGAAGTACTCTCATACTACATGATCACAAGGTTGTCTCGCCTCCATCTTTTAAACTAGCAACTGTGGTGTTACTGTTAACAATATGATGGCACCCATGAAAATAATACTGAAATTGGCATCAGTAAGTGAGAAAACATTCAACAAAATGACTTTACAATGAAATCATGAAAATAAATAATAATGATAATACAAGAGTAATAAATCTAAAAATGTAATAAATTAAATCGAGACAAAAACTGATGGTGAAGAGTTCATTTTGGTCGGTTTCTAGACTTCTGTAAAGTTTCCTAATTAGTAAGAAGGGAACGGTAATACTGATCCTTAATGATTAAAATATCTGAACTTCACTCGCTGTAGTGAAAGATGGCATAGAGAAACAGTGCGTACAATTACTCGAGACAGTCAGTTTTCAAAATCCATAAGGTTTCCATTGATAGTTAAGACCTTATTTGCCACCATCAGCTGCAATGTGAGCCTATCAGACTTGCATTGTTGTGCTCCATTTACCTCAAGGGTCCGATGTCGGAGCTGGGAATAATAATTATTATACATTTTATTTATATAGCGCCTTTCCCATGCTCAAGGCACTTCACAGCATTTAAGAAAGAACGGCAGGGTATACAGTATATACAATTGTACAAACCAGATAAATAAATAAAGAGGATTAAGACAGTAAATTCAGAGAAAGCCTAACAGACAACATAATTGGTGGTATAGCACACACATACAGGTTACATGAGCAACTTGACATAAAGGTAAACTGAGAGAAGGGTAATAAAGTCAAGTAGAGCTGAAAAATGACATCACACCTGAGCTGAAAGTGTTCCAGTGAAATATTCGGTAAACCAATAGGAAAAACCTTTGTTGTGCTCGGTTCATCAGTGTACAGAACAATAACAACGCATTACACGGAGGTTTGTGCATCCAAAGACCGCTGCAACAATTCCATGCACTGATTTAATGAGACAGAAACAGAGAGAAGTTCTAATAAACAGAATACTACAGATTCCCTAAAGTTTGTGGTGTATCTCACTGTTTTAGATTGATGTCATAATTTGAAGTCCGACAAACTCGGGCTTAACAGACCAGCCTCGAGTTTCCAAGTTGGAAATCCAACTTAAGAGGGCATTCCTGTTGAAAATTCTCGACTAGGAACTTGGAAATCCCAACTTCCCACTTCAAATGGAAGGCAGCATTATCTTTCATAGATAGCTTTCATTAACAAACAGTGTCACACACAACAATTAGAAACTGCAAACATGTGTTACATGTTTGCCAAGAAAAACGGAAAGCAAATTAAATTAATAGAGGTGACCAGGCAAGGAAAGGCTTCACTTCCAAAATCTTTTGTTAAACCCAATGGCTAAACCAGGAATCAAAATCAATGCCATAAGAAAGAGCATGAAATGCTAAATAAGAACAAGAAAAGCAACATGTAGAGATTTCTTTTGAATTATTCACAAAATGAGATGACCAGCTAGTGCATGGTGTTGACTTTTTTTTTTTTTTTCCCCACCGTGGTGATGTCAGCTTTGTGCAACACAGCGGGTTTTTACATATCAATACCATAGCAATTGATGCTCAAAATGGAAACACCCAGAAAAACTATACAAGTTTAGCATCAGAAAAAGAAGTGAAAAATATATAACTATTAAAAAACAATCTCTAATCAAAGAACTGATAGCAAAATTAGGTGTCATGTCCCCAGAAAACTATCGTTAGATGTGTAATGTGCTAAACTTGAGCTCCAATAGATGATTAATTCATTTAAAGTGAACACAAATAATAACCAAACATTTAGCCAACAGCCGAACAGACCAACATAATGTTGAGTTGAATTGTCCAATTTCAAATGCTTTTACTGTTAAGTGAACACAAGGGCACCTCACAAATTCAGCATCCTGGATTCCAGTCTCATATTGGGCTGCCGTCTGTGTGGTGCTTTCTACATTCTTCCTGTGGCTGAATGGATTTTTGTTTGAGTCCTCAGGTATGAATTTGACAGTTGCTAAAAATTGTCAATTCTAAATTGTCTGCTTATAGGTGTAAGTGTGGGTGTATGCATCACCCTGATCTGCTCCTGATGTTGCCATGATAGACTGTGGTACCTCACAACCTCCGGTTCAGATTAGGCTGGATGAAGAGTCTTATATTAAGCCATGAAAAAATCAGAAGGACATTTTAAATATGTAGGGTAAATCATTGGTCTTTATGACTTGTTCAGCTTAAATTTCAGTATAATTACAGAATGAACCTTTAGCTAGAGGTAAAATAACACCTTAGTACTTAATATTCAAATGCATACCCTGGTTTCTGTTTTTAATTTTCATTTCATTTTTCATGAAAGGATCTGAGTTCCTTTGGAACCAAGTGAGCAAGTTGTATTTCAAAAACTGAGGAAATCGAGGCATGTTTGCCTGGGATTAAAAGCAAAGTACATACAATACATTGTTTCCTTCCATCTCTCGTGGAGCTGTTCTTTTTCCTATGATGCATAAATCACTCACACAGAAAAGGGCTTGCAATTGTGCTCTTTGCTGACCGAGGAAAACCTCTTTCATCCTGTATGAGAAGGGAACACAAATTCAAATGCCAAGGCATCAGAGCTAGAGAGACAAAAAAAATAAGTGAGGTTCACTAGAATTAAAAAGTTACTTTTCTTAGTTAGTCCTGACAATATTGTATACCAGTAACAGCGCACTGCACGATAACGTGGAGTGAATACACTTGACTTGATCATACCTAGTTTTCATACTCTTTCTCTGCACATTTAGCATTCATTTGCTCGGATGTTGATGCGCTAGCTGCTTCCTGAGCAGCTCTTCCTTTCTCTACCCTAGTGGAAGGCTTCTTCTCTTCTTTCGTCGGCATCTTTTCGTGTTTAAACTGATCAAGTCAGTGTTTGTGTTGCAATTACTTAGGACATTTTCCATAATTTTTTCACTTAAGCTGGCACTTAAGGCTTCAGTCTGCCTCAAGAATGATTTAAGATATGAAGAGGTAAGAGTGACGGCGAAGGTGGTAGGGATGAGAACGGCGCCCGTACGCATGTGCTGCATGGCTGCCCTGCTGGCCGCTACCAAGATTTGACTCTACAATAAAATAAAATAAAAAGGGGAATAACCTTGGAGGTCAATCATCACACAGAAAGCGGACAGTAGAGGTCACGTAGTACATGTGAACCAAATTTCAGGTCAATAGGTCAAATGGTTTGCGAGCTACAGGTGATTTAAAATCCTGGACAGACAAATGGGCAGGCACGGTAGCGTATTATATAAGGAGATATATGTATGAAAACAATAAATAAAATGCATAAATACTATTTAATAAATTGAAAGTTGCATTTAATGTTCCTTCATGCTTCGTGATACTCGTAAGTTCCTTTTTTCACCTCAATCGTCAATACTACAACGATCCTCTTAGGCTTAATTGATTCTATACTCTTCTTGGGTGCCATGGTTAATATGAAAAAATAAAGTGATAAAAAACACTCAAAACACATGAGCATAATGCAACAGATGTTTTCACAGCAAGAGTGAGAGACAACTTGGGTGCACAACAGATGACGTTTATGCTCGCTGCATAAACAACACCTATTGCTGCATTTTTTCACTGCCCATACAATTCAAATGTAGAAGCATCATGCGAACTCTAGATCAGATTTCTTTCAAAATTTAGGATTTGAACTCTGGAACGTTTGAAGTTAGAATCGTTTGAATTGTGAGGCACCACTGTACAGGTAGTCCCCAGGTTACGGACATCCGACCTACGACTTACAAACGAGGCCACAGCTGTGACGCATGCGCCTCAGTAACTGCCGCTCCGTCATCTTCAGTCTGGGGATGCTGCAAGTGGTGGCTGGAGGGGGACGATTTCACTGCTCGCGCAGTGTAGTGTCCCTCGGGCAGCTCCTGGTGGCAAGCGGTGACCCGTGGTCCATAGTAACCAGTGCAACAGCTATCGCTCGTGTGCAGGACGATGGTTCGCTGCCCGCCCACTATGCCACCGCAGCTACTGCTCCTGGCTGGACGCAGGCTGGATGGAGCGGAGGGGGGCATTTTACTGCCCGCCCAGCACACATGGCTAGTAATGCTGCAAGCGGTGACCCGGTTGTGGCTGAATGGAGGCCATTGAGGGTGAACGAGGTGGCGGAGGTAGCATTGTAGTGTTCCTTGGATGGCTGCCTGTTGAATTGGGGTTGGGCAATTCACTACCTGCATTTGGCCACACCGTTGTTCGTTCTTGGTGGGCAGACGCTGCAGGCACTGTAGTGGAGGTGACTGTGAAGTGGTCTGGTGATGAACCCCCCGTCGCAGCCCCCAGTCATTCTCAATAGCAAGCCTGCTTGTACTGTTACGCACATAGTAGGAAGTTGTCTCTTGTCAATACATCAGACGTGTTTATGACGGGTGCCTTACTGCTGTGATAGCGTTTACAGTGTTGTGCAGAAGAGCTCATCTTAACCTTTTGTCTTCACCCTTCAAGAATGTCTCTGAAACACAAATCTGTGTGCAAGTGCTGGTGATACAGTAAAGAAGAGAAAAACCATCATCATTGAAAATAAAGTAGAAATAATAAAAAGGTTAGAGAGGGGTGAAACTCCATCATTCATTGGCGGAGCACTTGGTTACAGTCGGTCAACAATAGTATTTATTAAAATAATGTACCTGTTCCGACTTACATACAAATTCAACTTAAGTACAAACCTACAGTCCCTATCTCGTACGTAACCCGGGGACTGCCTGTACAGCAAAAGTGTGCTTGTGCAAAGATGTCTATAACTAATAACTAATGATATAATGCCTTTTCATAGTGAGTGTTATCTCAAGATACACATATATGGAGCTATAGTACAATTAAATATTTTTTTTTATTTTTATTTAACTGACACACCAATGGCTTGATCATATTCCAATGGGTCACAATCTGAAACAGCAACGTTGTAGTTACTCACTCTGGGCTCCTAATCACTAACAAATAACTAAATCTTAAAATCCTACAGCTCTCCGCACTCTTATTTGGAAATGTTCAGTTGAAATTGAATTTTGTATGGTTTCTGAATGTTGGGGAGGCTTTTGTATGATATTGTCACATTAAAGACAGCTACTAATTGAACAGAATTGAGCTGTTGAACAAAACCATGCGTTACAATGGGGCCTCCCATTTTTATTGATTACACTTAATTTTACTTCTAAATCATCGACACTACCATGGAGGCATAAGAAGCTGTAGTATATAAGGAACAGAAGCCTAAAGACAAGGTAGTCACCCCTTAAGATTTAATTTAGTGATCTTCAGGCTCTCGGTATAATTTCACAAATTTTTCTTAAAGTTTCTTGTGGTTACTCTTCATGTAATAAATGGCTGGGCCATTTAACAAATTATATACAGTATTTTTGAACTAATTGTAATGTAGCAGTAAAACATTAGTCCAACAAAGCTCACCAATCCTAACCACCTAAGTCAAATTGAGTTTCGAAGGTCCCTAAAGTTCTACGGTCCAACTCACTACATGGCGAATTATTTGTTGTGTTTATGGTTCTCTGTGTGAAGAAAAACTTCCTAACGTTCCAAACTTCCTAACGTTTTTATGAAATTTACCCTTAACAAGTTTCCAACTGTGCCCCTGTGTTCTTGTTCAACTTACATTAAAGTACCTATCTCAATGCACTGTTCAAATTCATGTCACCTCTTAATTTCAGTTTGCTTAAACTGAACAGGTTTCCTCATAGCTCATACCTCTCAGTCCCAGAGCCTAGTCACTCTTCTCTGGACTTTTTCTAGCACTTCTATGTATTTTGTAGTCTGGAGGCTCCACTTTTAGCCTCACAAGTGTGTCATAAAGCTCAAGGAGTGAAAGGTGAAATGTAACTGGTAATGGAAGGATCACAGAACACCATTCATAACATTCTCAAGCCTTTAGCATTTCATGAGGAAGAAGTCTATGCAGGACTACTGCATTCAATGCAGAAAATAGTTCAGGACAAAGTGCTAGCTCTTTGCAGGAACATATTACTGTTGCCATTTCACTTAATCGGCATGTCTTTGTAGTAATATTAGAGTAACTGAAAACGTGTATAATCTCCACACTAGAGAAAACAAATTCTTAAAAATACTTAATCCAACCCAAGGTTTCTGAGAGCTGGAGTGGCAGTGAGCACAAGGCTGGAATATCAGCCCTGGACAGGGTGCTATTCCCTTGCAGGGCCCACTACCACACATAGCCACTCAGGGTTCAAGTCAGAAACACCAGTTAAGCTCAAATGGCATGTCATTGGTTATGTGGGAGGAAAACCAGACTACCCTGTGGGAATCTAATGCAGATATAGGGGGTGTGGCAGATTGCTGGGGTCCTTAACTGGCCGGGATGCCAGGAAGGACCGGAAGTGGACATTAAAAGCTTCCGGGACACAAGAGGGCAACCGCCTTGGACTATAAAAGGACTACGGGAAAACAGGGAAAAGGATTTACCTCATTGGGACCCGTGGCCACCGCCAGGGGGCGTTTTCAGACTCGTGGGACCTGGAGAACTGTCACTTCCACCACTCTAGGCAAGATGGCGGATGAACCTGCCAGGGACGCCCGGAGTGCTTCCGGTGTAAAGGGCAGCACTTCCACCACACCAGGAAGTGCTACTGGAAGGCTGTCATCAGCCACCTGGAGCACATCCGGGCGGGAATAAAAGGGGCTGCCTTCTTACACTCGAGGAGCTTGAGTCGGGAGTGGGAGCAGGACAAAGCTCCCAGGAGGAGATAGGCGGCCAAGGACAGAGAGAGAAGTTTGATTATTGTGGGGATTAATTGCTGTATGCATTGTGTGGTGTTCGGGACTGTGATTCCTGTATTTGGAGGTGATTAATAAACGTGTGACTTTTATAAAGATGTGGTCTCCGACTGGTGGTGTCTGGGTAAGTCTCACAGGGGAAATTGCAAAATCTACAAAAAACAATGACCATGCACGGGGACTGGAATACAAGAAGATGAATTTGTAAGTTTGCAGTTTCAGCCCCTGACAACCATGCTTCTCACATTCCCCTTCTACGCCTAGACACAGTGAAACATGCTCTTCAATATTCCGCACCAACTGTCCCACTAAAATATATGTCTACAGTGCATTCTAAAGTATGTATGCCAAGAATATTGACTTCTAAAATCTCCAAAGCAAATGAGTCTGAATTTCCACCCGTAGACTGACACAAAGAAAGTTCATGCTTTCTTCTGGGCATTTGTTGCATGATTTTTCTTTGCTTTATTAGGTCTTCAAAACTTTAAGATCAAATTTGCCAGTGCACAGTGAGCCAACCTGCCACACAACTATGGACGAAGCTAAGAAAGAACAGCCTGGAGGCGTGAAATAATAAAGCAAAATCTCATTAACTGTCAGTTCTGTATTGATATAAGGTAGGACTACTTTCAGAAAATGGCTATCAATTTAACACTGATTATCTGCATCACACTCATCCTGGGAAGAAGCAAAGCGGATAAAACGATCATTACTCAAATTATTACTGTTTTTCATTATGCAATAGATATGCACAGATTAGAGCAGTCGTAACTCTACTCATAGCACAACGTTTATTCTAATAAGTCTCTAAAGTCTTCTCACTTTTAATTTTTTTTTATCTGGACTGCTTCGTGTGTCGGTGATAATGATGTTTTCAGTTGATGCTATTTTTCCTGACACCTCTATTATTATTGATTTAAAAAAGATATCTGTGCTTATATTGGACCATGCATAGTGCACTTTTTAATGTCACTGCCTCACAGCTAAAGAGTCCTTGGTTCAAATTCCGGTCACTACATTTATGGAGTTTGCATGTTTTCACCCCGTGTCCCTGTGGTTTTTCTCCAGCTACTGCAGTTTTGCCAAATGCTGTTAGGTTTGTTCTTTCCACAGCTCTGTGCCGAAAAGTATATTATTGTGTTTTATCAAATATACAAAATATAAGGAGACAGGAGAAGTGTGTGTGTGTGTGAGTATGCCCTTCAAAGGAAAGATCTGGAGGTATGGTAAGGAGGTGGCCTTGAGCTCATTTCTGCCAGGACTGATAATTTCTTTTTGTGTAATTGTGTATAAAAAAAAAACTGGTTAAAAAATTGTTCAAGTGATGCAATATTGTATTATCACTTGGAATGTAATAGGTTCAATAAAATACAGTACTACTCTTTTAGAGTTTTCTAATACATCTTTTCCATATGCTTTTGTTTTTTTACTTACTGTACCCTAAAAAGATGTCACTTCCGTGGTGAAAATGAACCTGATTATTTTTAATACCTTAGTGAGAACCATAATATATCTGTTTTAGGGAGGGGAGGATTCAGAAACCTTCATTGCTTCCAGTAGTCAAGCAATAATGAAATGTAACGCGAGTCAGGAGATAACTTAGTTGATCCCATTTGCACTTCTCTGTGCATCATACAATATCTGTTTCTTGTAATCAGAAGTCAGGAACATGGCAAAAGGGTGTGTGAATATTAAAAGCACGGAGGACATTAAATCAGCAAGGTCTCAGCTGCTACTTGCTGGCATCAGCCAATACCAGCCCCAAAAATAGGGAGCTGTGGTAAAGGGAGGTCCGCAGCTGGTAGGCGGTTTTTAATAAATAAATAATGAAAATACCATGAGGTAATTGGGGCACCTGCACATGGGGGTGTGGTCTGTTCCAACTGACTCATCGGCTTTCTGCAGTGTGCAAGGGAGGCGCACTGCATCCCATGGAGACAGATAAGGAGAGTCAGCACGAGAAAAGAGGAGAAGGATGAACATGAAAATGAGGACAAAGTGCAGGAAACAGAGTTTAAAGAAAGAGAAGAGAGCAGGAAGACTTGTGAGGGAGTGCCAATGCAGGAGTTAGAGCGGGCACAAGAAACAGAAGGCAGGCAGCTGGGAGGACAGCCCCTGGAGAGGAGTATGTGGCTGATTCTTGGGGTGGTTTGAAATGCGTCATGCCAGCTGAGCATGTATGAGGTGCGGAAATGATCAGGGGCCTCATGCATAACGCTGTGCGTAGAATTCGCACTATAACATGACGTAAGCACAAAAGCGGAAATGTGCTTACGCACAGAAAAATCCAGATGCAGGAATCTGTGCATTCACCAACTTCCGCGTTCTTCCGCTACATAAATCCCGGTCAGTGTGAAAAGTAACGCGTGTGCACGTGCGTGCTGTCCCACCCCAATTCCTCCCAGAATTACGCTTCTTTGAATATGCAAATCAATATAAATAGCCCTTAAGCTCAGCCTTCTGTGAAAAGACAATGGGAAAAGCACGGGGAAAAATATAAGAATTTCAGCGAATACCAAGTGGAGGCAAAGGAAAAACATACTATTTGTTGATTTAAACAATGGTATAATAAACAAATGGAAGTTGATCGAGTGACATAGCATGTCGGAGAAACTCGAAAGCTCAAGTTCACAAAGTCGCACAGTGCCAAAATGAAAAAAAAAGTTGTCAGATATCAAAGTCGCCATGAAAAGGGAGTCATAGCCCACCGTCTGAGCTTATTAGGGTACAGACAAAAAAAAAATAGGCACACAGTGGGAAAAAAGCACAAAATGCCAACTTTAATCTCGAAATTTCCACTTTAATCATGTAGTTTATTTTGTCATTAAAGTAGAACATCATAAACTTCATCATAAAATCATTTAATTAACTAGTTTCTCAAATCCCATCGTAACTATAAAGTAGCAAGTTAAATGCTTTGTTTTGTATTTGATCTTCAATGTGCTCTATGTGTGTGAATCACTACATGCTTCTGTTCTTTCTCTTTCCGACAGGACACAGAATCCATTACATTCGTGATATTACAGCTCTCTGAATAATTAAAATACTGAGATGTATACATGATATCATTTTCATGATGACTGGAATGAAAGCATGTTATTAAACATGAGAACATGATGGCGCAGTGATTGTTCATGTCTCACACAAGATGCTGCTGCGCCATGCGTGACCTTCGATGAAATAATTTATTATAGCAGTACTGTCTCTTTCAAACATACTAACCTCCAATTCCTGTCCTTTCTTTTCTTTCCCCAAATACCCAATCGCCACACAATCAGCTCTGTAATACATGTTAAGCCATCTGTAAGCTTACGATGATTCTTCAAAACATTGAAATATCTTCATAAAATGTGTTTAATTATTCTTTCCGTCTGTCCTTCCAGTGTCACGCCAGCCTCAGTAAATATACAGCGCAAGACAGGGACAATACGTGAACTTGCTAGCGCTGCGGCACCGTGTCATCACATGTTTAATTATTAAAAATACAGATTATTTAAATGAAGTTAAAGTTTTATCTGTATAATATAATCAACATAAATATTGCTAAATTTCATCTTAAAAATTATATTGTCATCATATGTAAATACACGCTTTATAAAGTGGCGCAGGTTGTACAATATTATAACTGTAGTGCAAGTTTACAATGAGGTGATTGTACTTATAAGTACAAAAAGTTCTACAAGGAGCAATTTATTGAGTGCGTTTATAGTTCTTGGGATGAAACTGTTTCTGAACTGCGAGGTCCGTACAGGAAAGGCTTTGAAATGTTTTGCTGTGTCTTAGGCAGCGTGTGCTTGATGCTGCATAACGATAATTCTCTTTCCGATCAGCTGCTGCTGTGATTCCCCACTCAGATACAGTGATATAAATACTCAGAGTGGTGCAGTGAGAGTAATATGGAAAAAGATGATCCGCTGTGGCAACCCTTAAAGGGAGTAGCTGAAAGAAAAAAAGAAGAAGAAGGTGCAGTGAGAGTAACAATGCTAAAGCAGTTATGGTAGTTGGAATACTATGGCCATTCCCTGGGCCATTATATTGTTACAGGTTAATTACAATCAGATGCATTACACTAATAAACAATATGCGGTTAGTTGCAGTGTATTTATAAAGCCATGTCAGGAAAATAAAGAGTAACCACACAGGAACAGTAGCACTGCTTTGACACTGGGTGCCGCCAGTCTGCAAAACAGAGAACTTGCTTACGACAGGGTTTGAGGTACCGTGGAAAAGTGCATGGCTTTACGCCAAGTGTAGGTTTTATATATCGCGATTTGAACGTGGAAACGTTCTTACGCAACATTTCTGTGCGTACGCACTGTTTATACATGAGGCCCCAGGTGTGTGAATCACTTGCTTCAGAAGACTGGGAAGGCAGCAGGGATCGATGAAACTTGGACTGGGAGCCCCATGTGACTGCCATGGCCTTTGGGGACCTGAGCTGTAGCAGCTGTGTCTGTTGGTAGGGCTACACCTCTGCTCTGAGGCCCATACAGGATAAACAGAGGAGACGTCAGCTTTAAGAATGGTGCACCGGGCTTTTAGAAGAGGACAGTTTCCTGCCAGAAGATTTTAACTTCGTTGAAATGGATCTTTTCTGTCTATTGTATTAGCTTCCGTGGAAAGCACCTTGATTTCATGCCTTATTCATTTATTAGTGAAGATTTAGATCACTGCATTTGTGAACATTTATTGATGGATTTGTTTGTGGTTTTAATAAAAGCACTAGAACACTTTTTACATCTTCCCCTTGCCTTATGTGGTGTCCTTATTTGCCAAGCTCATCCTGGTCATGACTAGGTCAAGTTCAAGATGCTCCCAAAGCCAAAGTGGGAGCATGGAGTGAACAGACACCATCACAGGAGCTGGTTTTAAAAATTCAAAATACAGGTCAAATTCCATTACAACGAATATCTTTACAACAAAATTTTCATTTAAACGAAGTGTTTTACGGTCGCGACAGTTACCCCATAAGACAGAGTCTATAAAAATCTTGTTACTACGAAATACATTCAGCAGATACGTTCATTACAACAAAGTGCCAAAAAGACTTTGAAATGCCTGAATGAATCAACCACAGAGCAGTTAGCTCTGTGGTCGCAGCTCAATTGTGCACAACAATCCCTGAACAGAAATGTAATAAATTTTTTCTCTTCCTTCGATCTTTCCTCGTACTGTTTTTTTTTGCTATGTTTGTTTTCTGTGGTTTTCAGTGATGCTTATTGCTTGTCAACATTTGAAAAACATCCATTGGAATTTAACTCATTGTCACCCTCCTATAGAAATGACAGACACGAAAAAACAACAGGTCACATTAGACAAAAAAACTTGAAATTTTTGCTGCTCTCCATTCCTGCAAAAAGAAAAACGATGTTGCCAGTGAATTCTGAATTTCTCCATTGTCACTGTCAGCTTTCTTGAAAGGCCAAGCAAAAATAGAAGAGAAATCTCAGGTTGCAAACCTTGGCCCACAGCACAAACATATGCAAACTGCTGCATTTGAAGACATCGAAAAAGCAGTTATTCCTCTCATCGACCAGTCCTTAGTGTTTTAAGAGTGTTCCATTCCTTCCCTGCAAGTATACAGCAAACCAGCGAGCTTGGATGACTAATGACATTTTGTGAAATTGGCTGCAACAACTTGACAAGGATATTGAGATGTGTGAGTCACTGTCTTGCACCCCAAAAAATGAGGCTGAGTCTCAGTACTTTACCAAAAACAGCTTTATTCAGCTTGAAACATGAACAGCAGGGTTATTTATTGTAGTGTGATCTGCTAACTCTCCTATACACAGACACAGCAGTCAGGCAGGGTTGTGGCCAGGTTAGTGGCCAAGTAATACTGTTCCCTCAATTATAATGTTCCTTGCATCACCCATCGACGACAGGCACTTGACCGCAATTGGCTCGGATTTGCTTCTCTGGCGCTCCGCTGCAGCACTGTGACAAGCAATCTTCCACAGATGCAGCAATCACACTTCGGGACACACTTCGGCGAGTCGTCTCGTTTGGGGGATGGGTCGCTTCAAAGGAGTTCAGAAACCTCACAATATGAAGAAGAACAAAAGGGAGATTCTGCTGCTGATTGATAGTTATGCTGCTCACAGCATGCTTCCACATTTAGATAATGTTCAATTTAAGTTCCTCCCACCCAATTACAGGGCACTGCTTCAGCTATTGGATTTGGGCATCATTCACATTCTGAAAGTGTATTATCGTAAAGGAAATGCTGAGAAAAATTCTCGTCAGCATAACTTGCAGACAGAAGGAGAGGAATATTAACATGAAAGAAGCTACTGAAATGATTGCAAAAGCCTAGACGCAAGTTAAAGAAAGCACTATTGCAACAAATAAAGAATCACATTACTACGAAATTTTCATTACAATGAAATATATTTTAGACACGAGGACAGAAAGGGAGTGAAAGGACAGATTCTGGAAGACTATTAGCACATGCAACTATATCAAGACATGAAACAAAAATCGAAGTAAAAAAAAAATTAAAAATTAGGATCAAAACCAGCACAAAGTGATTTTTGGGAGCTAAATAATGCGTGGTTAGGATTTGTCTGTGAACTTGGATAAGGGAAATGCTGTAAAGGGTGGCCTTACATCCTGATGCATTTTTTTCTTGAAGAACACAACCTCTACAAATATGCCAAAAACAATGCAGATTGCTGTTCTACTTTTGGGAGACACACAACAGGGGTGAAAATGGTACAAAATAACTCACAGAAGAAATTATTGTCAAAAACAGGTTTCTTAACTTGAGATAAAAGAATTACATGAACATTTTATTTGATATATAAACACCTAAGAAAAATTGATTAAACAATGAAATTCACAACATATTTCTATGTACTTTCTGCAATGATTTTTACTTTTGAAATAAATATTTGCAATTATCAAATATTTAATTTAGGTCATTGTAACATTTTGGTCAAATTACTCTGGAAGAGTAAGGCCGGAGTTATACTTCCCACAAGCGTTGTAGTGTTTATACTTGCGCGCGTACTTTATGTAAATCTGGAGGAATCCACCAGGTGGCAGTGCAAGATATTATCACGGTGAGAACAGGTTCGGCTTCTCTGTGTTGTGAATTGCCTAGAACATCTATTAAATTCCGATGACACCTTACTGCAATATCTCTAAAAGGATTAAATCCATCAATCCAGGGATGTGTCCATTCCAGCAAGCATTGGGCACGAGTGAGAAACGAGGCCTCAGCTCATCGCAAGGTGAATACAAGCACACACATACACTAGCGTCATTTTAGCGGCACCAAATTCCCAAATCTGCATATCTTTGGAAGAAAACTGGAGCACAGTGTGGAATACAAGCAGGAAATACCAGCAACATAACTCCCTGCGAGACAGCAGTGCTATCGCTCCACCACCGTGACACCCCCATGTGTGTAATTAACAGTATTCATTATTTAAACGAAATTATATGTAAAATGTAACATACACACTTTAATGCATTTCATCATGAAAGTGATATAAAGTATAAATCGAAGGATTCTAAATGTGCAGAGAGTAGGAATATCATATATTTAATTCGCTCTGTGTGGTGATCTATTGGTGCTTGCCGCTGCTCTCAGGTCCAAAAAGCTCGTAGCGATTAAAAACTGGGATGACGTTTATGATGGTCTGCTTTAATGATAAAGTAAACTACGAGGTTAAAGTGGACATTTCGAAATTAAAGCCGAAATTTCCACTTTAATCACAAAATACATAATTTCACCGTGTCCTTTATTTTTTTCTCAGTGGCTCAAATACAGCGCTATACATTAAGTTGCTGTTGTGAAGTTGCAGAAAAAAAAAATGGCACAAAAGATGGTATGTGAGACTTTTAAAATGTATTGTGTCATTATACATGGGAATATGCGATGCTTGAATATAAAAGCACCACGAATGCATCTGTATGTCGGCATTTTGCTTCACCACATCGAACCATTCATCAAACAGCAAAGCACACACATCGATCCCCGTAGGATCTGCATAGAGGCTTTCTGTCACATGTAGATAGTAAACAGAGACTCTGACATCACGTTCCGACTTTTAGCACACTGCGCCCCCCGACTTTTTGCTGGTACTGCAACTCGCGCACGCGTCGCGTTAATTTCTGAGGACCTGCTCAGAGGACGCATGAAATGAACACTGGGAACGCGTGGCAGCCATGATGCAGGCGCTTACGCGTTCTGAGTGTGAAGTATAAATTAGCCCTAGAGCTACCCTATGGCTATCATATGTGGTTGTGAGAAAACAGCGCCAAACTGCCCCTGAATCTCCACTGCCTCCTGAGTACATTTTAAGAATTTAAATAACTTACAGATGTCACAGCATCATTTTTTAGTTATTAGATTTCAATTCAAGTTGTTTGAAGGAGTGTGTTAAAACACTGAACTACTGATCCCAGCCTTACAGTCTGCAAATTAAACATAGTACATTTGCAAGAAAAGAAAGAGTAACACACACTCGTATTATTTGTTTTCAGAATAGAATATATGCAATAAAAATATATGTAGAATATTATGCACATAAAGTATATACTAAATTAAACTAAAAAGCTTAAGTATTCAATGGTCTTCATCTTGTGCATAATAAATTATAAGAAATGCTTTCTACTTCTTATTTTTAGGTGGGAAGATTGGTTCCTTTGGTAATATAATTTAATAGGAACAGTAAAAAATAAAATTAATAAAAGTTACCCTGCAGCATGTGGTTACAATTTTTTTCAAGGTCTAGATAAGACCTCCAACAACTCATCAAAATGTGTGCAAAGACAGAGTCGTTTCTGAGAAGACTGAGGATTATGGTCCCTCTGTACCTGGAATCCTCCTCAATCAACTGAAAAATCATGTTCTCCGGGATCAGGAGCTTTTCTGAGTATTCCTTTTCCTCACAAAATTGTTGCACGGTTCAGTTCAATATTTCCCAACTCTTACCAAGAACAGTTAGGTGAAACTCTGCGTACATATCCTGAATCAGAATCCTGAAACCTCTTTGAAGCCATTTCTAAATCTTTCTCCACTGTTTTACCTATTGAGGGGGTGGCATTGTTAGTTCATTACCCCTTTGAGATATATGCAGTTCCCTCTCCACAAATTCTCAAATTACATACTGGACAGGCCCATAAGGCTTGGAGCTACACATTGGAAGTATAAAAACACAAGATATGATATTAATTTATGAAGGTTGAAGTTAAAATTTTCTTCCTCAAAAATCAAAATCATGTTGGCCATTACATTGTTTTACCACATTGTAGTGAACAGCCGGCATTTCAGTCCGGTCGGGACGTCCCTACAAGGAAGAAAACAGCTTTTTCAGGGCACTACATCCCCCGGAACGCTAGATGGCAACTCCCCTGGATGGAAATGGCTCCTCGGATTCCCGCAGGGCAGCATGGGACATGGAGTCCGTATCCTCAGCCCTGTTGGGTACTGAGGGTGCCGCCAGGGGGAGCTCACCAAGATCCACGAGGATATTATGAGGACATCAACCTAGAAGTACTTCGGGGTCATGAGGACGGAAGCCCGCAGTACTTCTGGGACGATTGAGGAAAGAAGATGTAATGTTGACCCGGAGAAGAAATACTTCCGGGTCATGAAGTATAAAAGGACTATGGAAAACCCCAGCAGGGAGAGCCGAGTTGGGAGGGAATATGACGGAGCTGCTGGGAGGAGTGGAGGATATTGTTATTATTGATTATCATTATTGTGTTTATTGAAAATTGTGGAGAGTGCAGTGCTTTGGGCACTTATTGAAGAAAAATATTAGTAAAATCTTCTTGGTGTTTTTACACGTGTGTCTGGGACATCTGTCTGACGGGTTCAACGGGGCAACAGCGACCCCTAGCGTCCTCAACATGTACAGTATAACTTAATAATAATATATTAGGATAAAAGGCAAAGATATAAAGAACATTTCCAAATACTAACACCACTTTGACATTAAGACATTGGAACTATTTTGACGAGAATAGGCCTTCAGCCCAACAGGTTTGTCAGTCCTGTTCAATTAATTTCTCCAGAATGACATCAAGTCAGATTTTGAAGGTCCCCAAAGTCTTACTTTCTAACATTCTATTTTTAAAAAGAACTATAGTTCTTTGTGTAAAGAAAACTTTTCAATATATGCGTGAAATTTACACTTAAAAAATGTTAATCTGTTTCTCCATGTTCTTTTTGAAAGAAAAACAGGTGGTCCAATGTTCCACAGTCAGGAAGGAGTTTTCTTTTCAATATGCATTCAGTTCTGTTTTCTTCTGGGTATCAAAAATCTTGCCAACTACACAACTGTCACAAGAATGAGTCGAAGACATCATAAAGGTTTGGGGCAGCCACCCGTATATTGTCCCAAGGCTGCAAAATTAGGTTAAATTGAACAGAGATGTTCAAAGATCTGAAAACAGAACAGAACAGAACTGAATGACTGACTTAAGATGCCGGCTTTATATGCCAAGCAAAGGAAGTGACGTCATCAATGGTGACCGGAACCAGAAGTCACCTCATCAGTGATGATGGAACTGGATATGACATCATCAGTGGCGGCAGAACCCTGCGGGATTTCCCGTTGATTGTCTGCAAGAGATTGAGAGAGACAGTCTGTGCACCCCGCCGCCCCCCTGGTCTGGCGTGGAATTATAATCATTTAGGCCCTTTAGCTGTCTCACAATTGCATGTGTGTGACAATACACTATCTGTCTATTTTGTGGCATTATATTTAGAGAGTATAACAACCATAGTTCAAAATATGTCTTCTGAGAAAAATCTAAGAACACAGTTTATGATAATATTTATCATAAGGATATTAGTAACACTGAGCTTTATTAATCAATCAATTAGCAAGGTGCATTAATTTAAATCCTGTTATATGAGTAGTTATAAATGACTGAAACTTGTAAGTGTGACATGTCCTGATGACGTGCTACACAACATGTTTGTGGATTTCTAAATGAGTTCAGGAATCTCTTTTGATTGAAATATAGTATACAGAAACAGGCATGCCTGTTCTCTATCTCTGTAAACATTTGTCCTTTTTTGAAACACCTTATATGAGAGGGAACCTACTAGATCTGTGAAATGGTTAACCATAAGGATAAGTAGTGATACCTAAAACAGTACAGATATGAAAATCACGTAAAAAGTGTGCACAGACAAAATAAGCAAGAGGCCCAGGTAAAACGTAAAGGAAACCAAGAAAAAAATCAGAATAACACACCATGAAAAGGGGTCACGTAATTGATGAGAAAGAGTGGAATATTTGTCAAATAATAAGCTGCATTCTGGCCTGAAGACTTCTTTGTTTGCCCTTTGCGTTCTGTTTCCTAGCAACCGTTCAAGTATCTGATTAGCATTGCAAATTGTAGCACTATTTAAGAGAGCTTTAAACATTCAAACTTTGCTCAGTCTTCAAGCCTTTCTGACTATCAAACATTTGGCATTTTTCCCAGTTTATGATTTTCTGTTTTCCTGACCACTTACCTCATTGACAGGTTCCGCCTTGCCTGTCCCTGGTATAGGTTTCTTGTGTTTCTGATTCCTTTCATGTGTGACATACTTAAATTATCCAAGTATTGTCCTAGCCTTTTATGAGCAATGTCATGAATTAGGAGGATCTATTTGAACTTTGACTGCAGTTTATTTTGTTGTTCCCTACATGTATAAGAACTCCAGAAGGTCACCTGTGCTCACATCCTAAGTTGTGGTTAATGGTAATTACTTTATCACCGCAGTACATTCAGTTAAATTACTGTATGTTCTATAAGTCTGATAGATGGCCATTATAGATACTGTGCAGATGTATGATGCAAATTTGAAACATTTAACATAGTATATTACAAACCGGATTCCAAAAAAGTTGGGACACTATACAAATCGTGAATAAAAACTGAATGCAATGATGTGGAGGTGCCAACTTCTAATATTTTATTCAGAATAGAACATAAATCACGGAACAAAAGTTTAAACTGAGAAAATGTATCATTTAAGGGAAAAATATGTTGATTCAGAATTTCATGGTGTCAACAAATCCCAAAAAAGTTGGGACAAGGCCATTTTCACCACTGTGTGGCATCTCCCCTTCTTCTTACAACACTCAACAGACGTCTGGGGACCGAGGAGACCAGTTTCTCAAGTTTAGAAATAGGAATGCTCTCCCATTCTTGTCTAATACAGGCCTCTAACTGTTCAATCGTCTTGGGCCTTCTTTGTCGCACCTTCCTCTTTATGATGCGCCAAATGTTCTCTATAGGTGAAAGATCTGGACTGCAGACTGGCCATTTCAGTACCCGGATCCTTCTCCTACGCAGCCATGATGTTGTGATTGATGCAGAATGTGGTCTGGCATTATCTTGTTGCAAAATGCAGGGTCTTCCCTGAAAGAGATGACGTCTGGATGGGAGCATATGTTGTTCTAGAACCTGAATATATTTTTCTGCATTGATGGTGCCTTTCCAGACATGCAAGCTGCCCATGCCACACGCACTCATGCAACCCCATACCATCAGAGATGCAGGCTTCTGAACTGAGCGTTGATAACAACTTGGGTTGTCCTTGCCCTCTTTGGTCCGGATGACATGGCGTCCCAGATTTCCAAAAAGAACTTCGAATCGTGACTCGTCTGACCACAGAACAGTCTTCCATTTTGCCACACTCCATTTTAAATGATCCCTGGCCCAGTGACAACGCCTGAGCTTGTGGATCTTGCTTAGAAATGGCTTCTTCTTTGCACTGTAGAGTTTCAGCTGGCAACGGCGGATGGCACGGTGGATTGTGTTCACTGACAATGGTTTCTGGAAGTATTCCTGAGCCCATTCTGTGATTTCCTTTACAGTAGCATTCCTGTTTGTGGTGCAGTGTCGTTTAAGGGCCCGGAGATCACGGGCATCCAGTATGGTTTTACGGCCTTGACCCTTACGCACAGAGATTGTTCCAGATTCTCTGAATCTTCGGATGATGTTATGCACAGTTGATGATGATAGATGCAAAGTCTTTGCAAATTTTCGTTATTCGTTGGAGTGTAGCAGACCGTTAAACATGACAGCTCCATTGTCGATCTGCACCAAGGAGGAAATGAGGGCAGTGATTCACTTTTTGTTTGCGGAAGGTGTTAAACCTGCGGACATTATTCGTCAAATGCAAGCACAGTATGGTGACAACTGTTTATCGCGAAGCAAGATCTATGAATGGATAGAGCGCTTCAAACAAGGAAGAACTTCTTTATGTGATGAAGAAAGATCGGGCAGGCCATCAACGTCAACCACTGAGGACAATGTGATAGTCGTTTGATGCGGTGCAAAATTGGTTGCAGATGCAACCGAAAAACTTTTTTTCCGACGGAATCAAAAAACTTGTGAAACGTTGGGAAAAGTGCATTAGAATAAATGCCCCTTTTCTCAAATGTCCCTTTACTTTTTGACTTCCCCTCGTATAAACAGTTCGAAAGTGCCTTTCCACATTTTCCTTCTTTGGAATAGCAATGATAGATTGACAGATCAGACAAATGCACTTCGATTGTGACATTGTCAGAAAAAAATCCTCTTCTAATTCCACATCCAGCCCATACCCTCCCCAAACAATTTTTTTTAAATCCCTTCTTTAGTCGATATAAATTGGAAAGCTAACTAGATCACAGCCGAGTTTTGCAGTAGCTCACGCATTTGAGCGTGCGTGCGGGATGACCAGTGTGTTAGAAGAGAAGAGATCTCAGACTGGCCGCCCTGTATGTCAATCAAGAGGCAAATGCCATAGGGAGGCTATATGATAGACTAATGTTTAAAAAAAATTTTTTTTGAATGCAACATGATCTACCGGTCGATCATGGTCGACACATTGGGCACCCCTGAACTAACTGAATGCTATTTTTAAGTAGCAGGGGGTTGCCTATCTACAGTCCCCTTGCATAGAGAGACTAGATGAACAAATGAAAGCTTATGTGACAATAATTAAAAACTGTGAAGCTTGACTTGGATGCAGTGCTAATGGATATTTTCAAATGAACCACCACGAAAATCAACTGAAATTAATGTATCACTGGAAAAACATAGACAAAGACAAATTCCATAAGTTCCCTGTGCTAATAAACTAGGGATTGAGACCAATTACAAAGCAATGTCCCTAGCTCTGGAGATGTAGTGTATGGGCCAAACTAAAATCATTAAAAAAGAGCTTGGAGAGGATTTCTGAAGACTTTACACAAGCCCATGAATTAGGGATGTTTTTTGCTTTCTTAGATAAGTTTCAGCACATCTGTAAATTCATTAGCTTGACAACATACTTCGGACAAAAAATAGGAAAGTGAACACCACAGAAAGACATTGCACAGGGATCATCTTCAGAGTGTTATGATTTATGTTTGTTTAAATGAATTACTCATCTCTTGGAGCTCTGCTTATTACATTACATATATGGATGGATATAGGTTTTGGGTATCACAGAACTCAAGTTTGGCATCAGTTTTTGGATTGTTTTCTAGTGTTTTTTTTTTATTTTTTGCTTTATTTGGCACCATCATCGTGTAGTGGCTGGAAGCGCAGTGCCTCTATAAAGACATAATTCCCATGCACTGCAGTGTGGGAGAAGGCAGGGTGATGAGTGGAGAGGCAACAGTTATTTACTATATAGTTTAAGCACGTTCAATAATAAAATCAATAGTTTTTGCCTGCATTGAGAAAATACTGTCTGGTATGTTTTCTTCCCTTGCAGGGCGCTACAATTATTTCCCTAGGTGCCACCTCTCTTGAACTTGGGGTTCCTAGGCACAGAAGTCTCAAAAATAACTCAAAATGCATGCCACACGGGGAGAAACTATCAAACCCTAGCTAGTAACAAGAGGGCAAATGTAACAACAAGGGGAATGCTGGGAAAGGAGGCGCTGAGGTACATCAGATGTAGTGACGTCTTCAGTGGGGGACTGGAGGGAATGAAGGAACCCGTAAGTGGCTCTGCCTGCTGGCTAGTCTTTCAGGCCAACAAAGTGAGAGTGGTTAGTACACTGCTGTCGTCCCGACTTATGATTTCGCGCTGCTCGTTGGGTCCTTAAGCTGCTCCCTAAATGCTAGTGCGTGACAACATAAATAAACTAAATGACCAACAATGTTAACATATAAAATGAACAAAACAGATATAGAAGAAACATTTAAAGCCCAGCCAGGGAAGAAACCCTGATTGAAACATGACACTGCTATTTTCAGCATTAATTATTGTGGCGTTTCTATGCAATGACACTCAGAGGTTTGTAGTGTTGATCTTATCGGTAAAGTGGAACAAAATGTTGTCACTGTGCATTTTCTGGTCATTTAAGTTTGTGGATAAATCAAAAGAAATCTCTGTTTTCTTAGGTATTTTTATTAGAGCTACAGGCCCCTTTTTTTTAGCTTTGACAGATATTCAGTTGCAACTTTTTTCTGGTTTTCTGACATTTCTCCTCCAGTTTGCCTCCATTATTACCAGTTTGCCCATCTTTCTTTGTGCAAACATAAAATGAGGTGCAGATGAAAATATATTACTTTAGAGGGTTACTGGAATATTTCACACATGCCATTGCAGTACAGGTTGGGACAAATGACCTTGGAACCTGAGAAGGCTTTTTGTCTATCCTGCATTCCAGATCATGGGTGAAATTATCCTGATAAATTTATCTGTTACATACATTTGAAGTAAAGGTAAGGAGTATTCAGAAAGGTTAAGGAAAATTGATCTGCATAAAATGTCCTCATGCCCTACAGAATGTTCAATTAGTCTGTAATCTCATTAAAAAATAAAAAATGGCACCATCTATCTGACTCTAGTTTCCTATATGAAGAATTACCTGTACTTGTTCTTCCTTATTTAAAGACATCTTGGGGTTGTAAAGACAAAGCATATAAAGTAGTTATTCCGGAATTATGGGCCATCTAGCATTACTCATCAGTACAGTATAAATCTGAAACAATATGACACCTTTTGTTATGCAGTTGAGAGAGACTGAGATAAATGACTGCTTGTATTTTCTTCATGTACTTTAGGCAAGGATAAGCATAACTGCATACTAATTATAAAGTTAAGAGGGGATGCCTACATTTCTCCAATAACATTTAGGACAGTAGTTTTATGTTTCTCACTAGTCTTTAAACATTAACTATTATTTTTCATGTTAACTATGGTGAACCCCTATTAACAAAGGAATTTCAAATATATGTTGAACTTGTTCATTAGCATAAGTAATTTAGGAGACTGCCAAAGAAAAACCAATAATGATATGGACGCATGTCTATGTATGACAATAGCTCAATAAAATCATTCAATGGCTATTTTATATATTGCCTTTCATAGTGCATATCATAATATGGTGTTTTACAGAGCAAACAGAATGATCTTATGTTGAACAAAGTGGATGACAATTCATCCAGTCACCTAAACACAGCCCAGAATTTCACTACTTGTTATTTTCCAAGAATTACCATTTATGACTAATACTGCTGTACCAGCAGGGATGACTCTGAAACAACCCATCCATCCATTTTCCAACCTGCTGAATCCGAACACAGGGGTCTGCTGTAGCCAATCCCAGGGCACAAGGCAGGAACCAATCCCAGGCAGGGTGCCAACCCACCACAGGACACACACAAACACACCAAGCACACACTAGGGCCACTTTAGAATCGCCAATCCACCTAACCTGCATGTCTTTGGACTGTGGGAGGAAACCGACACAGACAACATGCAAAGTCCACGCAGGGAGGACCCGGGAAGCGAACCCGGGCCTCCTAACTGCAAGGCAGGAGCTCTACCACTGCGCCACCGTGCTGCCCACCTGAACCAACCTGAAAGTTTTAATATATTATACAAACTCATCTAAGTTACTACTTTAAGCCTGATGTATTCATTGGCTAAAATAATTCCTTAACTAACTCAGGCTTATAACTAAGTTTTGTTTTGTTTATTTTGCTTAAAATATATAATAATCTAATGAAGATCAAAATAGATGGTATAAAGTATGAATTGTTATCTTTTTGGGGGCAATAGTGATATGTGGCCACTTGCTGGTAATGTTTGGTTAAAATAAAGATTTAAAGCTGGCTGGAAATTTGCCATGAGTTTGTTTTCCCCCAGTAAAATAAAGATTTATATGCACACATTTTATCACATCATCGCTAATGTTTTAAGGTAAAATATACAGTATAATATATGAAATTATTAATAATAATTATCCTAAAATGGTCAAAATGTCCAAATGCATAATTTCTCAATGATGCCCCTTTCCTGCTCCTGAATGCTTATGGCCAAACCTTGACACCCTTCTGATTCTATTCAGTTGCTGTGAATAATCTCTCTCTATATATAAAATCCAACGTCTGTCTGTCTGTCTGTATGTCATGAGAGAACTACTTAATAGATTTACATTGGGTGTTTTTCTATAATTTGCTTGAACATTCCTGTTGATTTTGTGACTTCTCTCAATGTGCTAAGTATCATAGTTCGCTTGCGGTACAGATTTATTTGCGAGAATCCAAGAGACACACAGCAAGCTGAGGGGAGGGGGCAGGGCCCTCCTCATTTATGCGCCAGCTTCGGGGAGTATCTTACATGGGCTGAGCTAATGAACAAGAGACCTAGCTAACGGATTTAGATCAGACTTTTTTCTAGAATTTGCTTGAACATTCTGGTTGATTTTATGACTTCTCTCATCGTGCTAAGAATCACAGTTCGCTTGCTGAAGCAATATATTCGTGCTAATCCAAGACAGAGGCTATGGGTTGAGGGGAGGGGAAAGCATTAAGTCAGGAGTTGGGAGCCGGGCAGGGCCCCCCTCGCTGTCCTGTTTCACTTCTATGCGGGTGAACCGTGGGGAGCGGCTAGTTCTGAAAAAAAATTGATCTTTCAAATGTAATCTTACAATTTTTTCCATTGTGGATGTAAAGGGGATGATGATTGGGCGACCCATGTTCCCATTTACTGCACTAACTGTTGATTTTTTACCAGTCCACTGTGGCACCTGTACTGTTCTACACTTTAGTCTGCTGGATCTATGAGTCTGATATAAGGGATGTCAGATGCATGAAAAAAATGATCAGGTAGTCCAGCTGTTTTATAGGATTAAAACTGGAATCCCTGGTTACAATAGCAGTACAAAGAATGATGTTTATATTAGGAGTTACAATGATTAATGCTGTCCATCCTCCCCATGGAATGTTGTCTTCGAACTCTGGTACCAAGTGTCTCATTCCACTATTGTGGATTTTTTCACCTTATTACCCCGATGATTTTGGGTTACGAACAGATAACCATCAGTCTTATATGTCATATAAAGTGTCAGGAAGGGCATCTGACCAAAACTATTTCTGTTGCACTAACCCTAAAATTTGGGAAAACCCAGAAAATGTTTAATAATCTGGTAGAGTCAGACAGGTTATAATTTCACTTATGTGACAGTGTGCACTTTTGTTACTGTTTTGCACAAAGCTTTATTGTTTAATTTTACGTTGGAATAAGTGGCTATGTATCTTATTAGTCACTTCTATCTATCTGTGGCAGGCGGCGCCTCTTCTGCTTATGTTCCAGGGGAGCAGCCATGGACTCCTCAGTACCTCCCCGGGACGCTTGGTGGCAGCCTCCCTGGTTGACGATGATGCCTCAGTTTCCCGCAGGGTTTCACGGAAGATGGAGTTCTCCCCAACCCTGTGGGGACCTGGGATGGCTGCCAGGGGGCGTGGCAGAGATCATTGAGCCCAGCTCTAATTATCGGCCCCACCCGGGAGTGCGATTTGGAACAGGTGAGCAAGCACCAGGAGCACTTCTGGGAGGGCCATAAAAGGAGCCAGCAACTACCACTCAGGGCCAGAATCGGGAGGAAGAGGACAAGGTTACCTGGAAGGAGTGTTGGTGGTGCCAGAGAAAGAGTGTGGTCTGTGACTTATTTGTGTTTGGGACTGTGTTGGGCCTGTGGGACACGGGGAAGGTGTGCCCCCATGGCTGAAGAAAAATAAAAGGTTTTCTGTTACTTTGACACGTGCCTCTGTGTAAGTCTGTGCCAGGTCGGGCACTATAAAGCCCAAATATCACACTATCTATCTATCTATCTATCTATCTATCTATCTATCTATCTATCTA
>JANRMT010062813.1:66005295-66023169 GCA_026402145.1 Polypterus bichir lapradei | reverse complement strand
CTATCTATCTATCTATCTATCTATCTATCTATCTATCTATCTATCTATCTATCTATCTATCTATCTATCTATTTATCAGTATAGAATGGCAACAAAGCAATAAAATAAAAGATATTTGTTTTATATTAACTGAATGCTGGGCCATCAGGCAATGAAAACGTGCTTCCAATATTTATCAGCGAAGTGTCTTGTTTCCACCTTGCCACTGAAAAGAAAAGGGCAAAAGAAAACGTGAAAGCAGCAAATAACATAGCAAAGTAAAAATACATTATGCATTCTTACATATTATGGTAGCAAAAGTTCCTAGATGTTTGCTTATTTTTTTCTTGTAGCATATGCCTGTCAGCGAGTTGTAGTAGATTCTCTGAAGCTGTACATAAATGAAGTTTGACCATATCCTTTTGTACATGGTCATTAATCCCAAAATGTTACAGACAGGAGCATACACGCTACTATTAACATAAAGCAAGATCACTCAAATGCCATGTGAGAACAGGATTTGAAAATCTCTGCAACAGGAAAAGTAAGCTTCTATTGGTAAACATTTTCAAATAGGTAAAAAAAACATGAACAAATACATTCAAAGAGTCAGAAATTAAAGTACCTTCAGTACTGTATTTTTGACTTTGAAACCTTCAAAATGGACTTACATAAACCACACCATAAACAGCCATGATTATGCTAAAGCAAACAACTTTTTTGGTATTTGGGCTCAGCATTCAAACTAGCAGCTTTATCCATTTCATTTCTGCTTGTTTTTCCATTTCTGCTTTGCTTTTTCGATTTTATGAATCTGCTTATTCAGTACATAGTAGAAGAAAAAGTTGGAACTTATCCTAGCAACATCCAGGAAGTGACAGGCTGAGTGCCAGTCCAAAGCCGGGCACACTAATGCACATACCCATGTTCACTCATAGCTGCATTTAGATGCATTAACCTAATAGGAAGTTCTTTGGACTATAAAAGAAAAAAAGGAGTCCAGAGACAAAACCCTTGCAAGCACTGGAACCAATCTGAGCTTCAAGAGTTGGTGCTACAGTGTGTATCACTGCAACACTTGAAAACCACAAACCACATGCAGAGACACTGGAAAAACTGAGCAAAGTTTTTTTTTCTAAACTCTTTATCCATGTGTAGTTTGCATGCTTTCCCTATGTCTTTGTGTTTCCTCTACACACTTCAACTTTACACCTGCATTCCCAAAGACAAATTTACTTACTGCCCTTTATACTAGCTGGCATGTAAGGTAGCTGCAGAGGACTTCCATTTCTGTCCATTTTAGATGAGTTCTTGTATGGTACCCCAGTTTTGATATACAAGTGGGAACCTGGTCACCAAGTAGGGCCACCTAAGCAGAGCAGGTCAAAGTATACACATCAGATGAACTGCAGTCTAGCAGTCTTCCAGGTTTGGGGGGTCTTCGATGTTGCCAAGATAGACTGAAGTTCCAGATGGCTGTGAAATGTTTTAAGTAGGTTTACTTCACAGAAGGCAATTTTAAATTTCAATTTTACCTAATCTGCTCATCTTTGAAATGCAAGAGGAAAACCAAAGACAACACACAGAGAACATGCAAAGTTCACTTTAGCAATGACCATCATGGAATTGTAACCCAGGACACTAGATCCAGGAAGCATCAATACTGACCACTACACCCCCATACTGCCCCCACCAAATTATATCCTGCTATTTATTTACAAAGCTCAAAATTATGACCCAATAATAAATATATAAGCCCCTATCCAAAGACATGCCATCAGGAGTGGATTGAACATTGGGAGAGGTGAGACATGCCAGGGTTGACAGTCTGTGGGTTTTCCACCAAAATGGGCTACTCAGGAAACAGATAATGGAAACAAATATTGATTAGACAGGGTATGTTTTTTGGGCTTTAAAGAAAATGTATCACAGCCACAGAAAAATCCAGAAACGGAAATTAAACATACAATGTAAAATAAAGTAAATTATTTTAACAACTGAGTTTTAAGAACAGATTGAAGGCTACAACATACATTGGTCTTCAGGGTGGGGGTGGTTTTGGGACTGCCCTGCTGTTGCATCTGTGAGTTTTTTTGTGTGCTTGGGCAAATGACAGAAAAATAAAGCACAGAGGTGGCAAGGTCGGGTGATACGACAGATGCAAAGGATTTTGAAGAACTGGCTAGTCTTGCCTCTCAGCGCTATCTCTGCCATTCAGTATTGCTTGTGTTCAGTTGTGTTTCTTATGTATGGCACAAACCCCAGAGACAGAATACATTAGACCTCTTAGGAAAGCATAACATGTGTTTGAGCACCCATGCAAGAAAACAACACGCTGACTTCAGTGTTCACTGCTGCCCTCTACTCAGCCTTTGCTGAGGTAGATGAGGAAAATAGCAACATTGTATCAAATAAAGAAAACTTGAAATCAGGGCCAGATTAAGACCTTTAGAGGCCCTAAGTACTTAAAAAGTTCTGGTGCCCCCATATCTAATTCAAAATATAGACAATAATAATCCATAAAATAAATTTTTATTTTTCAAATGAAACAAAACTTACAGTTAGATGGAAAATAATGTTTATGTTTGTGTACTTCCACTTTATTTCTATTTGAAAAGTTTTCCCTTTCTTTTTCTAATTGCAAAGTCTTTGATCAGATCCTCAAAACTAATCTTACATAACACATCTGCTCCTATACTTGGCAGAGATAAAGCATCAAGACTGCTTTGCTACATAGTTTCTCTATTGGGATTTTTAATATACTTCAACTGAGAAAGTGAATGCTCAGCTGAGCAATTTGTGACCATTACACAAAAACAGATGTCTACATTTGGAAAGACGCACTCAATATTGTCTTCTACAATTACTTTATAAAGTTCAGCGTAACTGGACTACTGAATGGGACAGCTGACATGACCAAGAAAAGAACGATCACGTGAGCCTCAGAGGACCGTGTGGCAGCTAGCTGGTTGTAATTTTGTTGTATTTTCAAGATTTTATATATATATATATAGATTATTACTATTTCTTATCTATTATTATTATTATTATTATTGTATACATACTGTATGTATGTATTTTTTCATTTAATGTGGGAGCCCCTTTTCATGGAACCTGGTTCAGCTGCATCGGGTTGCTCCCCTTCCCTTGATGCCTTAAGCGCATGCTTATTTTGCTTAATGGTTAATTCAGCTCTGCTTAAAATAGTTCAGTTATGCTATTGATAAATATGAGATAAGAAATAAAAAACACAAGAAAAACAGAGAACTGAAAAGTAAGATGAAAGTGCCAGCTACTGATTTTATCTGAATTATTCAAAAAAGCAAAACCAGGAAAAAAATCTTTTGAGTGCTTAGTCATATTTATATCATAACTTTATGTTGAACTTACCAATTTTTGCGTACACTAATCAAATTGTTGTCAAGGGGTGTTGTGTGCCAAAAAGGGGTCTGAAAGACAGGACATCCCACCATGCAATCTGAGTGCCACACATCAAAGTGGCCAGTGTTAAATGAACTCTGAAGGTGTTTCAACTCGTGGGACTCATTTATGCATTGCTGTATATGGAATTTTAATTGCACATCATTGCTTTCGTCTTCTTTTCTTTTTATCCCATTATATTATGGTCAAAAGGGAAAACACATCCTTTATTGGGCTGGTCTGTAGTGCCATTCGGCGGGTTTTGCGCGTCTTTGTGCTGGGGATTTTTACTGGTACTGTCAGCCTTTGTGTGATCCTTGACAATATCAGATAAAAAGAACTAAAATATTATTGCAAACTAGTATCTTTAAATTATCCTGAATGTATTTATATATGTTAACATTTGAATGGCGGAAACAATTTATTCAGAAAACATACTTCATATATGCAAGATGATTTACAGGAATGTCTCAACCTGTTCGCCATCATGTTCAACACATGTACCATATGTGGCACATAAACTGTCCACAAGAATTGTATACAAGTATATACATAGCAGTAATATTAGCGTTAGCATTATTTTGACTCGCCCTGTACTTTAAAAGATAACGCGGATCGTATTGCAATTACGTCACCACGATCCTTTCAACTTAAAAACTTTAGATGGCTTACAGAGAATCGTGTTTAAAAGAAAAAGCGGTACGGGAAAACAACGTATCAAGAAATAATAAATATTTGTATTTATATGCTTGAAATGTGCAAAAATAACAAACCTTATTTACCATAAGACAGTTCTCTGCCTTCGTCGGCTGATGCTAATGACATGAAGTGCTAAAGCGGGAGCAGATGACGGTGGCAACTCTCGGCAGCTGCAGCCGATGCAAGTGCTAAGTGCGGACTTCTAAAAGTAATTCAGTGGAAGGTAACGATTCAGAGTCCAGAATTTTCTTACATTTCACGACATCGCTCTAATAAATTAACCTTTATTGCCCCGTTCACGTCAAACATCGTACAAGTGCAGTAATACACAACAAGACTATCTACTCGGAGACATGTGACGAACAGAAAATGTGAGAAAACACACGTCCTCTTTTTACTGTGTCTAACATTTTCTATGTATTTGCAAACGGAATTAATCAAGAGCAATAGGATAAAGGATATTTTTTGCAGTTGATGTTGCGTATTAGATATGACCGATGTCTAACGGAGTGTTTTGAGGTCTTGCATCCTCCCGACAGAGTACTCGGGATCAAGAGGCATGCAGAGAAATGTGATCTCCATCAACAACTTTGACGCTTTAAAGGTATGACTTTTTTTTCTTCCCCATACCCGTGTGCATGATATTGAAAATACCATTTTCTCCACTGTGTCCCTAATTTTTTTCTTGTCCGTTTCCGTAGTGATAACATACGTATTGGGTTTGTAGTAGCAATTTGCAGTCAGTGTCGCGGTGTTAACAACAGAATGTAATTGAGGTCGAGAAGTATCTAGGTGCAGTCCGGATAGTTTTAGGCCTCCAACAGATCCTAGCACTTCAGACACTATGAGGCCCGGAAACTCTTTGTGTTCATGTGAGAAACACGACGACGTTTATTTTTTACATCTTGTATAATTGTACAAGTACATAATTTAGTAACTGGATTCAGTTGACATTTTGTAACGCGGGATGTTGCTTTACCTGGAATGTTGATTTCTTAATTTTTTCACACAAAAATAATGAGGAAAAAAAATAACCAAAAACTAGAGCAGGAACTGAAAGGAATTGAAATCGATATAACGGGCATGTAATATTGGTGACACATAGGGCGTGGCTCCTGGAAAGTGGGCGGAGTCACTTGACAGAGGTGTCATCTTACTGACCTCAGCATGTCTCAGGTCATTGAATCGGTCTGAGACTTAAGACTGTCTCGCCTGCACCTGGACTCTCCTTTGGGGGCCAACATGATGAAAGAGAGGATTAACTATCTCAAAGGGTGTTTCATGGCTTACGTTGTGGGCATTACTTGACCTACGTCATAGGTATTGCAGGCTGCAGTTAGATCCATCTCTGTGCTGAGGCATGTTGATTTGTAAATTCTGCAATTATGCTCATTGTGGCAGAAATTTACTAGAGCTGTATCTTGTCATCGTGCCCATTGTGTCAGTTTGTTTTCAAATTTTTCATTGTTTTGTTGTAATACTTAAAATGGAAGTTTGGCCATTGAGTATATGAATTTAGTTTATACTGCTTACATGATCTCTTTGTTTGCCTGGGTATGTTGTCCGTATTGACTGTGCACACCATGGTGCACAGACTGATCAAATGTTATTATACATGCCATCAGTGTTCTCTAGCTGGGAAATGGCCTTGTGGCCTGGAGGGTGCAAAAATCGGTCATTGCCAACTGTCTTTCAAAATTTTTTTGAATGATTTTGTTTTTGCATTTTAGCATTTACATCACCTGATTTGTTTTCTTTTGTTTATGTTTTGTACATTGTTTTTAGTAATTTCCTAGTAATATGTGCTGTCTGAATTCAATTCTATCTTTTGCAATAACTCATTTGTCATTATTGCACCAGATACCAGGAGTGTATTGTCCCTAATGTGTGCTTGGTGTGTGTGTGTGTGTGTGTGCCCTGCAGTGGACTGGCGCCCTGCCTGAGATTTGTTTACTGCCTTGCGCCCTGTGTTGGCTGGGATTGGCTCCAGCAGACCCCGTGACCCTGTAGTTAGGATATAGCGAGTTGGATAATGGATGGATGGATATTACCTATCACTGACAAAATGTGTTGGATTTATTTAAACAATGCATTTTTTGCTTACCCCTTTTTAAGTAGATTCAACATAGGTATTTCAGCTTAATTGGATTGCCTCACCCAACACACGACAAACCAACTGGATTGGAACCCGAATGCAGTGGGTGACACCTCAGCACAACACTTTAACAGTATGTTTTTTGACATGTGTTTGAAATGCATACATTTCAAAGTTAAATCGAAATGTTAACCTGAATAAGTTTCTTTATGTTAACTCAACTTAAAACCAAAAGCAAAGTCTTACTAGTCAATCATTGTGAGCTGAATTAAATCAATGTTTTTTCATGCATATTAGAAGACTAGTGGGGGTGCCCAGCTGTCATTCGAGTTGGAAAAAAGTGGAACAGTTTCCATTTATTATTTGGCGATTAATTTATTATTTGAATATTGTTTAAAAATCATACTGTCATTATTAACGAATACCAGATTGTAGATGCTACGTATCATTCAGAGTGCCTTATGATACATGACATTTTTCATTTTGTCATTAGGAACAAGAACATCCTGATCTTACTCTGGAACAGGCGACGTATAGCTGGCCATGTGAAAAGCTTGGTTCGTTGAGGTTAACTTTAAGTGATTGTCCTTGCACTTTATTTATGGACATCAAAAATGCAAGACGTTTCAAAGGGAGTTCATTAGAAATCAGTGGCATACATGGAATGAAAATGCCTTCTCCCTTTCTTATTCCAGTTAGAATATTAGCCTCGATTACGTGTGGATGATGTGACAGTGTTGCCACATTTTTCACAATCTTGATATATATTTTTTTTCCAAATTAAATCAGCATTTATTGTTTTAGGGTTTTCCTTATTTTTTCGAATCATATTTTATTAATTGCTGAAACTTTTGGATATTTACTCTTCCTCTCACATGGTGATTGCTTTGTGATGAACATTGGGACAAACTTCCTTGCTTATTTATTAGATTTATTTGAAGTAATACCAATGTGGAATTACAAATATTACTTACATTTTAATATATAATATTAACCTAATTCTTTATAACTACTGAGTAAAATAAACATATTATAGTGTATTGATTTCACTGTTGGTGGAATCTTGATGTAAACTTCTAAGTTTTGTTGGAAAAGGAGGAAAAGATAATTTCGTGATTTCATACTAGCATCCACAGTCACGCAAATACCACAGCATCTAGAAAAGACAATTTTACTAATGGTTTTTTAATTTCTTTTTTTTAGCTGTACAAAGGTGTGGCTGCAGTGGGCTGGCACCCTGCCTAGGGTTTGTTTTCTGCCTTGCGCCCTGTGTTGGCTGGGACTGGCTCCAGCAGACCCCCGTGACCCAGTAGTTAGGATATAGCGGGTTGGATAATAGATGGATGAATGGACAAAGGTGTGGGGATCCTTTTGAACACACTACAAATATTATCAACAAAAGGAGCGTTTGTATATGCAAAATATCATACTTTATGGAAATATTGTAGAGCCATGTACATAAAACTTATTTTTTAAAGTTAAATTAGATATGTAAAGTACACATTCCAGTTAGTTCGTTTTTTGTGCGAGTCATTATGACAATAAACAAAATAAAAAATGTAATGTTTTCAAGTCAAAAATGGCATTGATAGCTTTGGTCCAGTGTCAAGAAATATTTTGAAGACACATAGAGGAAACAAAAATCAGTAGCTTTGTGCTTTAACAAAAACCTGAAGATCATGTGAAAAGTGTTATTCCTCTGTATGTGCATAAATAGTTATTTATGAAAAGATGTCTGCTCGAAGAAGTAATAAAAAAGCTTTGGTGTGACTTTGTTTGTTGAGATAATGTCACATGATTTTTCCATTCTCCACAACTTAAAAAAATATGTTGGGTTAACTGACCATTGACATTACATAAAATTATTTTTTCATGTTGAGTATTCTTCCAAGTTAAGAGTTTAATCCATATTGTGTGTTCTCCACTTCTCCTGGGTGACCTTTGTCCTTCTCCTCATCTGCCTCCCCCATCTGACTTACGAAGCACTCCCTTTTGAACCTAATCTGGAAGTACATTTAGGCCAAATCACAACCTTCAGGAAGTACTTCTGGGTCTGTGGCAACCACCCTATGAAAGGAGACTCACCTGCCAATAACTCCCCTGGCAGCACCTGTGAATCTGAACAGGGCAGCATTACAGAACCACAACTCCCTTGCTGCTCTGCGGGTATCCAAATGGGAATTTGCCAGAATACGATGCTTCCCTTCAATGTAAAGGGAAGCAACGAAAGCACAGGAGGCAGCCTCCCAGTGCCTTCACTTGCCCTGGCCTCCCAACTGGGAAACTGAGTACTAATTATCAATGCCAAAGTGTCCATCCATCATACTTGCCTCCTGGAAGCTGCCATCAAAGACTCCGGTCTGGCTATATCTTCCATGCAGTTGGCCGAGACCATCCCCTGTATTAGCCTTCCACCCAGGTGAGGGAAGAAGGTCCACCTTCATCGGGATGTTCATCCATTTATTACACTTGATTCTTTGATAAATGCATGAAAGGCTATTGAGATATAAATAATATGAACTCAGTTCATATAGTGAGATTTATCATAAATAAAAAGTGGTTCATCATCCTTCAGCACATTTTGAATAATGCAGTCATTTAACTAGGGAGGTAAATGATTGCTGCCCAGTGATAATCCCAATTTGTGTGTTCCTGAGTGAGTGAGGATAGTCTGCTGTACAACAGATTTAATTTGATTCCAGCAGTACTTCTAGGATTTACAAAGGCTCTTTAAGCATATGTGGGGTGCTAGAAGTTTTTTTTTTCTCTTGCTTTTTGTGTTACCCAGAATCTGTAGGTTTCTATGTGTATTTTCATTTCTTTCAACATGATGAAAATGTTAATTTTAAAATTTAAGTAGCCACTATGCATTAGAAAATGTGAAGGCTTGCTGCAGTTGAGCAGGGTTCCATCCAGAACTGGCTGCTGCATTTCACCTAATACTTCTTTGAAATAGTCCTATTCCTTGCAACCTTCTACAAAAAAAAAATATATAGAATAGACAAGAAGAGTAGGAATACACCAAACTTGGCATTTTTTTACTTAAAGTATGTTGACATAAGTGGCAGAATCAATTACATTTTTTTAATTTTTCTATCCTCCCTTTAACCTTGGAGTATCATATATCCTTTCATAATTTGACTTCCATAGTTACTTTTAGAAATATACTTTGCCAAAACAGTACATTTTAAAAATGTGAATAAGGTCAAAGCTATCATAGTTATAAAATAGTGCATTTTTAATGGAAAATATTCAATACCTCACTCTTTTTTTTTTTTTACAAGGTAATGTAGAACATATGCCAATGACCACTATAAACACTTGGTGGAATAACATTATGAAAACCTTTCTTTCCTGCATTACTGCCAAGAAGGAAATGCACCCCTGTTTTACTATGCTGCCCATTTTCCTGCTTGATCCGTCACTGTTTCCGTTGATCCCATTGGAATTATACCGTTTTTAAATGGCAAATTACTGGGTCAGGTTGTTAAAGGAAATGGAATTTGGCAGTTTGGCCCACAGCTTAATAATTATAAAAGCAGAATGGTGAGAACAATAGGGAGTATTGAGCCCATCTGGTTGCGTTCATTTCTTTTATTAATGTGACCCAAAGATCAAGTTGTTTTGAAGAATTCACAAGTTTCTCTCTTATTCTCTTAGAATGATAATATTTTTTGGAGCATTCAAAGGAGTTTGTCTGTCTGTTCCCTAAATGTATAAAGGATACAGAACAGAAGGGTTGGTAATATATTTTTGAACTAAATCTAGGATTATCAAACATGTTCTGTGAGAGAAGTTATTTTTTTTTAGGATGGAATCCCGTAAGAGAAACTTTCACTTATTCCTTTCTACCACATAAAAATCACAAATACTGCACTTGACGTTTCTGGTCTCTTCGTGGATAATCTGTAGCTTATATTTCTGTGCATTCTTCTATCCATCCTTTATCAAACCAAAACAATTCAGTTTAGGGTTATGACAGGATTTCTTTGGGCACTAACATCAGAATGGGCACAATCCATTTTAGGGCTGTTATACACCAGGTATATTTAAACTGATGATTCTTCCTATGTCTTTGCAGATATTCTTCTAGGTAGTTCAGTTTTTTTCTCACAATACTATCACTTGTGTGCTAAGTATTTGTAGACTCTTAGTTCGCCCAGGATGAGTGGTGCGCCATCTGTAGTAGCAACCCATAGTTCTGGATCCCAATGACTCTCAGTTTAAATTAAAAAGGGATCAGAGGCTGATGGATGCAAGGCTAGGATTTAGGCATACGTTAAACAATCTATAGTTTTGGGCCACAGCTGCCATTGTTGCAGTTTTACTTTCACATTTTTAAAGTTTTTCCTTTATATTAAATGTTTTCATTCATTTTAATAATAAAGCTAATAAAAATAACAAACAATCCACATAAATATGTTATTAATCCAAAGTAAAGTCCAGGTTCAGGTTTATTTATTTGTCATATATAGGTTAACACAGGGTCAACATTACAATGAAATGTGTATGACGAGAAAAACAAGTCACTCAGCCTAGTTCCTAAAAAGCTAAAAAGAAAAAAAAAAAAAGAAAAAAAATTACAAGTTAAAAATAGACTAGCCATATAAAATAAAATGTGTACATTTTAAAAGAAGTTATAGAGCAATATGAGTTGAATGAGCAGCAAGCACAAATGACAGTTATTGCACAGATAATGTTTTATAAAGTACAGATGCATATTCCATAAAGTGTAGATGCATGTTCCAGTCAGTATTCCAAGTGTGTGCAGGTACAGTTTGTGTGTGAGTAGTGCAATGTAGATGTAGGTGTGATGTAAGTGTATGTGGGTGTTCAGGTGTTGCTGTTGAGGAGTCAAATGGCCTGGTGGTAAAAACTGTTCTTAAGTCTTGTAGTCCAAGCAGCCAGACTCCTGTATCTTCTGCCAGACGGTAACAAGGGGAAAAGCTGGTGTGTTGGATGGCTGTGGTCCTTTATGATGCTGCTTGTCTTACGCAAGCACCGATGGAGGTAAATGTCTTCAATGGCAGGGAGACTCTTGCCCGTGATGTGCTCTGCTGCCTTCACCACTCTCTGTAGTGATTTCTGGCTGCTGGCAGAGCAACTCCCATACCAGACGGTAATGCAGCCCGTCAGTGCTTGACTCTCGACCACACTCCTGTAAAAGTTTGAAGTGATGTTGGCACTCATGCAAAAATTCCTCAGCCTCCTCAGGAAGTAGAGCCGCTAGCGAGCTTTCCTGACCACCGTGTCTATGTGAAGAGTCCACAAGAGATCCTCGGTGATGTTTACTCCGAGGAATGTGAAGCTGTTAACCCTTTCAACTTCTACACCGCTGATGTAGATGGCATGATGTTCTCTGCCTTGCTGTTTCCGATAGTCCACAATCATCTCCTTGGTTTTGCTGACGTTAAGAGACAAGTTGCTATCCAGGCACCAATTACTCAGTGCAAGCACCTCCTCTCTGTAGGCCGTCTCATCGTTGTCAGTGATAAGGCTTATGATGGTTGTGTCATCTGCAAACTTGATGAAGGTGTTTGTGCCGTGTTTTGCAACACAGTCGTGGGTTAACAAGAAATACAAGAGGGGGCTAAGCACACAGCCCTGCGGTGCTCCTGTGTTTAAAATGAGTGATGAGGACATGTGTTTGCCAACTCTCACCACTTGAGGCCTGTTTGTGAGGAAAGAGAAAATCCATCTGCAGATGGTCGTCCCCAACCCAAGGTCGTTAAGCTTCAAGACGAGCTGTACCATTCCATATCTATAAAGGAAAAAGGAAAGACAAATTCTGAAAAAGAGCAGGACATATACTGTATGTAGGATGTTCAGTGTGTATTGGTATATATATTCATATATGTGTCATCTTTGTTATTATTTGAATAATAATTGTACTTGGAATGTACTGTGGCATGACTTTGAGTGTTTAGTGCAGGAGAAGTGTGTAAAGTTTTGTGAACCTGGATCTGCATGTATTTAAGTAATTCCTGGGATCTTCAATATGTGCAGCTTGTAAATAAAAGGACGTTTCACCACATAAATACAATAATCTCAATTACATGGGAGAGTGGATTCAAATGTGTGGAGTTTGAACATTCTTCTTCTTCTGTTTGCATGGTATTTCAGTTTTTCTTTGAAACCCTACTGAGTCTAAGTTGACACCAAGCCCATCATTCAAACCAAATCTTGAGCTGAGCTTTTGATTTTGTGTAGGTATGCAGTAGACACTAAGAATCTCTAATATAAAATTAAATTAATCCTGGCCTTAATTCCTGACAACTATTTGAATAGTGCACTTATAAGAATTTCAGTTGAACAAATGTCTGTGACAATGGCATACTAATCAGTCAAGCACTAGATTGCAGAAATGGTTTGCAGCAAAAGGTCAGGGACTCCAGAGACAAACTGATATCAAGCAAATATACATTTTACTCAGACGTTGCACAAGAGTTAACCAAACAACAGCATTATGCGCAAGCCACCAAAACAAAAATGTATTGAGGGTGTTAAACACCATGGCATACACTGTAGGCATACTGTAATATAGCACTATGCTAATCGAATGTTACTTTAAGCAAATACTTCTGACTACATTAATAACACTAGTTGTTTGCAAGGTAACGATTTTTCGATCTTGCTTTCAAAAAGTTCCGTCCTGTATGCACCTGCTTCAACCCACTTTGTTCTGCCCACTCTAAAATATCACTCCACTCCATTCCTGACTGCAGTTTTATTTTCCTCACTAAAAGGAAAATGGATTAGGAACATGTTTTTAGAGGATCCTTAAAATGGCAGAATGTGCAAGGAGGAAAAAAAGAAAGCAATACTCCAACCAGTAACCAGTATTGTGCATCTTCTTTTACAAGTTGCTATGCACAGGCACCACAGTACCTAAAATAATTCATTTGAAAACTCAGTTTAAAAAAACAAGATGCCATAACATTATAAATTAGGTCTTCTTTTAAAATAAAACAGTTTTGATTCGAAAATTGGTAATAGTTCATTTATGTAATGTAATTTATTTAAATAAATAGTGTAATATATGTAAAGAAGTTTCACGAAGATTCATCTTCACTGACTACACACTCAGAACTTCATGAATTAAGTCTAACTGCTTGCATCCGTTTGCAACAATTACATTTATTCCAATGCTGCAAAACCATGAGTCGGGTCCTGTAGGATTTGCACAGGAATGCAGACCCCTAAATGGCACACTCATCACTAGATTAGAGTTAAAGCAGACAACTTGCATGTGCATTATAAATAAGACAGTGGGTGTGGGACTTGTCTACACATACCATAACAAATTAAAGAAAGGGAAAAATAATAACTTGCCCTCTATGGAGCTCCCTCATTTAAAAAATGAGTAAAGCAGTGTTTTTTGAGGTGAAGCTTAATATTAAAACTTGTTCCCCTAACTTCCTGTTGCTTGTGGTGTTGTTCTCCTGCAATGTCAGATTAAGTGTTTTTTCCAATTTCATCTGCAGTTAAAATAGTGGAGGCTTGATTTCAGTCATTTTCCAATTACTATTATTACTTGTTATTTGTTTGACGACTTTATCCAAGGGGACTTAACAACATTTGAGATACAATTCATGACTTTCTTTTTATTTTATCAATTGGAGCACAAGCAGGTGATGTGACTTAATCTTGGTCACATAGTGTCAGTAATGGATTTGAAGCAATAACCTCATGGTTTGAAGACCAAAGTCTTAACCACTGTGCTTCACTGCTTGTCCTATATCTATTCTGTAATTTTTAAAAAATGATGCTGTAGTCTTTGTAATAATCAATGATCTGCATTAACAGTTTTTGCCTTACACATAAGCACCAGTCTGGCTAAGAAATGTAATCATACTTGCTAGATATGTGCCTGTCAATGGGGGTAAAAATACAATTTGGTTCTTTCAGAATTTATATAATTTTTTTAATCCAAAATCATTAGTGGACAGGATTTGCAGTCTGACTGGGCCAGAATAGCCATCTTCAGCCCTCCTGCAATGACTGGTCTGGTTGGCACAATGAATGTGAGCAACTGGAAACTCATTATTCTGTAAGACATGATATAATTTCAGTAATTTTCGTCCTATTTCTAATCTACCTTTCATTTCCAAAATTCTTGAAAAAATAGTGGCTATTCAACTTCATTCTCATTTATCTCAAAATAATCTATATGAACAGTTCCAGTCTGGTTTTCGTCCCCTCCACAGTACAGAAACGGCACTTATAAAAATTACTAATGACCTCCTTATGGCAGCTGATTCTGGTTTAATTACTATTCTCATCCTTCTTGATCTGAGTGCAGCCTTTGACACTATTTGTCACACTACTCTTCTCAATAGAGTATCTTCGATTGGCATTACCCACTGGAACAGATTAGGGCTGTATCGCTCCCTTGAACTCCTGTCCAAGACTCCAGACACCAGATAAAAGTCCAAATGATGACTTTATTTACTGTAATTGCCACAGTGCACAAAGCACCCTCTCCTCCACTATATTCATAAACCAAACAATAATCACTACAATAAACAATCCTCCACTCCTAGACGCATTGCCACCCTTCCACCCAGCTCAGCTCGCCATCTAGAAGCTCCCACAGTCCTTTTATTCTCCCTGACCCAGAAGTGTTCCCAGTCCACGTGCTTCTCTATCACTTCCGGGTCAGGTACAAGTCCTTTTCTTTTCACCCCGGAAGCACGTTGCTCTTCCTCTGACGCACTTCCGGGTTATAGGGCACAAATGAGTCTTCGGTCCTCCTTGCCGCTCCCTCTTGCGGCCCCTGTGGTATCCAGCAGGGTCTTGTATAAAAACTACATAGTCCATGAATCCCTGCTGGTCTTCGGGGCACCTCCATACTGTAGGGAGGGCTCCATCTGGTGGCCTGGGGGTATTGGCCGGGATGACAAGCCGGCCAAAGACCACAGTACTCCTCCCCCAGCGGAAAACCAGGGTTTTTCGTATCTTGTCCCATGAGGGACATCTTCCCCCAAGGTGATCCAAAGACCGGGTCCCGGCGATGCAGCTGACACTCCTGTGTAAACCTAGGAGGAACATTGTAAGAGTAAATAGTTTGATTCTCTGCTCTCCTAGGACAACCTCTCCACTCGTGGCCCAGTCTGCGGCATTCATAACACAGCCGCGGTCCCCTTGGTAGTCTCTCTCGGCGGGACTTGAAGCACCTAGGTACCTCTGGCTCTGCCCCTTTCTCCGCTGAGGAGAATTCTCCGGCTGCCTTTATGTTCTTATGGCTCTTTTCTGACTTGTCAGGAGATCCCTGTTTTATCTTAGAGCTCTCCTGTTTCATCTGGGGCTTGTCCACAGTCTGGGTCTCTCTATTGAATGAAGAGAGCCCTTTTACTGTCTGCACCCCTTTTGTTTTATAAACTATTAGTGGTGGCGTCTTTAGGGCCGCCTCGCTCCGGGAGTCAGCACTGTCTAGCTGCCCCGGATCAATCAGCCCTTCCCCCGACCACTCGGTTAACGATCCGGCCTCTCTTGTAGGGCACGCCGTGTATTAGCACCCGCTATTCATTAAAAGCGGGCCCGGATTACACTGCGTCCCTATTACTTTATATACGGTACGGGTCTCGCTTACCTGTACCGCCACATCATGTAATACGGGAGGCTTTTCATCCAATCGCCGCATGTAGGCTCTCACCTTCTTCAATGGCGCTTTGGCTGCTGCTTCCAACTCCCCGACGATCTTCTCAATACTTGTCAGGACCTGAAAGAAACTTATTATGGGCTAGATTAGCTTTTCGAGTTCCCGCATTTCAATAACATTATTTACTTCGGCTGGCAGTAGACTCACTTCCTCGTTTGTCTTACCTGCCGGCCGGGAGCCATTGAGCACGCCCGCTTCTGACACGTGCTCTCACGGGTCTCACGAAGGCTGCTGGGATTTGTAGTTTCTTTTGGTCGAGGGTCGGGTCGCCTCATTCGGCGGACTGCGGTCTGTCTTTATTAATTTACCGACATCCCGATCAGCCATTTCCTGACCCTCCTTACCTTTTTTCGGGGTGAGCACTGCTTTGCTCGCCTCCCCCTTCCCCTTCGGAAAGTCCAAGTCCGTATCTTTGAGTTCGAAGGCGCAAACAGCGGGACACTGACCTCCTCCTTCCCAGAAAGCACCGGGGTTGTGGACGTGTCCCTCACTGGCTGCCGACATGCAGAAGACTTCTCCCATGTGCTCTGGCTCAGACAGGAGCGTGCCATCGTCTTCGGGACAGAATTCTTTCTCCCGCGGAGCCTCCAGGTGATCATCTCCGAGGTACATGCACGGGACAAAGTGTGTTATTTTAAACGGGTTGTTGATGATGTTCCCGGCACGTACCTCAGAGTGATCGTTGGTCCCTGGAGGTTTCTCCGGACTTGTAAGGCCGCTCCGTGACTCCTCCCGAGCGTCGGCCATTGCAAACATGGCTCTCCCGCTGGCATTGTCGCTCTGCTTGCCCTTCTTTTTCCCCATTCCGGACTTGGAAACTTCGGGTTCTTGCGATGTTGTGGTGAGTCCTGACGCCGTTGTCTTCTCAGGGTCTTCTGCCCACAGAAAATTTGTAAACGGGTCCTCTGCCAAAAGGACGGCCAGAGAATCCTGCCACTGTGACAGATTAGTGCTGTATCGCTCCCATGAACCCCTGTCCAAGACTCCAGACACCAGATAAAAGTCCAAATGATGACTTTATTTAATTGCCACAGTGCGCAAAGCACCCTCTCCTCCACTATATTCATAAACCAAAACAATAATTACTACAATAAACAATCCTCCACTCCCAGACGTGTTGCCACCCTTCCATCCAGCTCAGCTCGCCGTCTGGGAGCTCCCACAGTCCATTTATTCTCCCTGACCCGGAAGTGTTCCCAATCCCCAGTCCACGTGCTTCTCTATCACTTCCGGGTCGGGTACAAGTCCTTTTCACGCCGGAAGCACATCGCTCTTCCTCTGACGCACTTCTGGGTTATAGAGCACAAATGAGTCTTCGGTCCTCCCTGCAGCTCCCTCTTGCGGCCCCTGTGGTATCCAGCAGGGTCTTGTATAAAAACTACATAGTTCATGACTCCCTGCTGGTCTTCGGGGCACCTCCATACTGCAGGGAGGGCTCCATTTGGCGGCCTGGGGGTATTGGCCGGGATGACAAGCCGGCCAAAGACCACACCACACACCACTAGATTGGTTCAGATCCTACCTCTCAGGCTGCACTCAGTTTGTTCAGCTTATAACTTTCACATCCCAACCCGCCACTGTTACTTCAGGTATGCTGTAGGGCTCTGTCCTGGGGCCCCTCCTTTTCATTATTTACCTCCTTCCCCTTGGCAACATCTTTCGTAAATATGACATTAGCTTCCACTGTTATGCTGACGACACCCAGCTCTATCTCGCTAGCAAACCCACTGCTTCCTTTCCACCCTCCTCCCTTACTTATTGCATAGCAGAAATCAAATCCTGGTTTTCTTCAAACTTTCTTAAATTAAATAGTGACAAAACTGAGGTTCTCCTCATTGGTACAAAATCAACATTATCCAAAACTGATCATTTTTCATTTGTTATTGATAATTCCTCTGTCTCCCCTTCCCCACAGGTTAAGAGTCTGGGTGTCATCCTTGACAGTACTTTATCCTTTCAGTCCCACATCAATAACATCTCCCGGTCTGCATATTTTCACCTAACATTAACCGTATTCGCC
>JANRMT010062813.1:65967697-65995295 GCA_026402145.1 Polypterus bichir lapradei | reverse complement strand
AAGTCTCAGATTGCTACCATTATATAGGTTTATTTTGTCTGAAAATTCAGTCATTGTGCTGTTACACATTTTCTTCACAAGGTTTCTAGACATTTACTTTTCAAATATTTTTGTGAACTAGCTCACTGAAAATCTGCAATGTTTTGATGGTGTCCAGCTGCCGTTGATGTAAAATGATGATGAAAGTATTCTGTCTGTGAATTTCAACCTGATTTGTAAACATGGCTGTTCAACAATCAGTTCATACCAACAAGAAAAACAGGAGCGTGGTGAGGTGATTGTGGGCAAAAAGAGTTAAAGAAGCTGAAATTCACACCTGTTTAAGTACTCAAGATTTAAAGAATGCTTTACCCACCCAAAGCATACATGATCGAGATGTTAAAAGAAGATTAAACTAGTATGAGAGATGCACCTGGGATGGCTGTCACCATCAAGCAGTGATGAGAAGTGAGAAGGAACTAGGGTCATTGTTGTTCCCAAGGAAAATGACAGAGGAAATTGTATTAAATACTCTGAAAAAATATGTGTGAAAACAAATTTTATAGAACCCTGTTACATTGTTTTTATATGTTATTATTGAAGTTGTTAAGAAGTTCAAGAATAGATAGCAGAAGCACTTTGAAAAAACGAATGAATGAAGAAAATCCAGGGGTATTATTTGGAATAGAGTCCCTAATGAAGGACTAGTACCAAGAATAAGGAGATTGGAAGTAAAGGAGGCACCTCAATGAATGAAAAATGGAAAGGCAACAGGACCGGATGAAATAACTACAGAAGTGTGGAAGAGTTTAGGAGAAGTAAATGTGTTGTGGAATCTAATGTACTGTAGAAGTTCTGTGAAGAGGAGAGAATACCAGAAGAGTGGAGGAACAGTGTGATTTTACTTATTTTTAAGGAGAAGGGAGATATTCAGGATTCCCGAAACTTTATGTACAACCCCAAATCAGAAAAAGTTGGGACAGTGTGGAAAATGTGAATAAAAAAATAAAGTACTAATTTACAAATTTCCCTTAACTTTTATTTCATTGCAGACAGTATGAACACAAGATAATTCATGTTTTTTTTGGTCAACATCATTTGATTTGTAAATAAACATCCATTCTTGCCATTCAGGCTTGCAACACATTCCAAAAAAAGTTGGGATGGGGGCAATTCAGGGGTAGTAATGAGGTATAATAACTAAATAATGATGGGATTTGAAACTGGTGATGTTAACAGGTGATTGCAATCATGATTCGGTACAAAAGCAGCATCGAGGAAAGGCCTACTTCTTTAGGAGCAAAGATGGGCAGAGGATCGCCAGTTTGCCACCAAGTGCGGGCAAAAATCTTTGAAATGATGAAGAAAAACGTTTCTCAAAGACAGATAGGAAGAGATTTGGGCATTTCTCCCACTACAGTGCATAACATAGTGAAAAGAATCAGGGAATCTGGAGAAATTACCGTGCGCAAAGGCCAAGGGCGCAAGCCTAAACTGAATGGCCGTGATCTCTGAGCCTTCAGACGGCACTGCATTAAAAACCGTTATTCAACAATAAATGATATAACTGCATGGGCTCAGGACTACTTCAGGAAGTCACTCTCAAGAACTACAGTACGTAGTTACATTAGGAAATGCCAGCTAAAACTGTACTGTGCCAAAAGGAAGCCCTACATAAATAGTGTCCAGAAGCGCCGTCGACTTCTCTGGGCTCGGAGGCATCTGGGATGGTCCATTGTGCAGTGGAAACGTGTATTGTGGTCAGACAAATCGGTTTTTCACATCTTTTTTGGAAGAAATGGACGCCGTGTGCTGCGGACCAAAGAGGAAAAGGACCATCCAGATTGTTACCAGATACAAGTCCAAAAGCCAGGGTCTGTCATGGTATGGGGTTGTGTCAGTGCCTTCGGCAAAGGTAACTTGCACTTCTACGATGGCACCATCAATGCTGAGAAGTATATCTCAGTTTTGGAGGAACAAATGCTGCCTTCAAGACGACGTCTTTTCCAGGGACGCCCATGCTTATTTCAGCAAGACAATGCCAAACCACATACTGCGCACATAACAAAGGCATGGCTGCGTAAGAAGAAGATGCGGATGCTTGACTGGCCTGCCTGCAGCCCTGATTTGTCTCCTATAGAGAATGTTTGCCGCATTTTGAAACGAAAAATGCTTCAACGAAGACCCCGTACTGTGGCCCACCTAAAACACTGTTTGCAGGAAGAATGGGACAAACTAACACCTGCAACACTTAGTCACTTGATTTCTTCAATGCCTAAACGTCTTTTAAGTGTTGTTAAAAGACAGGGGAACTGTACAAAGTAGTAAATGCTGTACTGTCCCAACTTTTTTTGAAATGTGTTGCACGCCTGAATGGAAAGAATGGATATTTATTTACAAATCAAATGATGCTGACAAAAAAAAAAACATGAATTATTTTGTGTTCATACTGTCTCCAATGAAATAAAATTAGAGGAGAATTTATAACTTGCTTTTTTCTTTTTTTATTCACATTTTCCACACTGTCCCAACTTTTTCTGTTTTGGGGTTGTGTATATATATATATATATATATATATATATGAATTATATTGCTGAAATAAAAAGACTGAGGAGGTCTGAATTTCAAGACTAAAGTACAGTCTTTAGTGCTGTACCTCTCAGCTTCAAAAGACTAATACTTTGTGGCCGATTCACTCTGTGTTAAACCTACATGGGTTTTTTGTTGGGTACTCTTTATTCAGTCATTCAGCAGAGTAATATGACTAACTGTTGTAAATTGGCCCAGTGTGTAAATGCACGTGTACTGATAGATTGTAGTTGCATCCCGCCCAGTATTAGTATTCTGGCATAATCCAACTAGACTAGTGCTTCCCAGACTCGGTCCTGGGACCCACTGTGGCTGCAGGTTTTTGTTCCACCCAACTTCTGTTTTTAATTGAACTCCTGGGCTAATTAAGTGAACTGTTATTTCTCAAGTTCTGTGTTTTGGGAACAATATAGAAATTAGAAAACTAAGTTTGGTTAAAATAAATAAATGGGAACAATGTATTTTTTTCTTTTTAACAATATTTTCATCTTGATTTTCATTCTACTTTTCCAGGTGTTCTAATTGTTTAATTAATCCATTATTTACTAATTAGTGGGTCTGACACTAATGTAGTTGCAGCCTTTGATTATTAAGTGTTGTTTGCCTGGGTGTTTGCTCTGATTGTTTTTAATTGTCATTAATAAGATACAACAAAAGGGGAAAATTGCCCAGAGGAAGGGCAAAATATAATGCAATCAACAAGAGATATTTAAGCATTTAAATCTATAGCAAACGCAGAAATATTTCTAAAAGTTTTATAAATGTAAAAATCATGCTGCTGTGCTTTTCTGAATGTAGAATAAGAGAAAAAATAATACCAGCTAATTAAAAGAGATCAGGTGTTGTCACTGATTATGAAGCTGGTTGGAACAAAAACCTGCAGCCACAGTGGTTCCCCAGGACCGAGTTTGAGAAACCCCTGCACTAGACTACATATTGCTAATGTGGGTTTAACCAGAAGGCCCATGTGCAAACCTCCACACACACAGTGACCAGCCCTGCAGTGCATTGCACAAGTCTTCCTTATTTATATTGGGAGTAAGTACAGTATGTAGCTTTAAATTTTAAAAGTTGTAATTACCATTAAACAATTGTTTACTTTTATGTGATATTTTGCCCTTTTCCTTTCGTCTACTGTACAAATAATTTCATAATCTGAGAAATTATTTAGTGCCATTTAAGTTAAATGTCTTATAAATTTCTAATTTTGTACCAAATTGGTGCTTTAGTAATATATTTTATGATTTCCTTTCAGGGTTGTTTCTCAACAAACCATGTTTTTCAATGTTTTGCAGCAGCACAAGAATAACTTGGACATACAATGAAATTTAGATATATGATATACCTTTTTATAACAAAATTAATGTTAAAAACTGAGGTACAGTATCTGTTATGAGGATAAGCTTGAAGTATTTTATGAAAAAGTTTGAAATAATTTAATACTGCAAAGAAATTGGTAACATATTTTTTTCAGTCAAACTGAACATTATCAGTAACTAGCCACATTACCTGTTGAAGACAGCTAACAGAATACATTTAAAAATACAGCTAACAGAATACATTTAAAAATACTGTATCTAATATCTTCATCCATCCATCCATTATCCAACCTGCTGAATCCGAACACAGGGTCAGGGGGGTCTGCTGGAGCCAATCCCAGCCAACACAGGGCACAAGGCAGGAACTAATCCCGGGCAGGGTGCCATCCCACCGCAGATCTGATATCTCTTGGTCCTATAAAGCTAGCTTCTCATACTATGTTATTTTGAGGTGCCTTACTCGCCTCCTGTCTTTTTTTTGACTGCCACCAATAGTAGATGGGCCCAGTTCAACTGCTCTGCAAAGATCATTCGTATTCTTGCGAATTCTTCCTCTCTTTGAAGGGTTGCACCTCATTAGTATTTAGTGACCCGGCATCACTATTTAAGTTACTCCCTTTGTTGTCATTGAAATGTTCATTTTATCTCATTTTTTTGGGAATTGATCTTTGCACTGATAAAATATTGTGTCATCCTACTACACCAAAGCCAAACTGACCAGTCAGATTGCTCGGAGTGACCTGACTGGAGGATACAGATTTAAAGTGTTGACTGTGGCTGTCGGACGATGTCTCTTCTTGCTGAGGAGACTACAGTGGATAAGAAGTAGCTATTAGAAGGAGGCACAGATGCTCATGATGGTCTGAAAGAGACAAGATCCTGAAATTGTTTTAAACACTGATTTTAAGTTATTAATTGGACAGTGATGTGCATTTACTAAATTCTTTAAAATATAACCCCTACCCAAGTGGTATAACCCCATGCAGGTATCTATTCTTGAGGAAAATGGGGCAACACCGTCCCAAATGACACAACCCTGAACATGTGAAATTGCAATTATTTATCCATCCATCCATTTTCTTAGCCTGCTCACTGCATTTAACCTTCTTACAGTACACACTAAAGGTAAAAAAAACTAAAAACAAATGTGGTACTGCAAAAGCAAGGATTAAAACATGATGCTGGAGGAGGATGCAGTGCAATGTTTGAAAATTTCAGCTTTATTTAGAACAGGTGAGAAAATCTGTTAACTTTACAACACTGAACTGGTTCAGACCTTCAGTAGCACTAGATGACAGATAAGTAGCTGGGTATCAAATGTGATTAGCCCTGTAGTCTGTAGCATTTTGCCTAAAATGCAGTGAGATTTTAATGTTTAAGCAGACGTTGATGTGCAGTACTTCACACCACAATACTATTAATATTAGCTTACTAAATAACTTAGCAGCCAGAAAGTGCAGTTGTAACTTTGCACCACTATGGACATGGATAGTCTGTTAAGAAAGGGAAAATGTTTAGTGAATGTTAGGCTATTAAGAAACCAAAACGTTACCTTCTATGAATGTCCACGGAGAATAAAACACTGCCCGTGTTTGTTACTTCTGCAAACACTAGATGTTATTTTGACTAGATGTTATTTTACAGCCTCACAGAGTCAGTCCAGTGATGTTGATGAGGCAGAGCCAGAAGGTAGTAAGGAAAGGACAGCAGCTGGTATATGCGACATTGTGGTGCTGTGGAGTGATGATAGGATGTAAGTTTGTGGGTATTTTTCATTGTTACTGAAAATTATATGACCAATGTGAAATATTATTATGACTGCAGGAATGGTATGCAATTATATATTATAACTATACAAGCATCATCATAGCAGTAGTCCTTCTAATTATTTATTTATTTTTATTTAACATGAGGTTGATCCTATGGAAAGAGGACAGGTTAGTTCAACTGCAGGATACATCCTAGAGACAAGAAAGAGTTGTACTTCTGTGTACATATCAGAGGCAACAACAGCTGAGAAGGATAAGGAAAGAGATTTTAAATGAATATAGAGACGTCTGTTACAAGCAATGATTACTTTACATGTTCCCAGTCCATAGATCTTGATCTGTTTTTCTGCTGTCACCTCCAAAATCCCAAAGGCAGAGCATGTTATGAATGTGGTGACTGGAAAGAGGGTCCAAAGTTGAAGATATCTGTACTCTATGGCAATACTCTTGACAAAAGCAACCTGCTTTTCCTCAGTATGACACTTGCTTGCAACATCTATATAAGTGTATTCAAAAAGACGAGAGACAGCTTATTTGAGTTACAGGTCTCTCACCACTGCCCCCCAACATATACACCACATCTCCCACCCAAGAGAGGAAATGGACTCTGTATCATGTCACTCCGGGGCTGAAAGACTGTTTCACTCTATCCCTGAAAGTATGTAATGCCAGCTGCGTGCAACCCAGGCATCACGTAGCCCAAGAGTTACTAGAATCTAGTGATTGTTAAGGTGCATTGAGAACGCAGCTTGGTCCGCTCCAATTATCTCTTTGTCCCATCAATTTTTTGAAGGTTGGGGTCCACAGGAGAGTAATATGGTCTGCCCAAGCAATGAACTGCAGGCTACAGTGATTACACTTGAAAAGGCAATAAAAGCCAGGAATAACTTTTCAGCAGCTCAATAACAGCACTTAGCTTTATTAAATGTATACAGTATGTTTAACAGGCTACTATTTGATTCCCCCCTCCATTTTACATAACCCAGCAGGGCAGCAGTCCCTTGTTCACCTTTGTGGAGAGGAGGCGACTTGTGCTGTAAGCACACAAAAGTCATCTTCTTACGGAGCAGCTAGAGCAGCAGATCACCAACAGTTTCTACTGGAAAAGAGTAACACCACTGAACATTACTGACAATTGCCTTGCAGTGCTCTAATATCTCACAGCCACCACTGCTTGATGTCTCTGGTGCATAGAGCCGATGAGCTTCTGTATCTGCAGCTGTATGGTTCCTATTCCTCATAACTAAACTATTGGAAGTTGTGCACTACTGACAACCAGAGAGTCGTATATCTGCATGTTGTGGTCCAGGGAATTCCAAAGGTACTCTATGAGGTTATTGTCACGGGAGACCGCAGTTGAAGGTAGCACCTGTACACCAACAATATTTCTTCTAATAAGACAATTTGTAATCACAGAGACTGTGTATGGGTGTGGCACTGTCCTGCTGTAAGGTCAAATGTGTAGAAAGTGTGACCAGAGGGCCTCTGACTGGTGACGTCACCTTGCTCTAAATCTAGTAGCCTGGATCCTGTCCTTCCCTGTCTTGCCACACTGATGCAGAAATTGTATTTGCTGGTAGTTTCAGCAGCAGTATGTGTGGCATTTCTGAAATATTTCAGATTAGCCAGTCTGATATTTTTGTCCTGATCTGCTGTGGACAAGATGACCAGATTTTGGATGGTCATTTGTCCTGCTGGAGTGCTGTAACCTTGATACATTTGTGGAAACAGGAGAATGACTTAATATTTACTGCTTATCAATGCCTCCAAAAGACATGCCTGCCTGCCTACAGAATGACAATGTCCTGCTTCCTTGTTTGTGGTGATATGTGAGGCATTAGGGAATGCACCAAAAACTGATTGTGATTTCTGTCATTCTATGTCCTAAGATATACATTACAGACTTTATAATGCTGACCTCTCTGAGTAAAAGTGCACCTAAAAAGCTTTTGTATTTTTGGAATACACAAGGAAGGAACAAACCTAGAAAAGACATTATTTTAGAATGTATTATCAAGGATTTTTTTAATTAAAACAAAGCTTTGCTTAGAAATGAGGCAGATTTCTACAATGGATATTTAGTCATTAGATGTGCTGCTTGCGTTACTGTCTCAAAAATGCACTCAAATACACTGTAACTTTTACTATATTCTCTAATTACATAAATATAACAATATATATATCTTAAATACATATATGTAAATTTTATATATTTTTAAAATATAATATATATTTTTGCACCTGCTGCAATGATCTTATGATATATATTTACCAATTCCTTATGTATCCAGTAGGTTAGGCCTGTACCAAATATGTAACTTACAGTGGATTCCAAAAGTATACAGACCTTAACATTTTATGCACACATTATTATGTGGTAGATTTTAATTTTACCCATTAATCTGCACTCAGTTACCCATAATGACAAAGTGAAAACATGTCTTCTAAAGGTAAGTCTGTTCATGCTTTGCACACCTTCAGCTGGACAATTTATCCCATTCTTTCTGGCAGATCTTCTCAAGATCTGTATTACTGGAAGGTTAGCATCTGTAAACTGCCATCTTCATGTCTCTCCACAGATGTTCTGGGGTTTAAGAGTGGCCACTCAAGGACAGTCTGGGGCTTGTCCTAAAGTATTGTCTTGGTTGTATGCTTTTGGGTCATTGTTGTGCTACGCCCCAGTCTGAGGTCATGTGCACCCTGGAGCAGGCAATCCTCAAGAACCACTCTGTACTTGGCAGCATTAACATCATTCCATGTATCAGAATGCTGGTGAGAATAACCCCATAGCATGGTACTTACTACCACCACCATGCCTCATCATAGGGATGGTTTTAGGTAGGTGATGAACAGTGACTGGTCTTCACCAGACATAATGCTTGGAGTTCTGTATAATGAGTTCAATTTTTGTCTCATCAGACCAGATAATATATTTTTTTTTTTGTTAGGCTATCAGAGTTCTTTAAACTGTCATATGCCTTTTACTTAAGAGTGGCTTCTGTCTAGCTGTAAACACCTGATTGACGGAGTGCTGCTGGGAGAGTTGTCCTCCTGACAGATCCTCCCATCTAACCAGAGGACTTCTGAAGCTCTGTTACAGTGATCATTGTGTTCTTGGTTACCTGACTGACCAAGACCCAGTTACTAAGTTTGGCCAGACAGCTAACTATAGGAAGGGTCCTGGTGGTACAAAACCTTTTCATTTCGCAATTACTGAGGTCACTGTGATCCTGTTAACAATCAAAGCTTTAGAAAAAATTTTATACCCTTGCCCTGATATATGCTTCACCACAATTTAGGTCTACAGAGAGTTCATTTGTGAATTGTGGGACCTTATATACATAGGTGTGTGTCCGCTTAGTTAATTTTGCCACAGTTGGACTTCTCTCAAGTTCTAGACATATCTCAAGAAAAATTAAAGCTAATAGGACGCACCTGACCACAATTCTGAGTGTCATAGCAAAGGGGTATATGAATGAGAGATTTCAGTTTTTTTATTTTTGCAACAATGGCAACTTTATCGATTTAAAATGAAATCTACAACACAATAAAATGTGCAGAAATTGATGGGGTTGGAATACTTTCTGAATCCACTGCAGGAAGAACTGAGTCACTGCTTGAAATTACTGAGTACCATGAATATCCAATGATCAGATAAGAAGAGTGAAGAAAATCTTGGCCCTGCCCAGGGTTTGTTTCCTGCCTTGCGCCCTGTGTTGGCTGCGATTGGCTCCAGCAGACCCCCGTGACCCTGTGTTAGGATATAGCGGGTTGGACAATGACAGACTGACTGACTGCATTAGTCAAAATATATTTTATGCAGCAAATTTCCTAGTAAGTACAAAAAGTTTTGCCTTACAAAGCTATTAAACAATTTCAGTGCATAATTCTAATTTCAAGTTCAAATACATGCACCACTTTAAAAGTAGTAAATTTTTAAGGAATACAGTGGAACTTTCTATTTCTCCTTAAAGCACAACACACACTTACAAAATATGTCATGCATACTGTCTAAAAGCCCAAATTTTACTAAAATCCTTTTGTTGTGATAAAACTTTGGATATGAAACAGGCAGATGTATTTCTCTTGTATGCAAGGTGCACCTGAATGGCAGAAAAGTGTCCACAGGTTACCATAGTATCTGTAGGCTGTAAAAATGTTATGACTTAAGTATCTACCTCTAAAAAGAGTATATGAAGATTCCAGGTATGATAGCTTCTTGGTTTCAAATGTTTAAGGGTCCTCTGGGGAGGTCTTGTAAGCCATCTATAAAGTCATCAAAAGTGCCAAAGTATTAACAAAAAGGAGTTTATTACACAAGGAAAGTAAGTGACACTGGGAGTAATAAAAAAGTACAAAATGCAACAAAAAATACAGACCTGTACACCTTTCATAGCCTACATATACTCATTATGTTCCTGGTCCATCGTCTGGTTCACGTTCACACAATACAATACAATACAATACAATTTATTTTTGTATAGCCCAAAATCACATAAGGAGTGCCGCAATGGGCTTTAACAGACCCTGCCTCTTGACAGCCCCCCAGCCTTGACTCTCTAAGAAGACAAGGAAAATCTCCCAAAAAAACCCCAGTCGGGAAAAAAATGGAAGAAACCACAGGAAAGGCAGTTCAAAGAGAGACCCCTTTCCAGGTAGGATGGGCGTGCAGTGGGTGTCAAAAAGAAGCGAGTCCATACAATACACAGAACAAAACAAAACCTCAATACAGTATAAAAATAAAAATTTTAGAAGTACATAGCAGAATTTAACAATGGATGACATCACATAATATGATTTGGATTTGTTTAGAGTCCTGGAGACCTCGTCCATCAAGCTGCTTCCCCATTTGGCCATTCCACAGCTGAAATAGTGCTGGGCCAGCCAATCCGATGAAAGGACCTCTCTTTCCCATGATTCCAGCGATCCTCCATCAGGGATGACTTTACCATAAGCAGGCACAACAACTTGGCAGGTGGGCCATGGCACCAAGTGCCACATTTGAGTACCGAGAAGAGAAACAGAATAGGTGAGGGTTAGTATCAAATTATAACTATCATGTTACTTATGTTTTAGTGCTAATGACTAACAACATAGATGCAGTATGTACAGTAAATCAGCAGCTCTAGTCAGGATATGCTAAACTGAAGTAGTGAATCTTCAGCCGGGATTTAAAAGCTGAGACCGAAGGGGCATCTCTTATTGTAGCAGGCAGACCATTCCACAGTTTAGGGGCCCTGTAACTAAAAGCTTGACCTCCCACTGTTATTTTATTAATCCTTGGAATCATAAGCAGACCGGCATCTTGAGATCTTAATGTGCGCTGTGGTTTGTAAATCATGATAAGTTCAGACAAGTAAGCCAGACCTTGGCCATTTAATGGTTTATATGTTAAAAGGTGGATTTTGAATTCTGCCCTAAACTTAACCGGGAGCGAGTGTAAGGATTTAAGAACTGGAGTTATGTGTTCATACTTTCTTGTTCTTGTGATAATTCTTGCAGCAGCATTCTGGATTAACTGGAGACTGTATAACACATGTTCCTTCTCACCTATCTAGTACTCACTGTTTTCTCTACAGGCCATTGTTTCTTTCACCAATCAAAGCCTTGCCCCTAACTCCACTCCTAACTACAAGGTCAATGTTTGGTCAGACCAAGAACTACTTCTAAATGTGAGCCCTGGGAAACTTCTCCTAGAGTAACTGTTGCTGTAAAGATGATCAGATAATCCCCAGATTAACCATTTTCTCCTCAGTAGTCTGAAGATGTCTGTTAATAATAAAGGAAAACCCATGGTGCCCCGTAGTGGTTTTGAGATCTTTAAACTTGTTTGCATTTCTTACCCACTGCCCTTACCTAATCACATATACTGTAAACCTTTCAGGTCTTTCAGGCTGTATGTCCCTATTTGGTCAGTGGGTAGTTTGCTTCCAATCGTAATGTTACACTATTGCAATGAATTCAATTTACAAAAACAGAAAAAGAGTTATTCTCACACTATAATAATGTATTTTGCATTTTTTTTGAGAGACAGTGGTAAAATACATTACAAAGGATGGGGGCATCAAATTGGTTGGGTAGAGCTGATGCATTATATTGGTGGACCTGATAGGACAAAAAAAATAGAAAAAAGGCAGTAGGCAAATTAACAATATTGGCAGGAATTAAATCAAATTTCAGTGTTTCAAAGACACTTCTTCATATACTCAAATTATTTTAAATTATTCAGGAAAAATTCAGTGAAGCTGAAATATGAGTCTAATGTGTATTTGCACATTTTTCATTTTAGTTCACCGACTGGTTCAGTGATTACTGACATACACTTGCCACTTCATATCTGTTACAGTATGAATATTTCATTTTACCTTTTGGCTGATGTTGATATTTTAATAGCACATAGATCATGGTGATTCAAAGAGTTTTGTTAACTATAACCCTGAACAGTTTATTCTACCAAACAAAATCCTAGAATACTTCAAAATGATATTGAAACCTTCAACCTAAATGTCACAGCATTTATGAAAAAGCTGCTGCAAGGCAAAAATCATGTAAAAATGAATAAAAATCTTCTCCTGAGAGGTGAGATACACTTGTAGCTGATGAAGATGTATTGTCCGCAAGTATTTTGCATCTCTCTCTAAGCAAATCAGTTATATAGTTATGAAAACCATCAAAGGAAATCTTATTACTAGAGCATGACTGATGACAAAAGCTGCAGCCGAAGAACTGTGTGTATGTTGGGTCCATGTCAGACTCTAAATGGCCTGCTGGTTCGACCTTCTTAAGTAGCCAAATCTTTATTGAGTGTTAGACCTCAGGGACATTTTAGCCTTTGAGAAGGTTGTTCTTGTTACTATTACTTTAGTGGATAAAACCCAGAAGGATGCTCTTTTAACTTGTTTAGACTGTAACTGTTCTATTTTATTTGATTTGGGCTCACCAGGGAGGTGGCTAATTTAAACATGTCTGTAGTGGCTTTCATTCTGGACTTTTTAAGTTGAAGAATGTGGGCAGGTGATCTTTAAGATATTCCTTTACCCTTTTCTTAAAGAAATGTAGATATTCCAGTTGTGGAAAATGTGATTTGTATATTTTATGTGAAGGCTGCTTTTTTTCTTAAGCATAAGTAAATCACAACACTGCATACTGATAATTATACTTTGCTGTATGAAGATATTAAATATGCATTTTATCTCACACAACAAAAATAGACAGTTTGCTGACAATTGAAAATGTAGTTTTCTAAACATAAACACTTAGCCTTGTTCATATATATTTAAGTTCTGTGCTCATTCTGAGAACCAAAGGAGATGGATTTGTATGTTGAACAGCTCCAAAATGATTCTGGTTTATAAATCAATGTTCCTTTGCTGAGCACAATTATTTTCTGAACCTGTTTATCCATTGCAGTGTTAAAGGAACCCTTCATAGACAGAATGCCTGGTTTTACCAGGGCCCTTTCATATATACACACAAACACACAACATTCATGTCTATGGGAGGTGGGAGGAAACCATATGATCTAACTGTCATGCACGGTAATTTTCTTGTTCATGTGAAAAATGCAAGTGTTATATTTTTAAATTTATAAATCGTTCCATACAATCATAACAACTGAAATATGTAACAGAAACATTTAGTCTTGTAGAATAATGCAAAAAATTTGACGTGGACAAAATACTTGATTATTTCTTTAGGACAAATAAACTCCTTTTTAGAGCATAATAATTTAACAGCAGCATAGTTACTTATTTCTCTGTGGAAAAGTGCTTATCTATTTTCCAATAGGTAACATGTAATGCACCTGAAAGTGGCTGGGAAAAATTTGGCTAAGTAAAATCCATTTTGCTTCTGTGTTCACTTAACTTGTTTTGGTCCAGGCAGTAAACACATTTTTAAACACAGCAGTCTTTTCTACGTTACACGAATAAATTACAAAAATAAAGGTGAAGGAAACCCATCTTCAAGAGGTAAATGCAAATTTCCATAGATAAACAATAGAAAACATGAGAAGAGCTAAGACCTGAGATTGGAAAAAAAAAACAGGCATGGAGAAGTACTGGTGAGCTGAACAAAGTCTGTTTTAAAAGATTTTCTAATTAGAAAAGGTTTTAAAGGCACATGTGACTAGCTCATAAGAGTGGACATGTATAGAAGAAACTAGTATCTAGAAACTGTCGCTTTATTTAGGACAGCTTAGCAATTAGCAAAATGAACAGACATGATGGACTGAATGGTCTCTTCTCGTTTTTTTTCAAATTTCTTATGTTTCTTATAGTTAGTTAGGTAGTGGAGATGCTCCTATACAGTAAGCCATAGATTTAATGGAGTAATAAAGGGATATATAGTTGGTCAACACTGGACAAAATTCAGAAATAAGGTTTTGTTTGTGTTCATTGTATTTTTTTTGGAAATATATTTCTAACATGTATGATACATTTATTAAAAATCTTCAGTTCTTATTCATTTTTCAGTTCATTATCCTGTAACACAGTTACTATTCTAGCTGTAAATTATCCTCATCCATTCTTAATGTTTGTTTAGTACTGTGGTTTCAATACTGCCGTTATCTAATTATAAATAATCTATATGTTGTACCTATGTGTATATGTGCTTTGTAAAACCATTTACACTTAAGAGACTATTTACATTGCAATATATATTGATTGACTGTGATGCAATAGTTGAATGCGCTCCCTCTGAGAGTCCAGTGTTAAAATGTCAAAACGGTCAGTATGCAGTCTGCAAATCTTTTTGTGTCTCTGTTTGCTTTTCTCCCACACCCCAAAGGTATGTGCTGGATTAATTGATGACCACAAATTATCCAGGGCTATGTGTATGCATATAAGTACACTGAGACGGATTGGTGCTCAGGATCTGTTCCTATGGTAGATATTTTCTGCAAAAAAGGAAATGAAAATTAAAATTAAAAAATGAAAATGCAATCTCTGTTTTGCAATTTCATTTTCAAAGTCTACATGCAAGAATGCTGCAAAAATTTCAAATAAAAAGAAATAACAGAATTTGCAATTTAATTTTTAGCTTGAACAGCAATGAAGCTGCAAAAATCAAACGTATAACACAAGTAAGCACTGGTGCCACCTGCTGCTCATTGCATTTTCATTTTCAAGTTCTCAACATGCAGCGTTCGATAGCGTGGGCCAGTGGGTGGGGCTTTGTGCCTTGATTTTCCAAAGTTCTTTGTCCTTCATAGCTGTTGGCACTTTCACCTCCGTATCGCAAGCTTCACAGCAAAACCATCTCACAAAATCCGAAGTAATTGAGCTATATAGTTACAATATTCAAAATGACAAAAATTAGCCTTTTTTACATCATAATTTACATTTACTTACACAGAGGTGGAAACAGAAAGTTTTGTATTTTTTTTTGTAATATTATATAATTTACCCCTCTACAGTTTCCACCACCACCTCCTCTGTCCCATTTCCCTGTAGTTGATCTATGACTTGATCAGGTGGCGCCAGTGCTTATTTGCATTTCGCTTTTGATTTTTGCAGCTTCATTGCTGGTCAGGCAGAAAAATGAAATTGCAAATGCTGTTGTTTCATTTTATTTTTAATTTTTGTAGCCTTTTTGCTAGTGGACTTTGAAAATAAAATTGCAAATGGTTTTATTTCATTTTATTTTTAATTTTTACAGCATTCTTGCAGATAGGCATTGATAAATGAAATTGCAAAAGAGACCTTACATTTTCATTTTATAATTTAAAATTTCATTTGTTTTTTTGCAGAAAATACCTTTGATACAGTTCATTAGCATTGTGCCCATTGCTCAAAAAACTGGCTATGGACCTTCTGGCTCTAAATTGGATTCATATGGCTGTTCAAAAGATAGAAGAAGTCACTTTATCGGCACTCAGTCCAGAACTGATTCCTTCACTGCGTCTAGTACAGTACTTCTAAAATAGGTTTCAGTTCCTGTGAACATATCTAGATTGAGGTGGGCTTGAAAGCGATGGACTGATAGGTGAAATCACTTTCTGTCAATTTGGTGATCGAAGTGGGAGCAATAAGAAATCCATTAGCCAACCCGCTGAATCCGAACACAGGGTCACGGGGGTCTCCTGGAGCCAATCCCAGCCAACACAGGGCACAAGGCAGGAACCAATCCTGGGCAGGGTGCCAACCCACCGCAGGCGTTAAGAAATGCAATAGGAAATTCAACTCTTTTGGATAGCTAATTTACTATTTGTGCAATGGTTCCTAACATTGGGGAAATGATGTGATGACTGTCTATTCTTTAAATCCATTTTTAGGTAGATTCTTAAAATTAAATGAACTTTTTTTAAGTAGGTTGCTGTACATTGTTTTGGTTCTGTACTTTTTTTTGCTATTATCATTAAATGTTAAACATTGTAATTCCTTAAATGTTGGTATCTTGAAAGTGCCCACAAAACAGAAAACTATTAAAGTCACAAATCATTTTTATGTAAGATTTTTACCTCAAGCATTGTACAACAGTAAATGTGCTTCCTGGTATGGGTTCCAATATGGATTTGCTGCAGGTTAGGTCTAGGTTTTCATCTAGAACTGTTGAAGGATTTCGGGAGGTTTGGGTTGTGGATTAGACTCAGATCGTATGGGTCTCGTCCAGGTTGCCATTTTCATCTGTTTTGTCATTGTCCCAGTGGACATGGTGGCTTTTGAAGTCACCAAAGATGATATTGGTCTTGTTCCAGTTGAAGTAAAGCAGTTTAATAAAGTCAGACCACTCCCAGTGTGGTTTATAGACTGACATGATAGAGATGTTGTCCAATTCCACTAACAAGATTTCAATGTTGTTGACCTGAAGCATGTTGGCCATCTTGACAATGAGATCGCACCCTGTGAAAATGGCTCTGCTGTATTTTTCATGTGGGCATTCTATAATTGACTTCATTTCAGGGATCTACGGGCAGCTGTTGTTTTGGGCCTGGTGTGCCTCTTGCCGCCAGAGCACATGACAGTTGTGGTCTGTGCAGATTTTTGCATGATGTCTTGTTTGGCTCCTGTAAGTCCTTTGATGTTAGTAGAATTGACAGGCCGTGTCTGTTGATAGGCATAACAACGTTTAGTTAAGATAAGTACCTGTAGTAGGGTTCACAGATTCAAATCTGATTGGGGTCGTGACAAAACCAATATCCATCAGTGCATTATCAGCAGTCACACCAAACATAACCTCATTCTTCCGCTGTTTCATCTTCAAAAAAGAAGACTGGACAGAGGACCTGGACAAAAGAGTGGAAAACATTGAACCATCACTGACATGTTCATTGATGCCATATACGTATATTGCATCCAAAAGGAACATACCACAAGGATGCAGCAGCAGCTATGTACCACGACTCTCTGATGACATGGTAGACTAGTATCAGAAGTACCAACAGATATCCCAAGCCAATATGTTCTTGGATAGCACAGTTGCAGCTGGAATGGAAATTGCTTCATAAAGAAAGACAGAAGTCATGGCAAAACATGATTGAAAATGTGGATTTGACCCACAGTAGCTAGAAGGCCAGACTCACCCTCAGGAAGCTGAGCAATTACCGTAAAAAGACTGATCAACACCATAATGTCACAGCGAACCAGGCTGCAAGCCAACTCCTCCAAACAAGAAGCCACTAAGTAAACAAACTGAGGTGCAGATCAAACGACAACCTGACAAAGAAAACACTGTCTTTACCATGGAAAGACTTTACACCATAGAGCCTGAAAAATGGCAAAGCAGTGGGAATGGATGATATTTGCTCAGAACAGATAAAACACTTTGGACCAATGATAAGAGAGTGGATATTAAAGCTGTTCAAGATATGCTGTACCTCATATAATATTCCCAAACTATGGCAGCAGGCATGCATCATTGCCCTTCTAAAACTGTAAAGATGCCTCAGATCCCAAAAACTTCAGACCAATATCACTCCTTTGTCACCTGTACAAACTCAATGAACGTCTTATCCTCAACCATCTGTCCCCCCGATTGAAGAACACCTAATCCCGGACAATCTGGCTTCTGCCAGGGAAAATCATGCATGGGACAGATGCTCAATCTCATCCAACACAGAGAAGGCTTTTTAAAAGGAAAAATCACAGGCCCATTATTTGTAAACACTGTGAATCACAGGTTGCTTCTCTCCAATATCTATGACATGACACATGGCTACCACCTAAGTGCAAGTCATCTAATTCCTACTGAAAAATAGACAATTTTTTGTTGAACTATGCAAAAAGTTGGAGACACCAACAAAATGGCCTTCCTTAGGGAAGGGTGCTAGCACCAACCTTTTTCAACATCTACACAAACAACCAACCCATCCATCCTGAATGCAGAAACTTCTTATATGCTGACGACCTATGCATCACAGCACAGAAGAGTGATTTCAAGACAGTCCTTACAACTGCCCTATCGAACCTCTCAATCTATTACAGCAAGAACTATTTGATAGCAAATTTGACCAAGACAGAGGCTACTGACTTCCATCTGCGCCACCAGCAGGCAAACGGGAAGCTATGCATTATCTGAGATGGTATGGCAATAGAACACCACTTGAACCTGGTGTATCTTGGAGTCACCTTTGACCGGACCCTGACTTATATGGCCCATGTTGAAAAGATGATTGGGAAAGTCCGTGCTCACAATAACATACTCGGGACATTGGCCAACACCTGGTGGGACACCAACCCAGCAACCTTACGCTCCATTGCACTTTCACTCTGTTATTCCACAGCAGAATACAAATGCAATATGACTAGATGCCTAAAACCAACACCCATCAAGAAACTCCACACACTGGCTGGTATTGCTCCACCAGATATAAGAAGAAATGTGGCAAGTAGGCAAGAAAAACAACTAGAGGACCTTAGACACCCATACCACTGTTTCTAAATGCCTGAAATCCCAGGAAAGCTTCATACACGAGACTATCCGACCCCCTGGACACAACAGTAAAAGCAGCTAGGCTGACACAAGCACCTTACAGACATCATCTCAATTAACATCTCTAGCCTAGAAGTCAAAAAACATTTTCCCGCTACTGGTGACTTGGACTGGACAAAATGGAAAAACCTTAAATGCCTATGTATTGGGACTGGAAAATCCAAAGCCAATGTGACCAAGTGGGAGTACTCCAATGACAGAAATCTATGTGACTGTGGGGAAAGAAGGACCATGGAACATCTCTTGATCTGTCCACATCTGGATGAAAAATGCACAGTAGAGGACCTCACAATGGGCATGTACAGAGAAATACCCTGCGCTTGCCACTGGAAGGACATATAGAACCATAGTTTAATGACACAAAAAGAGAGACTGTGCTTTATAAGACCACATAGTTACACTGGGTTTACTTTACAAATAGGTAAAGACAAAGTGAGGATCAGAAGGGAGCAATAGAAGGTGGAACAACAGGTTAGAAACAGTGAAACATAATGTGCGACTCAGAGAAGTGAAGTTGGCCATGCAGGTATGCAATAATATAGTTATAGGTAGTGTATGAAATGCACTGTGGTAATTGTGGGGAGGTATGGTTTCATAATGCCATTTTTTCTGAACACTGAAATCTTGCTCTAGTACTGTAGAATGTACATACAAATTACCTGTCTAGAATTCAATCTGTTAGAATACAAATATCTTAAGAAGGGTGGTGCAGTGGTATTGCTGCTGCCTCACAACAAGGAGAAAGAAGTTCATGTCCCAGGTGATCCTTGCATGTAGTTTGTAGGTTCTCCCTATGTCCACATCGGCTTCTGCTGGGTGCTACAGTTTTCTCTCACAGTCCAAAGACATGCAAGTCAAGTGAATTTAGGAATGCTAAATTTAGCTCTAGTGTGTGTTTGTGTGTATAGTTGCTCAACCTGTTTTAGACTGGTTCCTCATCCAGTGATTGTTCCCTCCTTTTGCCAAATGCTTGCTGGGGTAGGCTCTGACTTCCCCACAGCCCTGGTCTTGATAAACAGGTTTAGAAAATGAATGAATGGATATCTTAATTAAAGAAATTGCACCACAGAATGCATGTGCTGCAAGCAAAGCACATCATCTTGTGCTTTTGAATTAGCATCTCACAGAACAGCCACTTTTCTTGAGACATATGAACTTAGGTGTAGTATGTGTAGTGCTAAAATGGCAGTTTCAAAATGTAGCTGGATTACAGTAATTGCATGCTACCACTCTGCCACAGACCAGCACTGCAGCACTACTTAGTTATACTCCACCCAAAAATACATTTATGTTACATACACTTTGTAGTTTGTAGTGATGACTTAGAAAAAAATTAGTCTTGATCTCACCCCGGGATATTAAAGACAGGGCAGAGAATGCTATGACAAACTCCCAAACCTGATGAACACAAAATTATTTGAGGATACAGTGGTGAAAATATATGTAGTACCTGAAAAAACTGCAGAAGGCAGGAGAGAATGCATCAGAAATATTGAAAGTGCTGGAAAATGTAAGGATTTCTTAGAGTAGAACTGCTTACTTTTTATGCACAACCTTTCTAGGAGAGCCTAAGCCTAGGGACCTGAATTGAGGGCTGTGGTAAAAGTGGAACCCTAGGTCCACAAGAAGCAATGTAGATTCTGACCTAACTGAGGAACAATGGATAAGATGTTTGTCCTGGGGCCAGGATACTGTATTGTGTCTATCTTATCTAATCATTTTTTATGGGCTTGGGGGAAAACATATCTACAGGGTGAGCCAAAATGAAGCACCACATTTCTCAAGGTCATTGCGCGAGGTAGAGGCGGGCAAGTGGGCTGAGGTGGGGGTTCTTTGATAGGCGATCCCTTGTAGTTTTCAGTCTGCAACATACCTTGGTCCTGTCTACACTGTGCTTTTGCTGTCAAAGCATTCTTCAAAAACAACGAATCCATCATCACTACACAACGAACCCTCCAAACGCACTTCAGCATTCCTCCTAACGGTGAAGTCCCAAATCGGAAAACAATTCTTCAGTGGGTGGCTAAATTTAGACAGATGGATGCAACATTGAACAGAAAATCTCCAGGCTGTTCTCGTACTGTATGAATGCCTATAAACATTCAAACTGTATGGGCATCAATTTTGCAGTCTCCTAGACCAAGGGTCGCTAACTCCAGTCCTAGAGGACCACTGTGGCTGCAGGTTTTCATTCTAACCCTTTTCTCAATGAGTGACCTATTTTTACTGCTAATTAACTTCTTTTGAACTAATTTTAATTGACTTGCTCTTGAAGACTCAGACCCCTTAATTGTTTCTTGTTCCTTAATTAGCCGCCAAACAATAATGAGATACAAAATGAGCCAAAAAAAAACTGGTGTCAATCATGCAGAGTGGTCCAGATCTAATTATGCAGATCCAGATTGTCTGGATGACTTTGATTTATGCAGGTACGATTCCAGTTCGGCGCAAAGATGATTCTAAATGTTGTCAGTTCGCACACTTCTCGATGGTCTGGGATTTTTTGGGTGATTTTCCATGTAATAAACATAATAATTTATAGCCTAATGAAAATTACATAATTAGATCTGGACCACCCTATACAATATCTGAAAATAAAGATCGATGAAGGTCTCGGGAATGTTGGTCTGTTCAGGTCCCCAAAACATTTTAACAGTGCTCTTAGAAAGTGAAAATCAGTAATTTCAGAAATGTCTGCTAATGCACCACGAGAACAGCAACAAACCACGGAATTAAAGAACTGGTTTTATTAATGACAAGAATTGGCACCTCATTAAGCAGCTGGTTGGACCTTAATTTCCATCCACACAAAATGATGGTAGTGCAGAGAGACTGGGAGAGCCATAGAGAGTTGTGCACGAGCATTCTGCAAACCATTCATCAAGATGCCAACGTCATGTGCATCAATGACGCACATTTCCATTTGAATGGTCGCGTAAATAAGTAAAACTTTTGCTATTGGGCTGAAACCAGCCCTTGTGAATTTCATCAGAGACCCCTGCACAGTGAGCATGTTACAGTTTGGAGCACTGTTGCAGAATTTGGCATTGTAGGCCCTTTCTTTGTGGAGGAGGGGGAAGCAACGGTCACCATCACTTCAGAACTTAACATTGAAATGCTAGAGAACTTTTTGTGGCCCCAACTTGAAGAATGGATGTGGTGGATGGCTGCTTTCAACAAGATGGAGCAACAGCTCATACGATGCGGAGATCCATGCAAGTTTTGTAGGAGATGTTTCTGGGGAAGCTGATCTCCCTGCATGGCGATGTTGGCTGGCCTTCACATTCACCTGATCTCGCTCTGTGCAATTTCGTTTTGTGGGGCTATCTCAAGTCGAAGGTATACACACACTGATCTCAAAACCTTGAAGCCCTCAAGGACGCTATTTGCCATGAAATCTCTGCTAGTCGCCTTGAAATGGCCAAACGAGTCATGCAATCGTCTTGAAGAAAGTATCGCTAATGATGGCCACCACCTTAAAGATATCATTTTTAAAACACAGTGAAAAAAATCTATTTTGTATACCCTTTCTTGTGTCATAATGAAATCTATTTTATCGTGTGGTGTTTTTGTACAATAAATGTTTGAAATGTGGTACTCTTTTTGGCTAACCCTGTATTTACTGAAACACTAAGAAATTTAATTTCAGTGCTGAGTTTTCCTACTTATTCATTAAAAGTTGAAGATACTACATTATTTGGGAACCCTACTATCTTAAGACAAAATCCACTTCGAAAAGTCCCAGAATTTGAATTGCATTCATATTATTAAGTTAAATCAAAAAATAAAAATATGGTTCAAACAGAACTCTTTTACCATCAGTGCTTCATGTTTTGTTGTCTGTGAAAAGCACAATACGTAAATAACTGCGAAGCAAGATTGGCACCCAGACAAATTAGGCAAGGATCACTGGAATTTCATTGTGAGGGCCCTGGTAATATGTGATTACAATACAAATTAATATTTTTGATTCATAACAAATATGCCTGAGAATGCATAAGTAACAAATTACAGCAAACAGAATTTCATCTTAGACAACCCAGTGCTACAGAATTGCACAGCAACAAGCCAAGTTGAATTCATGAGATATGCTAGTGTTTGCTTTTCATTTGATTTTTCAGTATTTGCTATAAATTCATTTTTAATCTTATTTCCCCTATTGAATAAGGTCCTAAGTGGCACAAACCATACCAAATACTTTCTGTGCTTTCTCTGGCCATATTTTTGATGTTATTGAACAAAACGACCATTGATGTTGTGATAGTGAAGAGATTGTTGCAGCGAGAAACTCTCAATGGGTTCACACTAGTCAATATATACCTTGTGATATGTTCTGAAGATTAAGGGTTTCTGCTGATGCAGTTATGTTCTATGTGTGAACGCATAGTTATGTTTGCATACATCTTTAATAAATTGTGTTTAAAGCAAAAATGAGTCTCTGCCAATGGCACCTTTTGCCTACCCCTGTGTTTATGATTTTCAGAGACAGGCTTTCAGTGTTCTCACACTTAGAATACTGTTTAGAGCTCTTTGTGATGTTTATAGCATTATTATTACTATTATTATTACTATGTGTGTGATCTCCAGTATGTTCTGAAACAATGTGCTACAGATGAATAATTGTACCTTCATATCTGTGGTCATATTGTTCTTTTCAGTTAAAGAGAAAGCAAATGCTTCAAGTAATAGGCAATTTATAAAGCCATAACTATGGTTATGCACCCAGAAACCATTACTGCTGGAGTCTTTATAACTTCATGGTCTCAATTTATTTCTCAAGAGCACTACCTCACTCAGTGAGTCATCCATTTCTGGCCATTGGCGGTGTGTTTTTCATAACTGGTCAAATCTGAATTTTTGCCTAATATCCAGTTATTGTCTGTGTAAAGTTTGGACATTCTCCCAGGACATGCCTGGGTTTTTCTTCAGGAACTTTGATTTCTTCTCAAATCCACAAAGATTTGCTTGTTAAGTTAATAAGGTATATTATGTGTGTGCATGTGAATAGACCACAAAGCACCATACTGGGCTGCATTCAGCCTTGTCTCTTATGCAGAAGCAGCCAGGATAGGCTTTGACCTAAACTCTGAGATCCTAATGAAGGGAATTAGACAATTTCATTTTAAGGTATAGTGTTTTACTATATGTCATGTTATTGAATGGTATGTTGTTAGTTAATAAATAGCAGTTCTTTAGACTTCTTTAAATATGTAAGATTATTTCACCTTTTTCAACATTAAGGGCCATGCTGACAGAGCTGTGTTACAGACACAATTTTTCAAGACTATGGAGAGCTCAACATCACTCAAACAGTAGTAATTTAAAGATGAGCAATCATTAGATTATAAATTACATCCTATCAGGTTCAGAGTACTGAAATAGTTCCTGCATATTCATATCTGTGTATATGCACCAAAGAAGCCAACATATAAATAAAACACCTACAAAAATTGTTGCCACCTTTCAACCTCAGTCCCCACAGTATGATCCTGCATATTCAGTCTTTTCTTTACAAACTAAACTTTTGCTGAAGGCTAAAATCATACCGCAATAAAATTTAAATAACACTTAAACAAAAGTTTTGTTTTCTGAGAAAAATGAACAATGTCCCAGTTGTTTACCATGGTCACAGTGGAAATAAATAAATGAATAATTAATTATAAAGAATTATAAAATATCATCACAAGATACAAAGGATTTACCAACTTTTTCATTATATTCAAAAGATTTTTTTTCATTTGAAGGACTGGGCATTTTGCTGTTATTAGATGATCTAACACTATGTTTTATGTTCTGGACATCTTTTTGCCTTTGTTATCATTGTAATGTTCAAATCTTCCTTTATGTGTTTTATTAATGTCCCAGATTTCACAAAATTTTTTGAGACTTGCGATGGTCTTATTATTTAAATGTCTCAGGTGTTCACTTTGGATGACTGTTGACTTGAATTTTGTTTGTTTACTATTTTTTGTGTTTTTGATCATGGCTTTTGGTACTTCAAATATGTTTTTGCTCTGCCCATTCATTTCATCTTTTGCAAAATGTAAAACCTTTTGACTATACTTGTGGGGTGGCATGGTGGCACAGTGGTAGTGCTGCTGTCTTGTAGTAAGGAGCCCAGGGTTCGTGTCCCACATCCTCCCTGTATTGCGCTTACATGTTCTCTCCATGTCTACGTGGGTATCTTCTGGGTGCTCCGGATTTCTCAAGACATGCAAGTTAGGTAGAGTGGCGATACTAAATTGGCCCTAGTGTGTGGTTCGGGTTTGTGTGAGTGTGTATTTGCCCTACGATGGGCTGGCACCCTGTTCTGGGTTTGTTCCTGCTTTCTGCCCTGTGCTTGCTGGGATAAGCTCCAGCACTGTGACCGTGAAAATGACTGACTGACTATATTTGCATTTAATCATTGATCCAGTTTCAGTTAAATTTATTTCTGTATATTTTTCTTCACTAAATGCAGATGTTAGGGAGCACTGTATTACATTCAAAAGCTGAACAAAATTACAAACTTTACAACATACAAAGTAGTTATTGCACATGTAAAGATACAGACAAGCAATAAAACAAAGTAGTTACAAACTGAATGATGTGAAGGGATCCTAACAATATATGTCTATTTTCACATGCAGTTTGTCTTTTCTTTACACTGACATACACATATTTCAGCACAGTATCACCAGAAAAATCTGGCAGTGCCAGCAGACATAAGATGGGAAATGACCCCAAACTAGAAGCTACACAAACACTGGGGATACTCACTTGCACACATACTTTCAGTCACTCATTCTGGGTGACTGTAGAGATAATCAACTTAACAGCATGTTTTAGGCCATCGGTGGTAACAGAAATCCTGGAAGGAAACCTTACACAAAAGGTATCGCAGGAAAAAAAATCAAAGTAGGGATCACTTGAGGTCCATGACACACACGATCTTGATACATGTAATATTTAAACTGCAGGTAATTGTTATAGCTGAAGGGCCATGTCATTTTAAATGCTAAATGTTTTTTTTTATAATAAATACCAATGTTTTCAATTAATTAGTACTGCTTTTAGTCTTCAACTAGCATGATAATGCTTATGAAATTTGAACAGATTGTATACATTTTCCAGCATCACTCTTTATTAAATTGAATTCATTTTCACAATGTTTCTTGAAAATGAAACAATAACATGCTTGTGCTATGCAATGCAATCAAGCATCACAGAACGATGTAGACTAGTGTTATGGCTGATGAGCTGTTTCATGACAAACACTGTTATTTGTTCCCTTGCTTCATATCTAATCAAGAAGAGAGCTTACATAAACTTATTTTAAAAAATAAACTATGTTGAAATTAAGCCATTAAGAAAGTAACTGCTGTAGAAAAAAACTGGCAGCCATTTTGAGAAGCAGGTGTACATTTAGGCCATTCCAAGTTACGATGTGCTCAGCTACTGTAGGTGTTCCTCTCTTTCTTAGAAAGAAAGAAAAAAAAATTCTTTGCATTTATATAGCGCTTTTCTCACTACTCAAAGCGCTCAGCAATTGCAGGTTAAGGGTCTTGCTCAAGGGCCCAACAGAGCAGAGTCCCTATTGGCATTTATGGGATTCGAACCAACCGGAGTGCAGATCCCTAGCCTCATTAGAGTGCATTTGAAGCTTACGGAGGGCAGTAGATTGAGAGAAGCTAAATGAATTGGGGGGGGGGGGGGTTCTGGGTTAAATGATAATTGTAGCTACTGGTGCCCTTCTAGCAGGACAAGAGCTCAGTTAAAAGGTGCTCTGCCTCATCAAAGTTTTCTGCAAGTCTAGTTAGTAGCTGTATATATTTTTTCATGTTTATATACAGTATAGTACATCAAGACTGTATTTCAACGCTGAACAAACATATTTCAATTTAGAATGTACTACATTTAACATGTCACACAGAATCGTTCTCCATACATTCTGCATGAGACCAGCACAATTTCTCCATATGTGTAGACTTCTCCAGGAAGTCTTGTTTGCTGATGCATCCAGAAGAGGTGCATGTTAAGTTAAACGGCAAAAACAAATTTGCCTGCTATAATGTAATATTCCCTGCAAGGTATTGGCATCCCATATAGGGCCAACTTGTGACCAGTGCTGCCAAGATAGACTCTAATTCCCTTATGGCACTCTAATGGAAATACGTGTTCAGAAAATGGACGAATGTGGATGAAAAGATAAATAGGTTCTTACCCACAAAAAAAAAAGAAAAAGCTTGACAAATGTATTCTAAAAAGTAAATCAGTGATGATGTAGTGTTTGCAAAGTGGGAAACTAGAACAGATAAAATGGGAGACAGATAAAATGCTGCAAAACAAAAAAAAGATTGATTTGTGAGAAAGTGATTCCTAATGGTCCAGAGATGCAGTCCTACATCAATAACTTTTTTTCCATTTCTAATCTAAACTCGCATGTCAATATACTACAACAGAAAAGCAGGCAGGTTTGTTGTGCCAACTCACTTGACTGATAATCCATATGTAGTATTTAGGGTGGATTAGAAAGAGCACTTAGAGCACACATGGACAGGTAGATTGTATTAGGAGTGGGAAAAAATACCTCAGGTAAGGAAATAGCAACGTGGAGTAAACGAGTCATTAGCTGGCACTGATAATTTGGTAAAGACTTTGCACAGAAGACACACAGAAAAAGGTGACGTGGCAGCAGAAAGTAGGTGACATTTTCACATTTACTAGGGTGATAAAAGGAAAATCAGGAAAGAGACAGAGGGGAAAAAACACCTAGCAAAGGTATTAAAAAAATATATATAGACCTAAGATTATGCATTCCATCTTTTTTTTCCTGGTGTTCTGGGATGCCTAATAATTTAATATGTATCCCATTAAAATAAAATGTTACTCATGTTTTCTTTAAAAATAGTACACATCTAGCAAATTCTGCTAGGAATATGTAACTTAGAAGCACAACTGTTTGTGTAATAAACATATACTGTATATATATATATATATATATATATATATATATATATATATATATAT
>JANRMT010062813.1:65939859-65967687 GCA_026402145.1 Polypterus bichir lapradei | reverse complement strand
ATATATATATATATATATATATATATATATATATATATATATATATACACACACCCCCCTAAGGATATTGTCAGGCTACTTTGTCTTACCAGCTATATGATACAGTATATTTTTCTTAGTTACAAAGGAACTCTTACTTTCACTTTTGTTTATCTGCTTTTTGTACAGGAGTTCTTATGGAAGCATTTTAGTGCAACGTCAACTTTACAAACTGGACAGACTATATATATATATACTATGAATGAACATATTCACAAAAGGAATAAAATTTTGAACAATATAAATCAATTGCCCTTGTGCAAAATATACTGAAGTGTTTCTGCGCTAATAAAGCTTCCTAAAAATACTCAAACTTGAACTGCTCGAACTTAAAAATTGGAAGCTGTGAAGTCTTTTTAGTGGTGAACTACTTCTTTTTTTCTGTATCTCTAAACTCAATGAACTGTAACTTTTATTTTGTAATGAGATGCTTTTCTTGTATGTATCAATGAATTAATGTATTTGTATTTTTTGTTTGTGTACGTATACATTATGTATATACAGTATATGAGAAAACTTCTAATTAGCACTTTAGTTTATTATTAAGCCTATTTTAAATGAACTATCCAAGTCTATCATTCATTACCTTTGTGATTATTATTATATTGTTCACTGTACTTTGTATATGAGATAATCCTTATTTTAGTGCTTGTTTCTCTACTATACTATTATCAATGTAACTTATAAAGGATCTGAATTTAACTGTTATTACTTTAATATTATTATATGATGATTTTTATATGATTATCATTTTAGATGACAGAAATCCTCACAATAAGGTTCGTGTGTCTGATAAATAAGCGGTGGCATTTAAAATGTAGTTCAGTTTAACCTATAGGTTTCCTCTACTTGAACGTTGTAAATGATGCACAGTTCCGACATTTGGTCTTGCAAGCAACGGTCAGTGTGACTTACTTACACAATAACTTAAAAAGGCTTAAACTCCGTAAACATCAGCATCGCGCAGCTTTTACTCTATATGAGCAAGTAAAAAGTAGCTTGAAGGCAAGTGGTAAACGCATCACACACCTGCTTAATTTTCTTAGCATTTCCCACAAAACCATTCGTGTGTATTTTTTAACCATCACCAAAGGTTGACACAAGGCTCCAAGGAAAGCTATAAATATGAAGGGTTTTGCCAGATGATTGATTTGTGGCTTTAATCGTGCAAGAAGGATCCGTGACCCTTGGCGATTTTATTACTCGGTTATCAGTAAGTCATAGTTAAACGGCCCAAAACCGCCGAGGAGCGACTATAGAGAGGCGCCAATCAGTCGGGAAAGCTGTAGAAAAAAAGGGAAAAAAAACTTCTGGTCGAAACATTAAGCGCACTAAGTGCCCCCAGCGCCGTAATAATTTGAAAAGTGGGATTATTGCTAAACTTTTTGGCAAATAGTGCCGTAACGTCGCCAGTGAATGTAGACCTAGTTTATGATCAGTGTGCAGTTATCTGCTTGTTCATTTTGAATTCACCAAAACAATCTAACTATAGTACTCTGTCGACCTGAACAAAAACCAAGAAACTCGGTTCACTGTTCTCAGTTCAGAACTGAAAAGGGACAGCTCCTGCAATAATCCGTATGGAAAATTGATCGGGAACACTTGTTACTCACCCCTGCATAATTCTGGGCTCGCTTCACGCTTAATGTGAATATATCGACATAAACAAAATCTTAGCGATTTAATTCAAAATGAATTACTTGGCATTGCTCCACAAAGTAGTCTATCGTTAAAAGATTGCGGTTACAGTTCCCTTAGTACGGATGGTGCTATGTAAGAATACGTTCCTCTCTTTGTAACCGAGTAATTTCATACTGAGATAGCACATTGGATGTGAACATGAAATAACCAGTATAACGCAAAATAGTTCCAGTAATGCAAATTGAAAATCATGGATTTAAGATGATTTATGCACTCTGCAGTTTATGAAGAAACATACCTGTACATAGAGCCTGCTTATAGCGTCAATGCTTTTGTCATACCTACCCTTAACCAGCAAGGTTGTGCCAAGCAAAACTTTGCAGGTTACATGTAGCCTATTACAGGGTTTGTGTGCAAGTAATAATACATAATATGCATTACGCTGTCCAAAATGTAAATAATAGTTACGTTATCACGATTGCTTCAACGATTGATTTAATATAGAACAGCTGCGTTAAGTGTGTAATGAATTCACCAACTTGCCTTATAAAATTCCATAGCGGTAAAGCTTTTTTTTTTTTTTAAATTAAAATCCCGAAAGCAAACTGCACTTTTATTTTTTTTCCACAGGATGGCACTGTCAAGCTATGAAATACGTCGTATCTCTTTTTATCAAATCTAACGGTACATAACTTGGGAAATATTGAAAAGAGAAAAATTAGGTGCACGTTATTTTATGTATTTTAGAAGTGGAGATCAGTGTTACCTTCCGAAATATCGTGCAATTCCCTTCTTTATTTCATCGGATATTTTTCAAAATACGTTATCTAATTAAAGCAAATTTATAGCGAATTTAGTTGCACGGAAATCGCCGATACCAGTCAGGTTATATATTTACACGTCTTTAGATTTTGGTGGTATTTCAGTGCACAAAGACAGAACAGATGCAGGGAAGCAATAAAGCAGCGCCATCGGATTAACACGGGGCTTATAGTATTTGAAATTTTCTGTAATTATGAGGCACAATTTATGGGGCAAATTATTTAATCGACTCACACTGATATATAGCGCCATTATTAGTAATGTTTAACAAAGAAAATGTTTAATTCAGATGTGAAGTGATTGAAAACATTCAGCAGAGGTGAAATATTCCTGAGTAGATGGTATAATGGAGTGAGGTTTGCAGAAATGCGGAGTACCTCTACCCCGTAGTTTAAGTACTAAGTATTCTTGAAACATAAATTACAGATACACGGGGAAGAAATATGTTTAAAAGAGTAGCCTTTTCAAGTAAGCAAGGTATTTTCTTTAAAATTGAACACAATATTTTCTAATATCAACTCCATTGAGCGTATAAAGCTAGTATCGTTCTGGTGATAATCCACTTCTGTATAAGAAGCTGGAAAACGTCTCCTTCGTTGGACCTCCAATTATATTTCTCTGGAGCGATTCAAAAACATGTTTCAGGATTATATATCCATTAAAAAATCCATGTATGTTTAAGGTTTTTTTTTGTTTGTTTGTTTTTTTAATAGACGTATAAACATGCAGCAATTTATATCCTTATATTAGGCTGCTCTATTTCCATCATTTTCCGTGCGGCGACGTTTTGATTGGAAAATGCTTAACCTCATATTTTGAACATATTTTTTGGTATGTTCTGTTTAACCTTCTCACGGGCATGAAACGTCCTGAGTACGCAAGGGACAGATATCTGCCAACTTGCACACTGGCAGGGAAACGATTTAGAAAAGTTAAACATGAAAGCAGACTAAGAGCATTTAATGATACAGTGGCAGCGATTATTAAAATGTACTTAAATCACAGAGAGACGCATATTTATGTCTGGCAACACTGAGTAGAGAAGATGTTGTCAAAGTTCGTAGAAAGTGGTGAACTTTGCTCATTCCGCTCCGTAGTAACATTTGAGGATTAACTGGATAGCCGCGGTGCCGTTCTTTGTACTTTGCCGTTGATAACTCTCAAATGAGTGGGTTCAGCCCTGTCACTGGTGATACTTTATCATATCCGGATCCAAATCAATTGGAAATGTAATGAATCTGTTCCCAATCATCAGATTTGCAAACGGCACTAATTTCGCCTCACTTCTGGGAACTCTCCGTCGCCCTAAGCTGAAGGCAAGAAAATGACCTGTTAAGGCTTAGAAGTACATATGTTTCATTACTGCGTCTTGTAGTATGCAATAAATGCAGCTGTTTGGCGATTCAGGAAGAACTGCACGAGAATCCGGTCGCTGGTTTTCCCCTGTATGTCGAATGTTTAGTCTGATTTCTCCTAACGGAATAGAATTCACTTATCTCGAATTTGGCGGCTGACAATTTTATTTGTTCCAATTTTCGTGTAATTGCGGTGCAGATCGGCTACATTTTCTAAAGTGAGCAATTTTTGTAAAGTTCTTTAAAGCTATCTATCTAATTCTGAAGTGGTTATTATATCAAATATTTTGAATGCAAATTATTTATTTTTTAACCGTAAGATGCATTCGGATTTTAGTATGAGGAAGGCTGTATAAAATGTTGATACCTAACGGATCTAATCGAATAAAGTTGGCTCTGTTTACTCTCCAGAATCATTTAATGTATCCGTGGTTAATCGTGCAGAGTTTACGAATAGCATTACAACTGTACGTGATACAAAATGTGTTTGCTTACTGAATGTAAATTCTCTTTAACCTGGATTTAAACACACTCAAGTGTTATGCCACCAAAACATATATTAAAAAATATATATTTTTAATTTCAAGATATAGTGTAGATGGGAATATACTGCTTTTACCGATTCAAAGAGGAAGAATAAAAGTTCACACTTTCATGAATTAATCGATGCAACAAGAAAAGAATGTAAACTTTCGGAAGTCTACTTTGTAAATATGCTGTTTTATGCACCTTTTGGCGTACTGCAGAGACCACTGACTACAATACTGTACGCCGCCGTGTTTTTCATTCATTATACCAGTTTTAGTAGGTAGATAAAAAAGGAACAACCATTTATTTATTTATTTGGTCAATAATTTACTCCCATATAATAAACATAACATTACAACAGTTAAGGTTAATTACAGTGCGATATTACTAACCACACAAACTGTAAACCACCGCATTCATCACACCGGTCTGCTTTAAAGGAATTCCTGCGAACAGGACTTGGATTAAGGGTTAAGTAGGTTAAAATGGATGGCTAATAGAGCAGAATTAAAAAAAAAAAAAAAAAAGAACGCTTTAATCCCTGAGATGGGTTTTTAGTTTTCAGAGTCTTTCTGTTTTCACGTGCCCTGGGAGCACAGAAAGAGCTTAAACATATAGCGCTCTTCCTTGAAGTGTGGCCACATTTCTGATTCGTCGTGCGGTGTCCTTAATCAAGCGTTTTAGATGGGCTATGTTAAAATTACTTCTTTGTATTTTACACGCGACTTCCTGAATATATTCTCATACAGTATATGTATGTTATTTCAATTGATGATTAAACAAATGAGCATTTTCTTCACAACTATTATGTAATTAATACTTCATTGTTTTCGTTGTATTGAGAAACAATAGAACTGTAATGGGGTAGAATATTATATTTAGGCCCAATGTCTGCACTCAATAAGTCATGATTTAACTGTTACAAAAGAATTATTTAAAGATATATGCCAGTTTTGTTCTTAGGTGCTGAGAATTCTTTAAAAAAATGTATGCAGTATGCTTGTACCCAGCCATTACTTGATAAACATTTGCACATCATACCATAAGAATGCATGAAAAGTATATAACAAAACTTTCAGTATTTGATTTGTGAATCGAATCATTTACTCTCTGCAAATGTTTTTTTTCCCTCCTTCTCTGTTTTAAATAAAGAAGAAAAATAAAATTCTTGTAAAGTGGCAACAATATAAACCCGTGTCTTCTCAGTTTGATACTAATTTTGGAATCAGATTAATGGAAAACTTTAATAACATGGCTCCTCTCAACTTTAGTTTTAGTTTGACAATTTCTTGGGTTAATGTGCCTCCAATAGTCTCTTACACAGTTACTTTACCAGTAAAGGTTAGATCATGACAGAACCCTCAGGTATATGAAGATGGAAAAATGCTGAATTCTAAGACAAAATGCCATTTTCACTCATAAACAAAAGCCTCAAGTAAGCCCCAGTACCTCTATCCATCTTTTTTTTTTTTTTTTTTTGAATGGGATCAGACTTTCCTTTTTTTCACCAACTGCTGATGCACACCGATACAGCCCTTCACACACTCCATACATTACTACAATATCACTACCTTTGGCTGACCAAGGTGAATGTCAGTTAGGTTATGCTTGGAAAACACATCAAAAATAACTTAAAATTAAAAACATTTGAATCCAAACATGGAAATTATATTTTAAACATACCAAAATGATTTTAAATACCTATAGGTCCTGACAAGACTAATGTGCATTTTACAGTATATTTCATGAAAGATTTTGAACACAGTTACAGATGAGTTAAGGACACACTGTGAAACTTCTGATGATGTGCAGTTCAATGGCACCAGTGGTACGTGTTGGATCTTCCTGAAAAGCTGAAAAACAAACACATTTTAAAAATATAGAGTACCTTTAATGGAGTGCAAAATATTCATTTTGTATCATCAGTCTCAAATGTTATCTCAAAAAAGTTCACCACCACACTACATTTTGTGTGATAAATTACCATGAAGGACCTAGAATAACCAATGAAAATCATGTTATGGCCCTTATCTCTACTACAAAGTTGAAATGGACAGGCTAATGGAAGGGCATTGGTAACAAGGTAGGAATAAAACTTGGAAAGCAGGCCACACTCAGTAGGTCAGTTTAGTTTGGTTAACCTAACTCTCATGTCTTTGGGGTAAAGGTCATGTTAAAATGCTGTAGGGACAATTTGGCATTAAACATCCTTAAGAACTTATCTGATAACTGGGGTAAGACAACTGACACAGATATTACAGTAATAAAAGTATCCACCGTTTGGAAGTAGTAGTTGTAGTAGTATTGACACATGTACAGATTATTGTGAAATTCTCATTTGCATGTTCAACCAACATGAACAGCATTCTCCAGCTCCTTGATAAAGTTAATTTTTTTGAAAAAAAAAAAGCACAACATATTATATTCAGTTATTCTTCCAGTTCATGTAGCCTAACTCATAACTGAGTCAATCTTATGAGCATAGTGCACTGTACCAACCAGGCCACCGTACCCTCAGCAACCTCTCCCAGCCCTACCAGAGAAACCCTAGACACTAACAGGCCAGTCAAGTGTCTCTGGTGTGTTCCAGGTCAACTCAAAACCTACACTATTGGACTGTTCCCTGTATACCCTAATAGGTATCCCAGTCACAAACCCAAACCACTCCAATTGTCCTCCCTCCATTTGAAAACAGATGTTCACTCAGAGGTCCTCCCTCACTGCCCATTTCCCCACTCCACTACAGACAGTGAGCCAGGCAACACTGTACAAGAAAAAACCTTCTATGGAGTAATACAACTTCAGGATCTTGTGTGTTGGTTTTGTGAACCCAGTGTTATATAAAGTACCAAAGGCCATAGTTTAGTAAATGTGGAGATACCTTTTTGAAAAGTTTCTAGGAGAAGTTGAATTTGCACAAGAGCAAGCTACTCTATCTATCTATCTACTCAAGAAGAAGTTTTAAAATATCTATCATTCATTGTACATAAGTATAATAAAGTAAACATAGAATCTCTCACCATTTCATATCCATCTATTTTCAAAACTCACTTATTCAGAGCAGGGTCGTGCAAAAGTTGTAGCCTAGCATAAGTATTGGGCTCAAAGGAGGAACAGCACAGGACAGGATGCCAGCCCATTTTAAAGTGTATACACATTCACACCTCCACACACTGTACTTCTAGGATCAGTTTAGCATCATCAATTCACTAAGGGAGTCCACATTCTCATGAGGCGATCAGGCAAATTCTATGCAAGAAGCATCTAGTACTTGAGTCCTAGTCTCCTTGTTATAAGGTAGCAGCACTACCACTGTGCCGCCCTCCATTTTTTATACAGTCAAAAAAAAGGTTCTTATAAACTTAAAATAATTTAGATTATCTTCTTTTTTCATCTTATTTTTACTATAGTCACTAAAGTATAAGCCAAATAACTGCATCATGAAGCAGTGACATTCAGTGGAAAAGGACATCTTAATGATTACCTTAATTCAGTGGAGTAGATGCTAACAGGAGAGGCGTACAGGCCTTCTCCATTTAAGAAGGAGCTAATCCGTTCATGTAGACCACTTTGAAAAGTGAATTTTTGCAATGCAAGCACCTAATTACAGTTTATTTAAATGAAAATCATTTTTAAGTTTTCCCTGGCCCCAACAATAATTACCATATTTGTTCAAGTAACACCAACCTACATGAAAATTGAAAGAATTAGTTTAGAAATAACAATAGTCGACATTTTACTTAGATGTTATCACTTCTAATTTCACATTCAGTGGCATTGGTTTTCTAACCTGTTCATGGGCTGTTTTGGAGCTGTGGTACCCAGGATAATATGAGAATATATGTAAATAACACACCCGAAAAGGTGTGTGAAGCACAGCACATAAATGCACAAGTGCATCTGATTGCAGCCTACGGATCACCCCCATCCTGTTCTGCAGTAAGACTATTGTCTGAAAAGAGCAGCATCATCTGCAGAAAGAAATGAGACTGGGATTGCACGTCTCCAGTACATCAGGCTCCACCCTGTTCAGCATGTTGTTGTGAGGACAGCTTATGATCATGTTGGCATTAACTGTAGAAATACCTGAGACTGAAGTTGCACATCACCAATGTCAATCCCCACCCTATGCTGCAGACTATGATGAAGTGCCCTTGGACCGACTGTATATATGATCAGGTGTTAGCACCAACGGCACTCATTTGAAAATCATCCCAGATTCTTTGTATATACAAAATTTCCTAACGTGGGACTTAAGCCTGTATTTTATATAATTCACTAGGTAAAAATGGTGTGTTTTTGCATAACCCTTTTGCTTTGTGGCTTTATATAGCAATCATAAGTATGTCTAGCAAAATATATTGGAGTAAAGGTAGCCATTTATATTTGAAAATGTTGTAAAGAAAAAATAGACTGAAAATTGCCAACTCAAGTATAGTAAAAATATTCTCAAAACATACTCAAATAGAGTAACAAAGTATTTCTGCTTAGATACTATATAACACTGCATGCACTCCTCTCAATATGAAAAAAGTGTTCTTGGTCATGGGTTTCAATGTTGGCATTTGAAGTTGTCCTTGGTGTGCAGTGTCTAATATAGGTGTATGAACACAAAAATTAAGAACAGGAATATTCAAGTGTGTTAGCTGAAGGTTTACAGCAGGGGTGCTAGATGTCCCGATTTGAGCAGGACTGTCCTGAGTTCAACAGACAAACCCAGAGTCCTGCATTGCCTGTAAAAATCTTGATTGAACTAAAATTTTAAGTAGAAAAATATGTTGAATATCTAGTTAAAGAGGCTCACTAAATTTTTGTAGACAACCTAGTATACCACCTTTTATGAATAAAATTTGTAAATGTCAGCTGAATCTGAGTGTTATCGTGCATATTCGTGTACATCATGTGCTCCCATTGTCATACGTTTCTCGTATATTATATATGTTTATATATCTATAATTATAATTTAATTAAATTATCTATTTTTTGTCTTCCTTAGTTCCTTAACATCTTTCCTTTTTAGTTGCTCGAAATGGTGGCTGTCCCCATCTGTTTTTCTAGAAATCTGGCAACCCTGGTTTACATGTACATTTTTATTTAGTAAGAAGTCACTCAATCACCATCAAAGGCACTTTACAAATTATATAGAAGCTCAATTTAAAATGTGAACAAAAGATGTGAGATTATTTTGATAAGCCCACAAACGTAAACCTGGTTTAAAAGTAAATGAGAGTTGGTTAACAATATAAAATGACAATACAGTAGATTCAGAATCAAGGCAGTAGGTATAGAAGATTGAGATGAGAATATTAATTTACAGTTATAGGTATTTAAATTCAAAAGAGCAAATATGAGTCACACAAAAAGTGTTTCAGTTTGTTTTGTGTTTGTAATATTGGTTGATATTATTTAGGCAGAACTGGGTATCATCCACACTTTAGTGGAAAATAATCCTGTGTTCAACACTATCAAAACAGCAACAGGGTTGTAGAGTTCTAGTGTAGAGTGTAATCCAACATCAGAAGTAATAAGGACATAATTCACAACATATACAAGATCTAAGTGCTAATGTGTGGCCAAAATACTGGCTAGAAAGTTTCAAATGTATGGCTGACTACTGGTGCTATGTTACTAAAATATAAATAATAAGTTCCAAAGTTTAGTTCTTTGCATCTCATAATAATTAGAAATGGCAAATCTAAAGGAACAGATAGTGGTCCTGCCTTTAACTGAATCCAAGATTACGTATCCATGTAACAGTAGCAGAAATTGCTCTTGCCTTTGCAATATATAACCTGATTAAAATTTTTGAGTATTTTTCCATTCACATGAACTATTTTTTTACATATTTAAGAGATTACAACACATAAATTAACACACAGTTCAGTCAGTTATAGCCACCAAAGTAATACATTGATATATGATAGGATGGGCCCTATGTGATTCCTCATATTAAAAGAGCAGCGAAAATGAAGCATAGACCTGGCAAACTATTTTACTATAATATTAAAGAATCCTTGCCAAATCTAAAAAAAATAATTTTACTGTTCTTTGGAGGGAGAATTTTTCCAAGTTTATAAGAATATGACAGCACTTTTCCATTAAATTTTGAGAGGTGGGTTAGGATTCTTCTAAATTATGCAAGATAACCAATGTAGTATAAGCTATCACAGTAGACCTTCTCGACTTTTTCCCATAATTTTATCCCATCAGGTCTTACTCTCGATATTGCTTCTAAAGGGTGGGAGTGATTTTAGATTTAAAGATGGGTAAAAATGTTAAGCCAAAATGATTTAAAAAAGAGAGAAATGCCACAGCATAACACTTAGTGAGGTGGACACCTGCTGACAGCTTTCACAATTTGGATCATGAACTATACATTTTAGATAATTTTTAAATGAGATATGTGCATATTTTTTTAGGTGAATTATACAGTAACTTTGTTATGTTTTGCATCTTTTGAGGAAGAATATACAGTACTTACTAAATACATGAGTTCCACTCCTTATGTAAAATTCTAATAGTAAAATTTTTTTATATAATCCTCTGAAGTCATTTAGGTTCCTAAAAATCTACTGGTAAAATATACAAATACTACTAATCTTAATCCATATTAGCCAATATTGCTTCATGATTAAAGATTGGTAGACAGTAAGTAAAATTGGGAATATTATTTTTCATACAATGTATAACTTGTAATATGTTACTGGGATATTACATTTATGAAATTGCAATTCAAAAACAATATGGATATTATCTGTATTAATATCTCTGAAGGACTGGATACCTAGTGACTTTCATAAGCTTAATACTGAGTAATTTAGAAAAGGTGGGAATATATTGGTTACTAGCTGAAATGAAATACCTGGCGATGACCAGGAGGAAAATAAAGTGTTTTTTTTTATAATGTTTGAGAAAAATATAATTTAAAAAAAAAAAACAACTTTAAGAATAAAATTAAATTAACAAACAATGAAGACTCACTAATGTGCTTGTCTTGCGGTCTTGTATGCATGTTATCATCCAGTTGACGCTCGGAACCGGACAACTCTAATTTCAAAAGCAACAGGGGCGTGCTGGTGCTCAAACATAAAGAATGCTTGCAGTCACCTCCAGTTCGCCCACTGGTGGTCGTTCCGAGCGTCAACTGGATGATAACTTGCATACAAGACCACAAGATCACCCCCCACCCTACCCAGAAGGGAGTGGGTTAGGGCTGATTTCACCCTACAGTATTTTTAGTCGACCAATGAGGAACATGTGCACCAAGTTTCATGAAAATCGCTCCAGCCATTCAGAAGTGATGCTGGAACATACATACACACTCGCATACATTGACTTTTATATATTTGGTTATTATACATGGATGCAGCTGGCTAAAGCTCCCTTACCTTAAAATATGTTCTGTAATGGTACCATATCTTAAGTGAATGGTGGTCCCTGGGATTGCCAGTAAAGTGACTGTAATTAGAGTTAACAGGAGCACATAGCAGGGCATACAGAGAGGATTTTGAGCACAACTTCATTTTCCTGGTTAGCCAAGGAGGTACTATTTAATTGATAATTGATGATTTCTGCCCCTTTCCAAAGTCTCCTTGTACAAATATTTTCAACCCCAGCAATACAGCAAAATTTTAGGTAGCACACTACCACACCTTCTTCTTTAGATCTCTGTAAAGTGTTTTCAATGTTTGGTCATTTTGCAAACTGATAAAGTTACAACTCAGTCTAAATTTCTGAAAAAAAATATTAATATATATTAGGAGAGTTGGAAAAACATATAGGATCTATTCTTTATGTACAGTGCTAATTCTTCCACTTAGAGTGAGACTGGGTAATGACCATCTATTAACATCTTGTTTTCTATTGAATTGCAAAAGTTAAGTTTAAGAAGACCTTTATGTTTTCTTTTAACAGTTACTCTTAAATATTTACATTTTTGAGACACGGTCAGCAATCTATAATCAAGGGTGTGCAAGAGAATTCAATGGGAAGAGAATTAATTCATCCATCCATCCATCCATCCATTATCCAACCCGCTATATCCTAACTAAAGGGTCACGGGGGTCTGCTGGAGCCAAACCCAGCCAACACAGGGCGCAAGGCAGAAAAGGGGGCACCAGCCCCCACCGCAGGGCGTGCGCACACACACACACACCAAGCACACACTAGGGACAATTTAGAATCGCCAGTGCACCTAACCTGCATGTCTTTGGACTGTGGGAGGAAACCGGAGCACCTGGAGGAAACCCACGCAGACACGGGGAGAACATGCAAACTCCACACAGGGAGGACTCTGGATGTGAACCCGGGTCTCCTAACTACGAGGCAGCAGCGCTACCGACTGCGCCACCATGAAGAGAATTCTCTTATTCAAATTGACATTAAACCCAGAGAACTGTTTTGTTATCAAATGTTTGTTGATTTTGAAAAGGTTGAGGAAAAATATAGTTAGTATCAATTGAAACCAAAAAGCACAGAGAGGTGACAGTCATAGCTCAAAGAAAAACTATTACATTCATAATGGCCAGTGTAGAAGTATGCCTGCCAACAAGAGGGCTAATCATAACAGTGCTAAATCCAGTTGTTCTGACTTTTTTTTTGTGTAAAGGTTATCAATCTTTTTGATTTGTATCATGAGTCATTGGTTCCAGATAAGGCACACTTCATATACAATAGGAAGGGACTCTTATTAGAAATAAATGTGATGTGTCTTATTTACTTGCATTATACTGGAAATGTAGCAGCTTGCCATCCATCCAATCACATATTTTTCAAGCATTTTCTAGATTGTTTATAAGATGTTGTTACAGACATCGACTGATTCAGAAAATTCTTCAGCACCCAACTGGTGTTGACTGAGATTAGCAATATACATCCTAAATAGAAGTGACAAAGTGGTAATTTTCCCATAGCCATCTAACAGTAAAATCTGTGAGAGTTACTTGTGTTTAGTTTGGACTCGACAACCTGTAAGATAAACTTAGATCTTTCAGTTTTAGTATGGATGACGTGATGAAATTGAGTTTAAAAGAGTATGGCACCTTTTCATTAGCATAAAGACATATTTGTTGTTCAAGCTCATTCCCTATTATCCCCTTTAAATTGGATTGCATCTGAATGTGAAAAGCTAGAAATAGTTTCCTTTGTTTAATATTGAGAGTATTAGTTTTAATTTTTGTCATAATCTGTAGCTGAAACAAATTCTGGTATTGAATTATAAGTGGCATGAACTTTCCATGATGGTTCAGACTTAATAAACTATAATAAAGAAGTTGCAGCTTGTTAATCAGTTATTCTCATATCATAAGAGTAAGAACTATTACAGCCATACAATATATATTTATTTGTTCATTTGACCACTTTCTTTATACATAGCTGTGTACTCAATTTCTACGATTTATTCAGCTCATTACTCTTGTTCAAGCCTGGTAGTTAAGCTTTCTTTTGCTGTTTCATTGACTTTCTTATCTCATTGCTTTTGCATTTGTTTCTCGCTCTTAGTGCTTGTTTTTGCAAATGAGGGTTCTGTATTGTTTTGGACCATACTTATTTCTGAAATGTTTCTCTTTTCCATCACCTTAAAAGACATTGTAGGGACTGTGATTCTTCATGTGTAAGGACAGGTCTCGATATCTGAAAGTTAAATTATGTACAGATGATAGTGTAAATCTCCCTGCTCTTGAGAAAACATCACAGGGTAAGAAGCAATTTATTGCATAGATCCACCTCAAGACACAGCAACTGCATTCTCTGTTTCCACTTACGAGTTCTGTCCAGTCACACAACTGAAACATTTTAGGTAACTGATAAAACTAAAGAATTTCTCATCAAATATTAGGAAGTTAAAAGCAATTTTAAATGAATGTCTTTTAATATGTAAAAGTGCCTAGCCACTGTAAAATCATAAGCAGCTTTCAGTGAGTGTGGGCTTGTCAGTAAGTGTGCCCTGGGATGTTTTTTATACCATCCATGGTTGGTTCTTGCCTTGGGTTAAATGCTGCTGGGATCATTTTATGTTTATATAGCACGTTTTCATACAAATGTTGTAGCTCAAAGTGCTTTACAAGATGAAGAAAGAAAAAAATATATATATAAAAATTAAGTAATACTAATTAACAAAGAATGAAGTATGGTGCAATGGCCAGGGAGGAAAGAAAATCCAAAAAAAAAAAAACTCCAGAGTGCTGGAGAAAAAAACAAAATCTGCAGGGGTTTCGAGACCACAAGACCGCCAAGACCCCACTAGGTATTCTACCTAACATCAATGATCTCTATCAGTCCTCATGGTTTTCAGGCTTCACATGGAAGAATTAGACAATGACGGTCATGTGGACTTCTGGCCTTCAATCCATCAATGTAAGGGACTGCATGGTGCCTTGATCAGGTGGTGGTGGTGCAGATCGCCACCAAAGAAAACTGGAAAAAGAACAGCAGAGAAAGTAGGGGTTAGTACAGAATTTGGAGCCATGAAAAAAAAATTAAATTCATATACATAATATCAGGGTTACACTAAAATGAAGCTATGAGAAAGCCATATTAAAGTAATCATTTTTTAAAATGCTCCACTGTATTAGCCATGCAAATTTCTATCGGTAAGCTATTCCAGATTTTAGGTGCATAACAGCAGAAGGCCGCCTCACCACTTCTTTTAAGTTTAGCTCTTCAAATTATAAGCAGACACTCATTTGAAGATCTAAGGTTACGATTTGGAGTGTTAGGTAAAAGACATTCTGAAGTATAGGATGGAGCAAAATTATTTAAGGCTTTGTAATATCCTTATATCCTTGTTATTTACCTATCCTGTGTATTGCCTGACATAGAGCTTGTATTTCTTTCACTGCTTCAATCAGACATAGCCCTTAAAGGGAAAACTGACTTGGATGTAGTTTTGTTACATCAATTTGAGTTTCCCAAAGCTACTGGCTGTCTTTTCACAAAGTGATAAGAAAGGGTGGAAGAGCTTGGTAATCAACAATGGAGGAGACTTTGTAATTCCATCTCATTATATGTACTATAGAAATCCTATCTGTTTCTGTTAGCGGATTATTAACTAAGATGAACAATAGTTATAAATGAATCTAGTTGGTAGAAAGCAATACCTCTTCCTCCTTGCAACTAAGAAAAATAGAGAATTATTTTGAGTGAGAAGATTTTCAAATAGTAGAAGCAATCGTTAATTTCATTTATTCTGTTTTTCCCCTAACTGATACATAAAGGGCTAAATAAATGAGAATCTTCAAGAGTAGCTACTTATTACACTTTGGGAGCATAGACTGAATTTTTATTTTTCACCTTTAAATTATTCAATATTTATTTTTAAATCTACAGTACAGGCCAAAAGTTTGGACACACCTCCTCATTCAATGTGTTTTCTTTATTTTCATGACCATTTACAGCACTCCATCACTCTCCTTCTTGGTCAAATAGCCCTTACACAGCCTGGAGGTGTGTTTGGGGTCATTGTCCTGTTGAAAAATAAATGATCGTCCAACTAACCTGACTTCTGCACAACACAACTGCTGGTCCCAACCCCATTGATAAAGCAAGAAATTCCGCTAAATAACCCTGATAAGGCACACCTGTGAAGTGAAAACCATTTCAGGTGACTACCTGTTGAAGCTCATCGAGAGAATGCCAAGAGTGTGCAAAGCAGTAATCAGAGCAAAGGGTGGCTATTTTGAAGAAACTAGAATATAAAATATGTTTTCAGTTATTTCACCTTTTTTTGTTAAGTACATAACTCCACATGTGTTCATTCATAGTTTTGATGCCTTCAGTCATGAAAATAAAGAAAACACATTGAATGAGGAGGTGTGTCCACATTTACACATTTGTCTATAATTTTCCCTTTTTGTCAGTTTTTTTAAATACTATAGTCCAGATACTATTACACATAGACTCTTGACACAGTCCAGTGTCTTCTGCAGTTCAGCCCATGCAACACTTTACATCCATCATCCAACCTGTTATATCCTAACTACAGGGTCATGGGGGTCTGCTGGAGCCAATCCCAGCCAACATAGGGCGCATGTAAGGAAACAAACCCCAGGCAGGGCGCACACACACACAAACACACACCCACACACCAAGCGCACACTAGAGACAATTTAGGATCGCCATAATTTCTTACTTACTAAATATGTAGATTGAGCACTTTGTTTTATGCTGATCAAATATTGTAAGTAATAAAATTACAAAACAACAACATTATATGAAATATGCCCCAAGGGAATAGGCTGCAGCCCCCGACAACCATGGATCTCAAATTTCAGAATGTATGTCAGGTCTGGCTGGAGAGCATGTACTGGTAAACCAGGTTGCGGCATCCACCACGCAATGAAACAGCTCTGGATCCAGGTTGGCAACCACCCCCAGGCAGACACCCTCCAGAAATGACCATCTATCTGCCACAGCCAGGTGCTATATGGGCATCCCCTTGGCCTTGTACAGCCTCTCAGGTCTTCAGCAATGGGGATCCTGTGAGCCGGATCACCCACGGCGAATCACATCACATGGCTATAGTGCCGTAACTGATGCTCCCTCACAGTGCAGGTAATATGCCTCATTCTGGACTCCATGAGCAACTGCTCATTTGACACAAAGTCAAACCAGCGGTATCCAAGGATTCTCTGAAGAGGCACAGCACCAGAGGAGTCCAGTATTCGTCTCAGGTCATTGGATGGCATCCACGTCTTGCAACCATATAGCAAAACAGAAAGCACCAGGACTCTAAAGACTTGATCATTTGTCCTTTTGCAGAGATATCATGAGCGCCCCACACCTCTTTTCAGAGACCTCATGACCTCCCCACCCACCATGCTCTCCCATTCTGTCTACTAACTTCATAGGAAGAGTCACCAGAGACATGAATGTCACTGCCGTGGTAAGTAAACCTCTTGATGAGGTCGACATTCAATCCGCAGATAAACATATTACTGATGGCTGTGCCAAAGAGGTAATTAAAGGCCTGGATCTTAGTTTTTATCGAGGACACTCACAAGCCCAGACAATCGGACTCCTCGCTCAGTCTCTCAAGAGCCCTGACCAGAGCCTCCTTTGACTCCACGAAGATCACAGCATCGTCGGCAAAGTCAAGGTCAGTGAATCTTTCTTCACCAACAGATGCCCCACAGCCACTGGAACCTATGATCCTGCCCAACACTCAGTATATGCAAGTACTGAACAGAGTAGGAGCAAGAAAACACCCCTGACTAACCTCAACATCAACTGGGAATAATGCAGAGGTTCTGCTTTCACTATGCACAGCACTCAGAGTACCAGTGTACTGACCATGATGTGCAGCAACTTCGGGGGATCCCTTGAAGTCACACAATGTCCAACAGGCCAGCTCGATCAACTGAGTTGAATACTTTACGAAAATCGACAAAGGCTACAAAGAAACTCTGACAATATTTACATTTGTGCTCAATGAGAACCCTCATTGCCTGGATGCGGTTGATAGAAAACCTCCTCGGTGTTCTGGTTGCTGATAGGTGAGCAAGTGATCACAGATGCTATTGAGAACAACTATATCAAGGACCTTACCCAGCACAGAGAGTTATGTTATTCCCCTGTAGTTGCCGCAATCCAGGTGATCACCTTTCCCTTTCCAAATAGAGATGATGAGTCTCGTTTTCCAGTCAGTTGGGATGTACTGTATGTAATAAATAATAGAAAGTCAAAATTCATGTATTAAAAAAACAGCAACAACCGCAATCAACAATATATAAATGATAGCCACTATTTAGGACTAATTTATTGATTATCATTTGCTGCCCATAAAGGCATTGTTTTATTTGAAAAGACAGCTTTTGTTGAAAACTAAAGACAGGAACAAGTTGAGGATATGTGGACTCTTCTTCTAACATATCAATTTCTATTAAGCATTGATCCATTCAGTCATCCATTCATCCTTCTAAAAATGTTCAGGGCTAACTCTCTTCAATTATTTTGTAATTGTAAAATAAAATACAGACTTCTAATATTCCCATGTTAAATAATGAATTGAATATGAAGTAAATTTGACATGTTTTTTTTGTTACAGTAATTAAAATATTTGCCTGTGTCTAATTTTTCTGTCTTAAGAGAAAGCATGGCAAAATAAGCTAACACATAAATATATATATATATATACTGTATATATATATATATATATATACATACACACAATAAAAGACATGAAAACTAACAAAGAGTTGGGATCACAGATTGAAGAACCCTGTTAAATAGCCAATAATGTAATGAAACAGCAGACTACATGAATGTTATACAGTCTGGTGGCCTGAAGGGGCTGGAGGATGGGTGGAGCCTTTTCAGGCTCACTGGTCTTCTTCCTGCTTGACAACTTCCTGTTAGGAAAACACACGTGATTACCAGTACAAACCAAACACTCTCCACCTGTGCCCCATTTAAATTCCCCCTGAACAGGCAGTAGAATTATCAGATGTTGGGGGGGGAAAAAAAATACATATATAAGCATGCAAAACCATTCAAAGTTGGCTTGGAACATTTTGAGTTACTGTGACTAAAATACATTCTTGAAAAAGGTATTTAACCTTTAACAAAGTTTTACAGGTGTGAATTCACAACAATTGGAATGTGTTTTTCTTCATACAAGATCAGTCATATCTGTAATAATTACTTATTTGCTGACACCAAAAAAAAAACAAACTGCCATCTGCTTCAGATTACTCCCCAGTGTTTCCTTTCTCTCACACTTATATTCAGACTTAAGATGTTATATTATAATAGCCAGGAAATGGTATTAATGTCAGAACTTGCCTGTGCAACCTACATACTTGTCATGCTAGGGAATACTCACAATGTTGTCAAAAAATTAACTCTTTAAGATAAAATCTTTCACAGGATATCACTGTTGTTTTCAGAAGAAGCTTTAATAGTTGTACAGATTTCAAATGCACTGGATATTTATTTAAAAATGTCCTATCCTGCACTTTTGGCCAAAAATATCAGTATAGTTTAATTCAGGGTGGCACGGTGACGCAGTGGGTAGCGCTGCTGCCTCGCAGTTAGGAGATCTGGGTTTGCTTCCCAGGTCCTCCCTGCGTGGAGTTTGCATGTTCTCCCCGTGTCTGCATGGGTTTCCTCCAGGTGCTCCGGTTTCCTCCCACAGTCCAAAGGCATGCAGGTTAGGTGCATTGCCGATTCTAAATCATCCCTAGTGTGTGAGTGTGTGTCTGTGTGTGTGTGCCTTGCGGTGGGCTGGCACCCTGCCCGGGGTTTGTTTCCTGCCTTGTGCCCTGTGTTGGCTAGGATTGGCTCCAGCAGACCCCCGTGACCCTTTAGTTAGGATATAGCGGGTTGGATTATGGATGGATGGATAGTTTAATTCATTAGTGAATATTTCTACATGTTGTTCCTTAATTCCTGATAATTCCTGAAATGATCAATTTCTCTAAATAACAGTGAAATCTACCGACCCATTTTTTTTTTTTAACCTACTTACGCTTTTACATGATTAAGGAACCAACTGGCATCAACCCTAGACATGAAACCAAGGGAGCACCTACACTCATTAAATTATGCCGTTTTTGGGATATATGAGGAAACTTAAAGGGGCACAGGAATTACAGACACACATTCCGGACTGAGATTAAAATCAAGGTTATTTTAACTGTTAAGTGCTGCAATACTACCCCAATGCTGAAAGGTTCATTTTGCTTTTTTAAGTATACATTCTGTTACTTACCAACCCTCATGTTTTAATAATTGAAGAAACCATTTGAAATAACAAACTCTTATTACTGCTACTGATGAATTTAATTCTCTCTGTATTTGTATCAAAATAAGAAAAAATAACAAAATGGAAAAGAATGTTAGAGTAACATAAAACAAATACATTTAAAACTCTACACCCAAAAGCCTTACCAAAATAATGTATAAAGAATGTTTAAGCAACCCATTTTGCTGTTTAATAAATTGTCAAGGAGTGGAAATGGAATGATTCAAATGTAATTTGTAAGAGTATGAGCATAATATCAAGAAATTAAGGAAGTCAGCAGTTGGAGGAGGTCAGCAGGGTTAAGTGCACGCAGGATATGGTAAAGCTGTAACAGAACGTTTCTGTTGCAAGGAGTCCATTATACCCAACCCAGAATGAACAGAATATACAGTACTTATGTTAAGCTTTTCAGAATTTCACATAAATATGTTCATTTGAAATATTCCTGTTGCTACCGTACTATGACAATATATGCAATAGAAAGATTACAATGGTCAAAATAGTAACAAAACAAATATGAACAAAGATATTGGTGATCGAGTCATAAATGTTGACAACATACAGAATGTAATTTAAATTGCACATTTCCTTATATTTTACAAGTGTAGATATTCTTTTACACTGTTGTTATAACCAAGCAATCGATTTATCTCATTATGTTAGATAAATTATGGTGTTTCACTGAGAAACGGTGAAAATCATCTTGCACAGTAGTGCAATTTATATTAAAGAAAAGAAACAGTACAACTTGGGTTGCATCTTCCCTTATCATTAGTATCTATAGTAGTAGTAGGGGATATGAAAAACAAATTGCTTGGGTAACGTAATAAAATTTAATGCTGTTAACCCAAAAATGAGTAATAATAGAAATTTGAAAATGTATATTTGAAGCAAATGTTTAATCAGTGCTTCAGGCTGTGCTGCTTGTGCATAATGCCATGCTTTTAAATGTTCAGACAGCATGCTGTACCTCTCCTGAATGAATACACATTAAGCTATTTCAATAACCTTTAATCTTTTATGAAAATTGATGATGTAAGTGCTTGCTTAATTCAGGCACTCAAGTAACAAAATAATAGAAATTTTTAATATTAAATATGACAAGCATAAAAGAAGGTATTTTAAAATAAGTGTTTGCAGTCATAAAAAATTCTTTAGTTTGTGTATTTACTGACATTGTCTGCATAATTTATGGTTATCTAAAATACTGTACTCTGTGTTTAGCTTCTTTAACAAGTCACACTTCACTGAAAATGTTTATTTTCACTTTACACTGAGTTTCAGTTTACAGTTTACTTTATACTATAAGTACTCATTAACTACAGTATTAATAATTATCATTACTATGTAATTACTGTGTAGTTTGAATGACAGTGTAAGCAAGTAATGACATAATTATGTATGGAATACAATAAAGATATTTGCCCCTATCTACCATGATTCGGGTTATACAGTAAATTGACAAAGACAAAGCAAAAAAAGTTTTTTAAAAGGTTATGGACTCCAGTGGGGAAACCCCTTTTAACAGATAAAGGGATATTGTGTGCTTAGGACACCACCAGTCTTGCTTATTAGACATACTAAAGAAGAAGTGACGTATACATTTGTGATCATATCAGATAGTCAGCTGATGTAGTCCAGAAGGTTTTAAAAGGGGTTGCTGTGGCAGTTAAAGAAAACTACTGTATGTTGTGCAAGCAGGGGGTCAGGGATCTTCTTCTGCATCTGCAACTTTAGGTTGGTAAAACAAGCATACAAATTTGGAAATTCTCTGTTTTGTTCAGAAACCCTCTTGTGTGGTTTTTTTCATAGTATAGTACTGCTGGGCTTGTTTGAGAAGTTAGTCTCTTGGCAAGCATACAGAAAAAATGCTTAGTTACTTAGAAGTTAGACAAGCACCTTCTGAGTATTTACAGTGTACGTTTTCATGGAAAATGCTGCCTTTTAAAGTATGTTATATGTGAAGCAATATAGTATTGACCGCATCATCCTCTTTTTGTCCTAACAAAATGTATCTGGAAAGAGTAAAATACTCTCTGTAAGTTGTGATTGTAGCCTATGATATTTACAACTTGACTATCACATGTGTCCGCTTCTGAGATTCTCTCAGGATTGTTCAGTACTTTAAATGCTTCACATCACCATTTTAATAAATCTCTAAAACTACTTTTGAGCTTTACAATTGTGTGTATTATTTCCGTTTGTTGTAGCTGAATCAAAAGGATGTTTAGGATTTTGGAGCCCATTGCAAGATTAAAAGTCCCCTTTCTCAGATGATGGTGAAGTTCTAGCATCACACTAGCAACTAATACCCATAATAATCTGAGTTAACTTCACACTGCACACATCTTGCAGTAAACTCCTTTTTATATGTATTTTATATTCACTTAACAGTACAATAAACAAGATTATGCTATTTTCCATTATACCTTGTTTTAAGAAGTCTCATCCAGGCACATATTGGTGTTAAAGCTATTCTTCATATACAGTAACAGAGTAATTTTTATTAATTTCTTACATATGTCTAATCACATTTTAACAACCCAGACTCTTTACATTAGCCACTGGTGAACTTTTGTACAAACATGCTTGCCCAGTGCTGGTACTGATACATTAAGTTGATCTATAGGGCTGTAATGTACATTTTTTAACACTTTAAATCTCTGCCAAAGGTAGCCCGTTTTTCTTTCTGCTAGCCAATATGTTTTTTGAAGACAAAGCAATCTTATTGCATTTTGATTTTTCAGTTTGTTATTCAGTTAACTATAATATACTACTACAAGTTGCACATCTTTTTTTAGAAATTTGATCCTTGTCCAAGTTTTGCATTCTCTTTTGACACCAGTGTTTTTGTTGAAATACATAGAAAATTGAGTATGAGGGCTGTGGCTAGGAGCATCCAGTGTTGACCTCATCTTTACTAATGTATTACATGGCATATCATCATATAAAATATGCCTTCAGTGCATCCCCAACACCTTTTCTATTTTCAGACCAAATGAAATGTGAGGCATATAGTGTGGTTCTATGCACAACAGGTGGATCCACTCTGCTCTTGGCATATAATGGATGCTCTGCTGTGTTTTTTGTTCCAATGCTTTAATCCAATGTATCATCATGTTCCTTAATGATTTTATGCCTAAAGAGCTTTCTTTTTTGATACCTGACTGTACTATGTTATGAAGGCTTTTGTAACTAATTCTTAAATAAAATTGCATTCTTTGTTCTTGTTTCTGCTGCTCCTTTAAACAGGGACTACTAGTGGAGTGAAGCTTACCCTGGAGTGTTGATTCACACAGGCACTGGTGGCTCTGATAGTTTTGTGTGTTATCTCATGGGTTCTCAAATTTAGGCCTAAGGGAGCACTGTGGCTGTTAACTTTCATTCCATATTATTATTCCGAAACAATTTCCTGTTTTGCATATGACTGCTAACTTAATTAAAGATTTTATTTTCCTGTTGTGTAAATTATGCTGAACAACTGTGATTTAGCTACTTTCCATTAAAAAAGATTTGCACCTCTGTCTGTTCTTTTAATTGTAATCTTCAACAGAAATTATTAAGAAATTACCCACTAAAGTCTTACATGCTATTAAAATAAAGAAGAAAACTATAAAAAATAAAAGGAAGCAAATTGATCTCTGTACACTAAGATGTATGACAGTGCATATAAGATTTAAAATTCCTAAAGAAGGCAATTACACAGTGTAAAATATTTATAGGAAAAATCAGAAATAATTTGCAGTGTACTGGGTCATAAAGTAGAAACTATTTGATCTGAATACAATTGTTTGTAGTATATATTCCATCCACCTTCTTGGCCTTTCTTTTCAGTACAGGGTGGTGCAGAGTTTAAATTTGTAGATGCCACATGGACTGGACCGGCATTGAAGCCAGAAGATGGGATGGTTACTTACCCAGAAGGGAGGCTTCTAGAAGGCAGATAGGCATCCCGACCAAGGAAGAGAGAGGAACCAGACCCAGAAGAGATGGCCAGAACAGAGGGATGGGCTGCCCACCAGAAGTGGAAGAGGTCACTGGAGGCTTTCTAGTCCCCCCCAGATGCTAGATGGCAGCAGCCCTCCATGAAGGCGCCCATTCGGGAACCAACAGGGAATGCTTGGAGGTGCAGTTCGGCAATACAGCCATGCTGGGGACCATGGGTGCTGCAAGGGGGCGCTGTAGGGAGATGTGTTCTCCAATTTATGGGAATTTCATGTCACCCAGAAGTACTTCCATTAGGCAATTGCCCTTGCAATGGGTCCGTAGTAAAAGGGACTGCACTCCCTTATCCAGGTGAGTCGGAGCTGGGAGGATGTGGAGCAACACTCAACTGGAGGAGGGCAGTGCGGTGGTAAAAAGACAGGTATTATGGATAAAGAAAGCTTGTCTTTTTGTGCTTGTGTGACTTTGTGAAGAAATTGTTTAATAAACCTTTTATTATTTGAATCTCGGACTTGGTGTAATCGTGTTTAGGGGTTTGAGGCTCACTGACGCCCCCGGTTTCCATCAAAAACTTTACCCGCAATAATGGGAGTATGGTAGGAACCAACCAGGAATGGGCTGCTAGCCCATAACTTGGCACACTTGAATAAAGCGGGCTAATTTAGAGTGACCAGCTACCTAACACGCATATCTACGTAATATGAGGGAGTTTCACTGGTGGGAAATGACTTAGGGTCCCACGTCTCTGTGAGCAAACAGGCTTCTGACTATTTAAATACAACTGTGAGGGTGTCATCACATTATAAGTCCTCTCTCTCACTTTTTAGCCTTGCTGCCCTCCACCACAGGGAGAAAGTAGGACTATCTGGAAAAAACCCTCAAGGACACAGAAATGATGTGGGAACTACTCACAGGCAGATTGTTGGAGCTGTAAGAAAAGAATACATTTATTCCAGTTAAAAAGACTAAAATACACTGTGAATGGGGTATCACCAGTACTTTATTTAACGGATATTATTTTTTAAATGTATTATTTGAAGAAAAATATAAAAAGGAATTGTAAAATATAAAAGTCACTGACATTAGAATTGATTGGTAATATTTTCAGATAATTAATAGATTGTTATAGATAGATATAAAAAGACTGTTAGGATAAATGTGGCCAGTGAAATATTTATCAGTTTGCTACACTGGATCAAGGCAGACTTGAGCTGCTTTCTTATTTAATTGTCCTACCATTTATAATGATTTACTTTACTTATGCCAAGGAGTGAGTGAAAGAGTGAGGAGAAGACTGACTGGGAATAGTTTGTTAGGATAGCACAGAGTAGAGAGTAAAAATACCTCACAATGTCTTCAGATGAGAAAATGACCTCACATAGTACTGTGAGATGGCGGGCACTACTAAAGGGTGATAAAACCTGTGTGGTATGGTGGCCTTGTTGGACTATAGGCGGGGACTCCAATTAGTGCTGTGCGGCATATTGGTTTCACACAATGATATGGATTTTTAGTTTTAAAAATATTTGATGAAAGTTTACAACCGTAATACTTATGCGTGAATCATAATTTTGCCAATAAAATATTAGCGTTTCAGCAGCCCGACCCGGAGAAATAATACGGCTGCCTTAAGGTAGATGGGCAAGCGCTTTAAATAATTAATAACAATAGTAATAATAATATTAATAATAATCTGAGTTTGCTGCCTAAACGCGACGCAAACTCAACACCTTACAACATGCTGTCATTTCTGGGTGTACATGCGTGTTTACAAAACAAAAAAGTTATGTCTGTTTCGATTAGTAACGCAAGGAGGAGAAATACTGCTAAGCAGAGAATTTGTATTTTGCAGACACCGACCAAATTAATGTAAACTAAACATATGTTAAATACAAAATATGTAAACTTTTCAAGAAGCGCATTGATGCAAAGGGTGGTAACACAAGCAACCTTTGTGCCCACCTTAAGAGCAACTATGCTATTAATACATGGCCAACACAAAAGTGAAACAAACTTTTAAGTCACTTTACAATAGGTAAGTGACATGCTAGTAGATGCCTTTATGACAAAAAAGCAAATCCATGACCAAAAATACAAATGCTGTAACAGAGCATATTGATAAGGAAATGCGTTCCATTCATATGTGAGGTGTAAAAAGAGAAATTTAAAAACCTGCTCAAAACATCTTAGACCCTATATAATGCGTTTTACTTCACCGTAGCTGCACTACGAATCTGGGGTCTGTCCACGCATCTGAACTATATACCTGTACTGTGTAAGAACTATATTAAAAAGAACTGTGAAGTAATAAACAACTGCTTACAAAACTCAGAGAGTAAACTCTTTGCATGTGGAAAGCAATTAGATATTTCTTACCATAAACACATGGTCTTTGCACAATGTCACTATAAATGTCTTGGTGAAGTATTTGTAGTCTTACATAAGCATCTTGAGTGCTATGTTTGAAAACAGCGCTTGAATAAAATGTTTCATCATGATTTCTTTGTATCGATATGTTTATTACATTTGGGTTTCTGTCTTGTTGTTTATTATATAAGTGGTTACGGGTTTAGATAGGTAAGAAATAAGAAAATAAATGCTGTTATCAGGACCCTTTAAAGGTTCCCTGTCATTGATTACAGATGATAATTCAGAGAGACTCAAGCAGGCAGCGGGGTGACAAACAAACAAAACTTAGGGAGGCCGTGCAGAGCAATACTTCTGCGGCAGATCATTAATTTTAGGGGCAGGAAATTGTATAGGAAGGCAGAGCTCAGACCAGGAGCTGCTTTGAGCGAAACAACACAAGCCACATTACATGCCTCATCTTATAGAGGCAAAGTGGACAGAAAACACAGAAGCCACCACACATGTACAGTATTACTAGACTGCAGAAAAATGAACTGTTGCTCAATGTTCCAGGAGCTATTTTGTTGCAGTGATCACAAAAATGTAAAAGTGGTCTCTGATTATTGTGCTGAGTAGCACAATATGACTGTAATTTGTTATTATTCTGTGCTTTGTAGGAAATATTAAAATGTATATTGTAAAATGTATAACATTTAGAGAAGAAGTATTCAAAAGTTTGCAAAGCTATGGTGTTATCTATACTAATAAACGGCAAAGCCCTCACTCACTCACTCACTCACTCACTCACTCACTGACTCATCACTAATTCTCCAACTTCCCGTGTAGGTAGAAGGCTGAAATTTGGCAGGCTTATTCCTTACATCTTCCTTACAAAAGTTGGGCAGGTTTCATTTCGAAATTCTACGCGTAATGGTCATAACTGGAAGGTATTTTTCTCCATTTACTGTAATGGAGTTGAGCTTGACCGCCGTGGGGGCGGAGTTTCGTGTGACCGCCCACGTAATCACGTGAACTGACTGTCAACGCACTATGTAGAAAACCAGGAAGAGCTCCAAAATACGCTGAACAAAACATGCATTATATAATTGAGAAGGCAGCAAAACATTAAGAAGCGAGCGAGTGACATACTACCATATTCATCAGTACAGCTACTTCGGAAACAAAGCGAGGTATAAACCTAAACTTTAAATTAACTTAATAGACAGGCTGCCGCTGGTGCTTTTCGTGCCCACGGGTAATGCGGGATACAAGTTTAATGAGAGGACGCAGGATATAAACGACAGTTTTGATCACTTTGTAACTAAGTTAAAATTGCAGGTGAAGGGGTGTGCTTATGCAAATTCCGAGAGACTGTGTTTGTGGGGGATTGACAGTTAAGGCGGGTGG
>JANRMT010062813.1:65896217-65919859 GCA_026402145.1 Polypterus bichir lapradei | reverse complement strand
TGTGAGTACATGCTATATCTATATATAAAATTCAACATCTGTCTGTCTGTCCGCTTTTCACGAGAGAACTACTTAATGGATTTAGATCAGGTTTTATTCTATAATATGCTTGAACATTTCGGTTGATTTTGCGACTTCTCTCATTGCGTTATGTATAATAGTTTGGTTGCTGTACCAATTTATTTGCGAATCTGAGAGACACGTAGTGGGCCAAGAGGAGTGGGGTAGGGCCCTCCTCACTCACGTGCCAGCCTCGGGTGTACCTTACCTCCGCTTAGCTAGCAAACGAGAGAACTACTTAATGGATTTAGACCAGGTTTTTTTCTATAATTTGCTTGAACATTCCATTTGATTTTGTGACTTCTGTCATTGCGCTAAGAATCATAGTTCACTTGCAGGAGTGATATATTCGCTCTAATCCAAGCCAGAGGCTGCGGGCCGAGGGGAGGGGGGAAGCGTGAGTGTGGAGCCTGGCAGGGCCATCCTCACTGTCCTGTTTGACAACTACGTGGGCGGATGGCTAGTCTTACATAAAATGATTCTAGTTGTACTTTATATCATAGCTTAATGATAATTATGGAATATGTATGGGTTCTGGATTTTCACAGTATAGTATACCTTTAAAATATCAACTACTGTTATTATATAAAGATTAAAAAAAAATCAGATATGATCATTTTTTAGAACGTATGCTCCAAACAAGTAATAGTTAATAATAAAATAATATTTATAAGTCTAAAATGTGCCACTGAGTCTTCGAGAAATTTAGATAACATACAGACAATGAGACAAAGAATCCAGCCTGTGGTGTGATAGAAAAACATTTAAATGGCTTTCACATTAGCCTGAAAGAGGATAAATAGAACCTGCAAGAGTTTGTGTCACTCTTGATTCTGTGCATAAACTTGTATAAACTAGTAAGCATTAAAACATCATAGTGTTTAAATGGCTACAGCCTTCATTGAGCAAAACACAGCAGAAAACAGTATGCTCAAGAAACTGTACATAAATTAATGTGCAAAGCTTTTCCTCAGGAAGGCATGATTGCAAGTGATTCAACATTTTTTGGTTTTGAACTTGACCTTTTTTTTTAGTTTGGTAACACTTATCTACTAGTATTGTTGTTTTATGGTCGACTTTTCCAGCCTGTCGGAACAAAGACGCAGTTGCCATCCTGGATGACTGGAACAACAAAGACTCTGCATGTCACCACATATAATGCAAAATGAAAATAATAAATACATTACAGGAAGCATGCTAAACCAACCGTAGAATCTATGTTGAATTTAAATGTTTTTCATGCTGTTTATTTATTTATTTATGGACATTGGGATTCTTCCAGTTGAGCAAGACAAGTCTATGTGCTAGTAGTGAGGTAAAGGAAATTATAGTTTGTTTTTCCTTCTCCACTTAAACCCATCGGGGATTTCACCAAACACAGCTGTTAATGGATTAGGAGAGATTGTGAGACCGAGGCTGTCTGATAGGCATGCACAGATTTTTGTCCAAAATGATGTTAATTTGGTGCATGTCCAGAACATGTAACCCAGTGAGGCTGGAACTACAGTAGATTACAATGTTCACAGGTTGAATCTTGCCCTGGAAACATTTTGGATGATTTAAAATGAGATAAATGTGCTTAATTACACATTTCAAGTTGAATGGTTGAAAGTTTTGCGCATATGGAGCTAGAATGTATTCTGTTAACCCATCTTTTACATCTGTACACACGAACAAAAGCTTTTTCCAAGAACCTCCTGTCCTCTGAGGAAAGAAACACTTTCTAACATTATTGCAAAATGCATATACTGTATAACCTGCCAATCTATACAGCGTACATGCTTGATACAATTGATGTCCATGCATCAGAACCATATTCTCTTTTACATGGAAAATATCTTTAATAACACTACATCTTAGAGTACCGCAGCCAAACAGACATTTGTTCTCACATCCTTTACATTTTGTGTGAAGCACAAAATAGACAGTGGTTTCTTTATTCATAATATGAACAGCATTCACATATTTTGGCAGATCAAAATCTAATAGTTGCCCTCTCTTCAGTGACTTTTCTTACATTCTGCACTGAATCTTTTGTTTTTCTATTGGGTACAAAAGAATAACCAACCCAGGATCAGCCACCATTCCATTGTTTAGTTTGGTACATTCAAGGACTGCCCACTTTCACTCATGGGCTGTCATTTACATGTGGGTGAAAAACAGCATTCCAGGAAAAATCCTAAACAAACATGAAGGAAACTTCACAAATGCCGTACAGAATAGTCCTGGAATTTATCCTGGATCCCTAGAGTTGAGTGATGTTTAAATTCCTTAGCAATTGATGAAGTTAAATATTAATTATTGTAGGTTTACTCAAGGACAATCTGTATATTATCAGATGTGTAAAACTAACAAATGGTTGGTGGCTCACAGTTTTGTGGAAATTTTCTGTAAACACACAAGGAGTGGCCTTGCATATACCACACACTTTTTCACCACGATCATGCTAAGTGAGTGAGAAAAGCACATATGAATTGAGAAACTCACTGGTGTACTAAAATCACCTAAAACTTTCTTTTAAAGGTGTATGACTGAAGAAACAGTGAAAGGCACAGGTAGCTGATGTGGAGTAATGCAAAAGACTTCATTAAATAACAAGAGTCTTTATAATATACTGTAAATGTTTAAAGAGTCTCAGAAAGAAATAACATTAAACAATATCCAGTACAAAGAAATCAATGTATACCTATCAAATTACTTTGGAAAAAATATGTTAGATGAGTAGTGATATACTGTATATTAATACAGTAATTGAATACATTATATTTACTATGTAACAAATGAAAGAAATATACACAGAAAATATATTGTAGGAAACACTTCAAAATATTCAAAATGACAAGAAAGTAACATTGTGCTATAAAGCAAGCATCCTGGCAGACAATACAAAGTTATTCTCTATTGTGCCTTATACAGAGCTAAACATTAAAACAAACTCTATATTATTCTACAACCAAGCAACAAATTCTAAGCAAGAGTTTAAAAAGTCTTTTTGACCAAAGATTGTGTTAGAATTATTTAGGATAACAATAATATAGCAATACCAAAAACTCTGTTTACCATTTAATTTTGCAACTTTTATAAACATTTTTTTTAATTAAACAAACAGAATCTAAAGCTTTTTCTATGCCCACTGTCATAGATTTGTTAAATAGACTGCTTTTTCAGAAGTGGTACGGGTTAGTGTTATTCTATAGTCGGTCCATGATGTTCTTATCATTTATCTAAAGTGATATGTTCACAAATTTCAAAGGCTGAAATATTATTGCTCTATACATGTCAGTAAAATGTCCTCTCATTTTGGCATCTTTTCAAAGAGAAACCTTTTTCTGCTGGTTAGCTATTGTGGCATACTGCCGGGGCCCTTGCCTGGCCGGAACACCTATACTGTATATTGTAAGCACCCAGGGAGAAAGCATATTCGGTGCATTACCTCCCCGGAACGCTAGATGGCATCGCTCCTGTGAGTTGACTCCCACAGGGCTCCTGGAGTTTGGAGCAGTCCTGCTGGCTTCTGTGGGCACCTCTGGGGTGTAATGCAGGAATGGTTGAAGCCTTTGATGCAGCACAGATTCTTCTAACAAACCCTTCCTTATCTGCCTTTAGAGCCCTAAAAGACATCCTTCTCAGTTCCTGGTACAGACTGGAATTGCCATCAAGCCGTGTGCTGTTGTCCCACTGAAGTTGCTGGATATCATGGCTAGCCTGTACAATGGAACTGTGAGTGCTGTGCAGAGAGGAGACAGAACCTCTGCGTTTTTTCCCAGTTGATTCTGAGATTTGTCAGGTGTGTGTTCTTGCTCCTACTCTGTTCAGTGCTTGCATGGACTGGGTATTGGGCAAGGCCATGGGGTCCAATGGGCGTGGGTCCTCTGTTGGTGAAAAAAGATTCATTGATCTTGACTTTCCCAACGATGCTGTGATCTTTGCAGAGTCAATGGAGGCTCTGATGAGAGCTCTTGAAAGAAGGAGCGAGGAGTCTGAGGCCTCGTCCACACTTATCTGGGTATTTTTTAAAACATGAGTTTTCCTACTTCGTTTTTTTTTTTTTTTAAATCCCATCCATAACCGCACCATTTAAAAAAAAAAAAATCTCCATCCACATGAAAATGCAAAAATCTGCTGTCAAGAGCACAGACATAGATAACAAAGGGAATGTCATTTAGATTAATATCCATCACCCTTTTTTATTCAAATGTGCATTCAGCATAGAATTTGCAAAATATGGGCGTCATGAACACTACCCAGCCATTTCACTGCGACATTAATAAATGAACACTTGTAATCACAGGTGGCTTGTATGTTAAGAGAAAACCTTCCCTTTCTGTTCAAATAATTCATGGAATTTGTGGATGGCTGTTTTATTTCTACATGAGTCCCGGTAAAACCCTGCTACACGTTCCACTACTTTGGACTCAGTGACATGTAATTGTATAAATATACAGGGCCTAAGTGGGCTGTAATTGCTTCACACACTTGCCTTATTATTTTAGAAACCACCTGTCTTGACAACCCAAAGGCGTTTGTTGCCTTGCGTAATCTCTCCTCATCTGCTAAATAGTAGAGTGTGCAGGCTACTTTTTTGACAAGCCTGTGTGTAAATTGGCAATGTAATTCAGAAAGAGGGTCAGGGCCAAACTAATTGGGCATGGTTTCAAGCCACAATGCCACTGCATCATTGGATGTCATCTCTGTTTGCGATATTGCAGATTCCACCACGTCACACTGAACAGCCACATAACTTCTCAATATGAGCTATAAACTTGGCATGGAAGCAGCCTGGGATGAATTTTCCCTATCCATCACTAGGCCTAAAGATTTTTTTAGTAGGGGATTGTAAAATATCACTTTTACTTGCAGACACATCTCTCCCTAGTATTACTGGGCATTGTGGGTTCTGGAGGACTGCTACTGTGAGAGTTCATATCAATATCACAAAACTAATAATACAAGAGGCAGACCTGTCCCAGCAAGTTTCACCATGATTACACGTTAAATTGGTCTTTTCTGTAAGCCACTGTCATGGTAACACAAAATGGCAAATAACAATGGAAATGTTGCTCCCGGAATTGATCAATGCTGTAACATTATGGCCATATATAAGTAGCAGTCTTGTACTATGAAGAGACAGAGGGTTAGCAATTGCACAGTACCTTTTTCCCTTGGCCCAGCTGGAGTCCATCAGCTTGCCAAGTAGAGATAATATGGTGGATGATTTGCCTTGCATCCCTGCACTTGAAACAGCATGGTGGAGGGTGTGTACTTTTTATTCGGCCTCATCACGAAATCTGTGCTGCGGCAAGCAGGCTCGTGATGAGTGACATGTCCTGTCTGGGTTTGGTGAGCGGACTGTTCTGCTCTCTTGGAACTATGCAGCCACTCTAGTGTGTCAATGAGAGCCTCCATGTTCTTGCATGGCTGTCTCCAAACCGGCTGGGCAAGATATTCTAGGTAGGGCATTGACCAGGATGTCACAAGCAGTCTGCTCCACGACCTTCCTGGCATCATTTACATCTAGTCCTGCTTTTCCCCAAATATTGAATGCTTGCGCTTAGGCAGGTTGCTCTGGGTCAAACCTCCATTTACGACAGATTCTCTTGCCTGCTGGTCTGGGGACACGCCATACCTGTTAACACTAGAATCCCTGAAGCCTATGAAAAAGGTTGTAATGCCGGGCCAACTTAAATTCCTTCACACCTCCTCATCAGCGTCTTTGTTTTCCAAATGTGTCAATCAGCAGTGGCAGCAAGCAGCCTGCTATCCCATCCCCTCCGACACAGTTCTCCCAGCTCAAGTCTGTTTATCTGCATGTGAGGTGCCTTTAATTGTATAGGGTAAATAATATATTGTTATTTGGAATACATACATTTCATGTGTGTTCCCTGTCCACAACAATCCGTGTAAATGTAGGATGACAGGAAATGCGAGGCAAGAAATGTTGAACACATAACTAAAACAGAAACTTTTTTCATGTTATAGTAATTATTGACAAAATGCTGAAGTGTATAATGTGTGAATACTGAAGTCCAAATATCACAAACACTTTCACAAAAAGGTATAACAAAACAAGTGTGCTTTTATTTAAGAATATATGTGTACAGTAATCCCTCGCTATATCGCGCTTCGACTTTCGCGGCTTCACTCTATCGCGGATTTTATATGAAAGCATAACTAAATATATAACGCGGATTTTTCGCTGCTTCGCGGGTTCTGCGGACAATGTGTCTTTTTACTTCCTGTATATGCTTCCTCAGTTGGTTTGCCCAGTTGATTTCATACAAGGGACGCTATTGGCGGATGGCTGAGAAGCTAACCAATCAGAGCACGCAGTTAAGTTCTCCTGACTGAGAAGCTAACCAATCAGAGCACGCAGTTGAGCTCCTGCGTGCTGAATGCAGTGTTAACCAGGAAGTCTCGTCTCGCTCATTCAGCATCAACGTGTTTCGCTGTGTAAAGAGTTGTGCTCTTTAGTGTTTATCTTTGTGCATAGTCAAGCCCTTCATTATGGCTCCAAAACAATCTGCTACTGCTTCAGGGGCCGTGCCCAAGCACAAGAAGAAGATGTTAACGATTGCCGAAAAGGTAAACGTTTTGGATTTGTTGAAGGCTACGATTCTTTTTATTTAAAAAGTAGGAAAGGAATATAAGATCTACGGCTGCAGTGTCCTTTTAACCAGGGTGCAAAACGAGTTGTAAGTGGATGTAATAAGGCAGTAGTCTGGATGGAATCTGCTTTAGGGATTTGGATTGAAGACTGCCAGAAGAAGAACAATGGTAGTGCTACACAATCGCCTGAAGTGGCTCCTTTACAAGGGCTGTAACGCTCTCCTTTGTTGAGCAGTAAAATTAAACTCATTGTTATTAGACAAGTCATCGTGTTATTGTTGGTGAGTAACCATAATTAATTTTCTTCTTACAGTGCTTAGTACATGTATGTACGTTTAGTGTCACTGTACACACATTTACTGTATACTATTTTTCTTGCATTGTACGTATTTATTGCTGTCTATCGTAATGGCTGTAACATATGTGATATCGGAGACACTCAATATCTTTAAAATAATATTTAGGTTTTACTGTATATAAACAGTGTGTTTATATACATAATTTCAATGAATCTTACCTAATATCTAAGAGAATACAAAGGAATTATGCTGTATAACTCTGCGGGGAATATTTATAAACAGTGCGGGAGAGTTTATAAGGGCTTAAAATATATAAAAATAACCATACAAACATATGGTTTCTACTTCACGGATTTTCACCTATCGCGGGGGGGTCTGGAACGCAACCCCCGCGATCGAGGAGGGATTACTGTATATGTATAAAAACTGAAGCCCAACTATCAATCGACAGAGAGCCAAAATGTCTGCTTGGCTGGTGGAGAGGTAAGAATTGCAGCCTCATAATCAATAGATTAGCAGTTCAAACCCAGATTCTTCCCGTTTTGGGTAGTGAGCTGCTATTATTATTACTATTATGTAATAAAAACATACATTTGATTTGAGTCTGTAACACCTGGTGTACATTTTTGCTAACTGTAAAAGATATCACTGAAGGGATATAAGCAGACACGCAAACATTGGTGAATCATGTCTTCTTAGTATCTTGTTGTCACTTGATTTTTTTGGAATTCAGTTTAATTTTGAATAAAAGCACACCTGTTTCATTATACTTTTGCAAAAGTGTTTATTTTATATTCTAGTAACCACTGGAATTACATCAAATCTGTCTCTCCCTATTTTGAGCATGCACACACACATCAATGCATGAAAAACACCATTATTTGAAAGTGCTTTGTCATTTGAACATTATTTTTTTCCGATCTTGCCCAGTCTCCATGTTATGGTGTATTGTACAGAGAATGCAGATAGGCTTTTTCTTTTTGGGTGCATACACCATCAGCATGGCACTGCCAGATTTAAACACTAGTGTGGAAAATTGCCCACATACTAAAGTGAATTTAGCTGCAGGTGGAAGTCCCACTTTATTTATGGTGCCAAGCAGAGTTGTGTTGCGGTGCAGCAGTCTATTAGCCAGCGAAAGTGATGGGAAGAAGTTGTTTGTTGTTACAATTCTGCCTTTGTCCCAAAACGGCCCCATAAGCTTTATGACCACAGTCTTGGAAAGTCTTTCTTCCGTGAGATGACTGGGATTTTTTCCTAAATAAGGAGTGGCATTGCACATGTACTTTGTCTCCAAATCTGCCGTAATCAAAATTTTATGCCAAATTTGTCAGGCTTGGTTGAGATGTATTGCAAGAAAGGACAACGGACCCTTTTGGAAACAGTTGCTCATCAACAATAATATGTTGCCGTGGGTTGTACAGTGTGAGACTTGCCCGGACACCACCAGTCGGAGACCACATCTTTATAAAATTCACACGTTTATTAAACATAATAAACACAGTCCCGAAACACCACACAATGCTCACACAGCAATAATCACCACAATTCTCTTCAATACCTCTGTCCTTGGCCTCCAATCTCCTCCTGGGAGCTTCGTCCTGCTCCTTCTCCCTACTCCAGCTCCCCGACTGTTAGGAGGCGGCGCCTTTTATTCCCGCCCGGATGTGCTCCAGGTGGCTGGTGATGATCTTCCGGCAGCACTTCCTGGTGTGGCGGAAGTGCTGCCCTTTGCACCGGAAGCACTCCGGGCATCCCTGGCAGGTTCCTCCGCCATCTTGCCAAGTGTGGCGGAAGTAATGTTCTCCTGGGTTCTAGGAGGCTTAAGGCGCCCCCTGGCGGTGGCCACGGGTCCCAACAAGTTGGAAAGTCTCTCCTCCTCTCCCGTGGTCCTCTCCTGCTCCAGGGCGGTTGTGTCCTCCTGACCCGGAAGCTTTTAATGCCACCTTCTGGTCCTTCTAGGCATCCCGGCCGGGTAAGAACCCCAGCCATCTGTGACAACAGTAACTTTAAACACAGTTCTCAACAAAACGATGTCCGAGATCACAGCAAATCTGTCTTTTTCACATGTTCTGCACAGGTGTCTTTGTTGCAAAGTACAAATGGTGCATGATACTCTGATAGTGGTAAACGGCATCATATCTTTGATTGCCAGTACCACATATAGTTCTGACCAGGCATCAGCCACAGCACTAACTGTGGTCATAGCTGCTCTTGTGAAAAGAATGGAGATAAACACCATCAACTTAGAATGGGAGAGGCAAGTACGTCATACCACGTGAATGTGACTGAGAGAATAAAACTGAATAAAAAAAAAAAAAAAGCTAACTTTTACAGGTAGCAAAAATTTACAACGGGTGTTACAGATTCAAATCAAATATATGTTTTTATTATGTAATAGTAACAATAATAGCAGCTCACTACTCAAAATGCAGAGAACTGGGGCCCGGATGTACAACCTCTTGATTATAAGGCAGCAGTTCTTACCTCTACACTAGCCAAGCAGACACGTCAGCTCCCTGTCAATTGATTTTTGGGCTTGTGAGTTGGGGACTGTTTCAAAACATATCACATGAAGGACATTTACTAAATCTGCACTAGTACAGAAGTGGACAATGGACATACCTCTTCTATTGTATTTATGTTGACATTTTAATATTTATATGTTTCTGTTAAACATGGCATTTTTTTCATGTTGAAATTTGAACATTTGTGGCTCATTTTTCTCAGGGTAAACCTAACGCTAAGGAGGCTTCATTCTGTGAAATCATTCATTTTATACATGCAAGAATATGTATGAAGCAACTTCTGCCCAGTTTGGTACTTACAAAGAACAACTACAGATAAGCAGATGATCTATGGTTTCCTTATCAATGAAACATCCTACAGCATATTTCAGCCTGCTACAAAGTTGAATTTCAAACACAGAATCACCGCAAAAGCATTTTGATCACAACATATGTAGTGATCACTTGCTAAGACAACCTGACTCCAGAGATCCACATAAAGACTCTTGTTAGACAGATATTTAAAAAAATCAAAAGGTAAAAATATGGTAGTTGAGCCAAATTCATTCATGGATAAATTAAACCAGTTAGCATAATGTGTTCCTGTTCTTCCCGATCTCAGGTGCATCAGATGAGATACAGAATGGGCTGCTTGAATAATGGTACTTACAAGTGTCACAAAATAACCTAACCAGATTAAATTGTTCTTTGTTTTAAAAGTTGGATATTTTACAAGTTAGTTCTTTCCACACAGAAATACTATGTTCTCTTGTGTTAAGTTTTCCATGGTGAATGGCCGATTTTCACCTGCAAGTTTTTTTTTTCTTTTTACAGCTTAGTCAAGTAAATATGGTTAGAACTACACAGGAAAAGTCTGATCATAATTTGGTTATTTCTAGCAAAACAATGTTCATTTTGTAAATAAATAAAGAACATTAGTGTTTTATGTTTTCATGACTATTATAGCCTATAGTTAGAAAATATGTTAACACATTAATATCTTTAAACCTGCTCAATCAGTCACAGTCATGGGGGGCCCAGAGCTTATCATAGTAGTTTCTATGTTTTTGTATTACACCTTGTGTTACATTAGTGCACTACTGCTACTGGTGTATACACAAAGGTCTTTTTAAATACTTCTTAAGTTCTTTACATAAATAATATAACATCAAACTGGATTAACCCATTTCACTAAAATATATATTAGTGTGAAAATAGAACAGTGCTTATTCAAGTCTGGTAAGACGCATCAGAAAACATTTTATAACAACATATCATGATCAAGATAATTTCCCCTCAGGGATTAATACATTATGTAAAACTTAAAAAAAAGCTTTAGCTTTCTTGTATTTGCTTATTCTGATTCTGGGTCATGGGGAGCAAGAGCCTATTCCAGCAGAACTGTCAAAAGGATGGAAACAACCCTGGACAGGATGTCAGTTCATCATGGAAACTCACTCATGAATAAACCTGCACTTAGGTAAGTTTAGAATTTAATTTGCCATTTACTCTTTACATGTCTTTGGTTTTCCTCCAAAATCAATATAGTACCTGGAAGAATACCCACACAAACCTGATAAGAACTTGCATACTTGTAGCTTCTGAATCCATAAAGCAGCAGCTTTAAAAACTTTACTGCTACTGTATGCTGCCCAATCTTTAAAAAGTCTTTAAGTCGCTGTAGAAACAGGATCCAATGTTTCTGGTTTAATTTCTTTACAAAAAGAATATATGAATATTTAAATCAGACTGATGGAAAGCATATTATAAGAGGAGTACTGTAAGAAAACAAAAACAAAATTTTGTATTTTTCATTTGATCCTCCTCTTTACAGTCCTGTTTTGCTTTGGAATCCTTTAAGTGCAATCAGTTTCATTAAAGCAATAATTAAAAAAACTATAATTTGTTCAACAACTTGTTCTACACTTGCAGTAGACATACTGCCCATAGGAATAAAATAAAAAGGAAATGGTTATTACTACCTAAATTAAAACATAATTATAGAATAGCAGAAATTATTTTGTAAAATTAAGTGGTTTTATTGAGTCTTAAATTTGACCTTAAGCATCACATTAAACATAACAATTTTCATGCTGCAGTCATAATGTTTTGTTTGTAGACACCAATATCTAAAATTAAACTATTATCTTCATCTTTTTGTGCATATTTTTAACATTAAGGGTGTATTCAGGTTATTCATTCCATTGTTCTATTAATAAATATAATTCTTCACAGCAGGTACACACTTAACCACACTGCACTTTAAATTTGTTAATTCGTTAAGGTGCATAAAAATTGCATATAGTGCACTCCTCCAATTAATTTAGACACTGTTTCTAAAGGTTCCACTCATGTAAGAACTAAAACATTTACAACATGCATATTTATACTATACTTTAAAATCCATTACTGTATTAAATTGGAGACCAGTGCAGTGTGATTTATTATTCTTAGAATGACAGCATCATGTTTATATTGAAAAGATGTAAGGTATGTATGCCTTTTATATATCTGGTTTTTGAACCCACATTTTGTTTATTACAGGATAATGCTGAGTCAGAAGAATCGGTAGCCAGGCAGGAACCAAACCTAGGAATAACATAGTTAATAATGGGACAGTATAATGCACAGACAAGCAGTCACATGTCATGGAATAGTTTTGAGACAAAAATTACTGTGACCTGTATATTTCTGAGATATGGTGGAAACTTTAGAAAAATTTACATGAACGCAGGTAGTATATGGAAAATCCATGCAAAGAGTAACTGGGCCCAAAAGTGAACAAATGTCTTTAGAGTTGAGAAAAGTAGCACCACCATGCCATACATATATTAAATACATACAATATATTTGTATACTGTGTATATGCATATATATATATTTTTATATATATATATATATATATATACATATATATATATATATATAATATATATATATAGTATATATAAGGTCTGTGATACAGTTTACATATTTTTAGCCTGAAATCCACAATCTTTTATTCCTGAGCTTTCAATAGATGTCATCATTACATATGAGATGCTCCAGACCTCAGCAAACAACTAGCACCAACCCGTTATCCCATTCAACCTGGTACAGTCTTCCTTATTACCATAGCGTATCAGAAATCGCAGCATAGACCCCAGATAAAGCATTAAAGTAGCTTATAAACCAGGAAACACTCTGCGAACAGTTCATTTTAATACCAAAAGCAAGAAATCTACAGTAGAAATATGAAATACAGTATACCATGCAGTGCATGCCCAGCTCAATACGTAGGACAAACATCTAAAACACTCTTAACACATATATAAGAACATCACAATGCTGTCAGAAGGAAGGACCAACGGTCTCTAATATATACACATACCAGTTCAACTGGACATACTTTTAACTAGGACATGGTGCAAGTAAGGTTCAGGGCAAATACTAAGAGTGCCAGAGAGCAGGCTGAAGTGGGGCAATCAAATGGAAATGCAATTAATAGACACTTGGACACAAATCCAGCATATGCAGTCTTAAAAAGAAGAACATCTAAATAATATTGAAGACTTTTAAGACCAGCACTCTCCGAACCGCACCTTACTAATCCACCCCCTCTTACATCCACCTACTCCCCCTTCCTTATTTGCAATGTATTGCCTTTGATTCTTGTATGTCTAATTATTTTCCCCTGATGATGAAACCTGATAGGTGTGAAAAGCTCAGACATATAAGTCTGTTTTAAGATATGTGATTCATTTTCTCATTTAATTTATATATATATATATCTCACAGACCTTCACTTCCATACATATTTTATGATGGAGATCATGTCATGCTCTGTCATATGTTTTCTGCTTAATTTCCGGCCACTCCTTTTCCATTTATAATGGTAAAAAGGTGTTTTTTTTTCTTCTTAAGTAAAATGCATAGTCCTGCCTCACCCTTTAGGCAGATCACTTGGGAGAATTAGCTGCAATTTAATCACACACATCAAAGGTTGTGCATTTGCTGTACTTGGGGAGTTAGAGGTTCAATAGAGGGACATCCAGTCTGATTTCATGATCTCCTTGGCTTGATTTGAGCAGCAGGAGGGACTGGGTGTTTTTATCAGTTAATTAGGAACCTGGACTCAGTGGGGGATCGCCATGGCATGGCCACCTTCTGCTTTGAGGAAAGGCTCGGAAACAGTAGGCCTGACAGCTCGATTTGACCAAGATCATTCAAAAAAGTCAGCAGCACAAGTCCCCCTCTTCCACTGTCATGGCCACCCTCCCTTCTTTCCCACCTCCCTCAAGACATACACACCTCTTCCTCCTTACTTTCACTCTCCGTGTTGGCAGCTTTTGATCTGGTTTGTTTCAACCTAGTTAAAATAAGCAGCAGGCCTGGCAGTACCCAGTGACGGTGAGCAGCAGTGAGAAGGCAGATTACCTCTGCACATTACATTACACTACTGATCTACAGCAGGACTTCAAGGCAGGGCACACAAAACGGCTTGCCAGTTTAATTAGAGGCAAGAAATGATAAAATATGAAAAAGAACAAAGAGCCCCTGTACAGAGTGGGGGGTGAGATTGAGGGGAAACACCATGAAAAAAAACTACTGAATACAAGACAAAGATAAATAGGGTTATTAAAACTATTGCAGATGAAATGTTACGATTTTTCAATTAATTATCAATCTATTTAATCTGCAGACCAGCTGGGCAAATGTTTGTATGTAAAGCCAGCCCCACTAGTGTTCGTAAGATGTGACACAAACATGTACATGCTTTCATTGCTAAAATTAAATAAGCTGGAAGTGTACCATGCCTTCCCAGCTTCTGAATGAAAGGGAAAAGTGAACAGAACTATTTTTCAAACAAATTTTACTTTAATAATCAATGCATTTGGTTTAATCTGATGCCATTTTCATTTTGGTATAATAGAAAAAAGTATAAACGTATTCAGTTTTTAAGAGTATACATTTTAGTTACCCAATAGTTTTGTGCCATTTTCACCAAAAAAAATTTATTTACCCTAATAAATACATTTCTTTTACTGAATTGCTAATTTCATTAACATGAAATATTAACATTAATATATTATTTTGAAAATATCTAACCCTCCAGGTAAATGCCAGATTACATATGACAATAAACCTGCCAGTGTAGAGAGTGAATAATGCACATTTTTTGTTTTATATTAGTGCACAAACTCTTATATCCACTGTATATTCTCCGTTAAATTTAGAAACGCATAAACAAAATCAGTCAAATAGATATTCAAATTTTATTACCACTTTACTAAACATTTGGCAGTATCAGCATAGTTCTCTTCCAACAAGCTGTACTGTTCAATTTTTTCATTAAAATGCAATCAAGAAGAAGGTTGAACAGGGAGGATGGTTTTAATCCAGGGATTAATGCAATATGACCGGAAAGGTGTGAAATGCTCTTAGATATTGCCTTAATAATAGGGGTTATTTCATTGCTGAGTACAAGAGATTAAAAACAATTTTCTGTGTAATCCTGTCAGTTATGTGCTTTATGAGAAGTGGCTTCTGTGCTGCTGGAATCACCCAAATACAAGGCGAGCAGTTGATAAAAGCCAGGTAGCGAATTAAAGTGGCTAGAGGCGGGTATGTTAGTGCACAATGTCTCAACTTGACTTGTCCATCTAAAACACTGATCTGACCCTAGATCTTATCAGGTCACCCCTTTTTACATGAGAGTGTGAGCATAATGGTTGTTTTTTAGCATCAGCTTAAGTATGTGGCTTTTTACTGATACCATTTCAGATAAGTACTAGTCCATTTTAAACCTTTTCTCTAGGGATTGGCAGTCTGTTCACTTTAATGTATAATCAGCACAGCGCCATTTCTGCAAAATGCTTTGCAATGATAAACAAATTCTTTTAATTGGTAAAGTTATATGTCTATTTTTTAATGTTACTACTCAATGTACGTGCTGCATGAGAAAAATATTTTTGATGCACAAAGAAAAATCATGTTTGAAATGTTTTATTCTGGTAACTATTCAGTATGTACAGTAAAATCAAATTGATATGTATATTTAAGCTGGTAATAAAACAAATACAAAATACATTAAAATAAATAAATTAACAATAAGTTAATAATTACAACAAAATAATAGAAACAATCTAGGATGTAAAATCTAAGGTCTAAGGCATAAATAAACTGCAGATGGCCTAGGTAAGGGGTTCTTGAGTTTAGTCCTGGTGGGCCACAGTGGCTAGTCACTTCATTAGCAGTCGATATTTGCTGTTAATCAAAATATTTATCTTATTTTACAGCTTGTTAGTGTTTCTATTTTCCATATCAGAATGTTTTACATTGTAGATGTTTCCTTTCTGAGGATAATGGTGCGACTCAAACCACTTAAACCTGAACTCCAGCAAAACCAAGGAGCTGGTGGTGGATTTTAGGAGGCCCAGGCCCCTCATGGACCCCGTGATCATCGGAGGTGACTGTGTGCAGAGGGTGCAGACCTATAAATACCTGGGAGTGCAGCTGGGTGCTAAATTGGACTGGACTGCCAATACTGATGCTCTGTGCAAGAGAGGACAGAGCCAACTATACTTCCTTAGAAGGCTGGTGTCCTTCAACATCTGCAATAAGATGCTGCAGATGTTCTATCAGATGGTTGTGGTGAGCGCCCTCTTCTACATGGTGATATGCTGAGGAGGCAGCATAAAGAAGAGGGAGGCCTCACGCCTGGACAAACTGGTGAGGAAGGCAGGCTGTATTGTAGGCACAGACAGTTTGACATCTGTGGCAGAGCGACAGGCGCTGAGCAGGCTCCTGTCAATCATGAGAATCCATTGCATCCATTGAACAGTATCATCTCCAGGCAGAGGAGCAGCTTCAGCGACAGACTGCTGTCACTGTCCTGCTCCACTGACAGACTGAGGAGATTGTTCCTCCCCCCACAATATGTGACTCTTCAGTTCCACCTTTGGTAAATGTTAACACTATACAAGATTATAGACTATTATAGCTGCCTCACACTCTCCACCTTGCATTTTTTAATTTTTTTTTTTTATTGCTCTTTAATATTGTTTTTATCAGTATGCTGCTGCTGGAGTATGTGAATTACCCCTTGGGATTAATAAAGTATCTATCTATCTATCTATCTATCTATCTATCTATCTATCTATCTATCTATCTATCTATCTAATCATCCAAACTAGTAGTAATTCTCAGTCCTTCATTTTTTTGCCATTTCTTTCAAAATGTTTCATTCAAACAGAAAGTTCATGATAAACAGACACTTTAGATGGTGATTTGCTGGTTCCTTTGTCATTTGCATTAAATGCTAATTGTCAGCTGATTAAAAGACCTAATAGTTAAAATCAGAGAATACAGCTGTTTAACATTAAAAGAAGCAATCAAGGTTTGGAAATCTTAAGAAGCTAGTTAACTAAAATGAAGCACAAACATGTTATTTGAGCCGTAATAGAAGCAAAAATTAGGTTCTAATTAACAAATCTGGGTGGAACAAAACCTTACAGCAAAGGCCCCCTTAGACAAATCTTGAAAACTCATGGTTTATATGAAGCCAAAGCTGTATTCTTCTAATGTAGATACATACTTCGGTTTTTCAAATAGTCATTTGGGAGCACTCGTAGTTTTTGACCAGTTGTGAACAGGTCCCCATGTAATCAATATCATATCTGGACAATTTGCACAGTGGGTCTTAGAGAAGGGCTGACTAATGTTTATTGCTATGTGAAGCATGATGTTCATTCATTTAGGAAGAAAATTCCTTAAAGTGAAATTTCAAAAACAAAAAAAGAAAATACTTTTTTTTCCATGAACTTTTATTTTCTAGACAAAAAGACATTAGAAGAATACTAAATTATATATATTTTTCTTAATTGGGGGTTCTCAACCAGGGTGCTGTTCCCCAATAATACAGCTCAATAAACTTCCAGGATGGGAAAAAATGATGGAAGATAGTCATAAAATTCCAGTAAAATACTCAAATAACTAAACATCAAATTATAGCAGGAGTGTCAGACTTGTCTTTTGAAAGCAGACTGATTCATCGGTATCAAAATATGACACATATGGCACACAATGACTGTCAGTTTGTTTCATAGATTGTGTCTGCATTTAATCGAGTCTAGGATATGGTAGGTTGGCTTTACACATGCTACTGAGCCATTTTACTCAATTTAGAAAGTGGCACAAGTGTCAGGGCTGGCAACCAGTCTCTCTGTGACTTATCTGACTACAGCCACCACCCAACATAATTCTTGTTTTTTTCTGCTTGCTCAATTTTTGTATGTGGAGAAAAAACACATTTGTATTTCATTTGCTTTATATATAACTGTCACTGACATACATGCTCCAGTTTTGAATCCAGAGGTTAACAAAGTAGCTTCTGTAATAAAGTTATGAAAGATGAGTCTGTAGTGACTAATTCTGTATGTTAAACAGTATTTTATATTTTCGTAAAAAATAATCATTTTTGAATAATTTAAAAAGTAATACTCAAGCCAAGTTGAGCAGCTTTTGTTGTTATCAAAAATATGGGCAGTGAGAAATTTTGTATTTTGGTTACTGAATATTATTTATTCCTAACAAAAATGCCAGCTCATTTTATGTTATGATTAAAAAAAAAAGTTAATAGTTAAAATAGCTTTTATTTAATAAAAACACATAGGCTTTCTTTGAAATGGCTTCTTAATGTTGTATTAGGCTTTAAAAAATACAGACAGTGTAATAACATTAGCAGCAAATATGATTTTGTTCGTAAATTTTGGTTCAAAAACAGCCTATTTTCTGTATAGTTTATATGACAGGTGTCTGATTAGCATTATTAAGCCTTGTCAACAGTAGTATATTGTTGTTTTTTAAACACATACATTAGTTTTCACCTTTCGCCCAGACATCCCTGCCATTTTCAACTCTCTACAATGAAAAGTTTTCAAAACTCTTCAAAACTCTTTCAGGAGCTGTATAATACTGAAAACGCAGCCTTATCATCGTAATGTGGATGAGCGAAAACGTAGAATTTAATCCCAATTTAATTTGATTATGCCTACTATGTGGCCCTTCCCTGCCTAGATCCTGCTCATTACAACATCTAACTCCCTGATTGGTCACCCTTCACAGAAGAAAAACATATTCCAACATAGTAGACACAGAAGACATTCTATACATGGCTCTTGTTTTGTTGTTTACTTGTATGGATATACAGTAAATTGTGTTTTGTATTGCTTGAATGCTACATAAGAAATTTGACAGATGAGAGGAGACCATTAAGTCCATCTAGCGTGTTTGTTTAGCTAATAGCTAAACTGTCCCAGTATCTCATACAGATTCACCTTAAAGGTTGTCAAGGTGTCCGCTTCAACTATATATCTCGGTAGTTTGTTTCACGGTCCCACAGCTCTTTGGGTAAAGAAGTGCTGCCTGCCTTCAGTTTTAAGTGCACTTGCCCTTAATTTCCACTGATGTCCTCGTGTATGTGAAGAATGCTGCTGGATCAACTTTATCAATGCCTTTGAGGATATTAAATACCTGGATTAGGTCCCCACGCCGTCTCTTCTGCAAACATGTAAAAGCAAAATAATTTACCAGTCACTACAGTTTTACGATACAATCTGCGACCAGTGGTGTTACCATCCCTTCATCAGAAACATCCTTGATGTGTGCTTGCCCATTATAGGTATATGTCCACATTATATGCATTTTTGTATGTTTTAGCGTGGGACGAAGATACTTTCATAAATAATGTGAAAGTTCTAGTATGGGCAAAGATAATTTTGGTTTACAAAATGGCGTTTTTAAATGAGAATGTAGTAGTGTAGGCATGGCTTTAGCTGCAATATTTTTTAGCTTAATATGGGCTAAGGTCATTATGTTAACTGGGCTTTGCAAAGTTATCACTGAATGTTTTTGGTAATTCACATTTAAGAAATAATGCAGCAGAAGGTTGATAAATAGTTGCCTCTTGCTGGAATTATGGGACCTTCTGTAGCACAATAGGCACATTTTACTTGGCAGTGAGCCATGTGTTGTCACTGCTTGTCTTATAGAATAAATGACCACATATCCAGTGTGACAGTATGTTTCTCTTTTAGCAACAGTAATAATGACTGTAAGAGCTACATTAACCACAATTGTAGGAAAATGTCTTTAATTCATTAACAGGAAAAGACCAATATTTTGCAGATGGGGAGTGGCAGGTGGGTTCAACTAGTCAGCAGTGACAACTACAAAGAGAACAGTAAAGAGGAATTTTTGCTTGCCTGCCTAGTGTGGAGGAGGTTGCTCTGCTGAAGAATTAATAAAGCCAAGGAAGTTCACTTGAAAGTGTAACATTTTGGTGAATACAAACAACTATTCATGCGACTATGCTTTAGTGAAAACTGTATACAGGACACATTTATATATATATATTAATTTACACTTTGTAATGTTAAGTAAATTATATTAAAATGGTTTATTACTTTAATTGCAAATGCCCTATATATGATATGTCTGAAAGAAGCAAGAGTGACTGCACTATCTGACAGATTGTTCCATTCCACAGTGAAAAGTGTTTTTTCTATCCTTTAACTTACTTTTTTTCTGTTCCTCAACTCCAGCCCAACTGTAAAAATAAACCAAAAAAAAACACATTGCATTGCTGGTTGTAAATTAATCCAAAACCAATGGCTTAAGTTGTTTTCAAAAAGCTGGTGGAGAAGAAGAATGCCAAACCTCCCCAGTTCTGAATATCAGGAGTAAAAAAAAAAAAACGCACCCGAGACATTGCAGCTTGAGAGTCTTTTCTGATGGTTGAAGTTTATGAAGGATATTGCAGTGGTTGTTGTGCAAAATAGTGGCTTTCCCTTGAGTGTGAGAAACTTCATCTCACACTAGTAATGCTGTAATATTCTGTTTATTCTTTGTACATTTTATTTTACTCTAAAGTTATTCTCTAGAGATGTCTTATCCAAGCACTGAAAGAGGTGCCTGCCAATTTACTCCTATTGCTGTGAGAATCAGAGGCCCCAGCAGCAGAAGTAAAAAAGAGCATTTGATCCTAATCGGGCCAAACTGCAGTATTATCTGAAAGCCCATTGCAGAGAATAATTCAGGCACCTCTGAGAGGTGAGGAAAGACTCTTTTCTTGTTTTTCTAAAATTCTTTTTTGCTCCTTCCCAGGATTCCAAGCTCTATTTAGACTATTTCTCAGTTTGCCTTTTTGCCCTAGGCTAATCTTGTGACCAACTCCAAAATCCCCAAATGCTGTTCCATTATTGAGTAAATCTGCACCCAGAAAACTGTGATGTGCATTTGGTTTTAGTTAAAATTTGCTATTAATTCCATAAATTATATTATTGATTAAAATACTTGGTCGCAATGATGAGGCTTAAGCCAGAGGTAGCTGTTCATGACATGGCAGTCTTCTGAACGCATGGCAATATCACTCAGAAAGCAAAACCTTACAATTTCCTTTTTGTAGATCTTCTTAGACATCAATATTCTTGTGTTTCAATTTGGATAATCAAAAACACAAACATATGTACACATCCGTAATGCTAACAGTTTCTATCATCTTATTATAAAGTCAGTAAGTAAAGATACTATAATTAATTGACCCAGTGTTCAATACAAAATTTTATGTTGCAACAGAGGTTAAAGAATATTGGCTGGGCTGCTTTTACCAATTTTCTAGACACTGGAGATCTTCAATTAGTTCTAATCCTGAATTTCACTTTTATTTGTGCCAAAGATGGGAGATGTGTAACTCAAGAGCAAAATAAATAAATAAGGGGTTTTACAGTATGTTATCATTAAATCAGCAAGGTGAACATGGCAGAAATGTTGTTACCAATAGAAGTGTACAACAGATTTAATAGGAAATATGATTAAAATCTGCAAAAAACAAAAATAAAACCAAGCAAATGCCAGAGTTAGAGACCTTAAAAGAAAACCTAAGTACATACAACATGGGAATAAAAAAAAAAATAATGTTGTTGGTTAATTAGTAAGTTTATTAATTGTTAATTTGAACAGTGGCATCTCTTCATTAAAAACAGGTAGGGCATTGCCCTCATCCCCAACAGGTGAGACACAGGCCCACTCATTCCCTAGCAGATGGCACTGCCTCAGTAATTTAATATAATGTTTAAGTTATTATAACAAACTGAATTTAGACATCACAATCACATAGGGTCCAATTTTCCACAATATGCTTAGTGCAATTTCTTATCAATAAAAAATACATATTTTTGGAGTGTTTGAAATTTCGTCATGGCTGGCACTGCCATCTTGTTTCTGGGTTGCTTGGCCAGGCACTTTGACCCTTCTATGCTCTGCGAATACTTTTGCTCCTGTGTACGCATGTCCAGCCTGAACTTTTCATTTCTGCCTCGGGGCTTGAAGATAGTACAGTAGCTCTTTTAAGTGACCCATTGATTGATTTTATGTGAAGCAATTTAAAGGGTGCATGAACTACACATCTTGCTATTTGGGAGTAGTCACCATAACTATCATGAATCATATTGACTACTTTATGTACAAAATGATATAGCACTTTGCCCATTGAACAGAAATTAGAAATTTAAGAAAATTCATTTGTGTTTCTGCTTTTGGTATTAACTATTTGATGTTGATGTTTTAAGGATGTCATTTGGTGGTTATACTGTACGACAACACCATCTGCTCTACCTTTCCCAAACTCCGTGCCAGGAACCTTAAAGAGATGTGCTTGCATACCCAGCCTAATCGATTTAAGCAGAAGAGTAGGTCTTGTAAGTGCTGATGTGTAAGTGCTTGATCATCTCAATATCTCACTGTCTTTCTCACATACAGTCTGCCAAACATACCCTCACACTCCAGTGCATGGAATCATTTTATGGCTGGCTTCTCAGGGTGGCCCTGCCTCTTCCAACAGTGTTTTTCTGCCTGTTCTGTGTGGCCCCACCAGAATTTTCATACATAAATAAGCATTACTGAATTTGATTTTTTTTCTTTTTTTCAAGCAAGGACAAGGGATAATTAGTACCCTCCCCATTTCAAGATCTTGGTCATTTTGGATTTTTTTGCATACATTGTGAAACCTCATACATAATAAAAGTTATTGTTTGTTATTTCTGTCACATTTTTAATGCGTTCTTCCTGTGTTTCACTTTATATCTTCTTTCTGAGGATGGATTACTTTTGCAGAGTTGTTACTGTGCATCTGTGTAAATGAACGATGAGTCAGATGCTATCATATTTAAATGCAAGGAGTTTCAGTATCTGAGCTATACATATGATTAAAAGATTTCCTTTGTTTTAAATTGATTAAGATCTCTTGAGAAAGTTCTGTAGTTTTTTGTTTTATGACATTTCACTGAGCAATAAAACTCGGATTGTCTTGAGGATTCTTTTTTTTTTGATGTCATATAGTAATCTGTGCCCCCTGGAAAATCTTACCAATGATATACTGTTTCTTTGAAAAAACATTCTCTTTGCTCATACCCTAAAAGTGATCTCTGTGTCTGTATGTTGCTATGTAAATAATACAGCATTGCACAGCACAAAACTAATTCACTCTGGTAACACAACCAAGATTTTTCCTAGCCAAAACAGAACAACATTTAAATGGCTTACCAGTCTAACCATTTAGGGAAGGAACTGAAACAAGAGAGCAAATGGACTGACCAGTTTAATCTGTGTTTTCAATAGACACAATTTAAAAATTGTAAATTTCAGTATAATGAACAATTTTCAATCAAAATTAGCCATCGAAGATAATAATGCAATGCAAAAAATACTTAATGCTGCCGAGTCTTGGGGACCTTGCAAAAGGCTGTCTCAAAGAAAGAGACAGCCTATTGCAAATTTTCAGGTTTCAGGCAGTCTCAGCGACAGTGTAGACATGACATTTCACACATAGCCGAATTCTGAGTCAGTGCTTCGTCTAGCATCCGCATGGATAGTTGTGTCGTGTGTGGATGTGTATCTATACTAATAAACGGCAAAGCCCTCACTCACTCACTCACTCACTCACTCACTCACTCACTTACTGACTGACTGACTCATCACTAATTCTCCAACTTCCCGTGTAGGTAGAAGGCTGAAATTTGGCAGGCTCATTCCTTACAGCTTCCTTACAAAAGTTGGGCAGGTTTCATTTCGAAATTCTACGCGTAATGGTCATAACTGGAAGTTGTTTTTCTCCATTTACTGTAATGGAGTT
>JANRMT010062813.1:65869599-65889568 GCA_026402145.1 Polypterus bichir lapradei | reverse complement strand
ATATATATATATATATATATATATATATATATATATATATATATATCTCCTTCCACACCTCCCAAACAAGCCTTAACCACCTCCTCCTGACTCTCTGTCCCTGGGTGAGGCAGACTGGCTCCTTTTATGCCGGACTCAAGAGTACTTCTCGTGTCACAAATGTACCTGGAAGCATTTCAGGATCAGGTGTAGCACTGACAGGGCTGTCCTCCAGAACTATAGCTCCCATGTAGCTCAAACTGGGGGCATGCTAGCAAAGCACCACCACTTAGCTAACTGGGGAACTCTTTGCCCCCACAGACCATTCTCCTATTGTCCTTCCATTGGGTGTGAGGTAGGGAGCAACACTCATCCTGGCTGGGACAAACATCCATCTCACTACTACCTCCAGCATGGTGTCCATGGTGACTGAGCAAGATATGACCTTTCATCCCTGCAGGTGGGTCAGTCGTCACATGTGCATTATAAAAAATATATATTTACTAAATTTAGTGAACACATTTTTGTTTATAAGTATTTAGAGTTTAAGAAAATACCCATCCTGCACATTGCATTTAATTTTAACATTTATAAAGTTTGAAATTAAACTGTGGAAATGACAAATAGCTCATATAGGACGTCTCCAAAAGTGACAGTAGCAATATTGTACCTGTGCTGCAACCTGAAAAATGCCCTCTCTTAAGAGTTTTTGCCTTTTTATCATAAATAAATAGGCAACTGGGAGGTGTGACGGAGAAATACATTACTCTAAAAATTTTAAAAGCTCCAGAGATCAATGAATTCCCGGGAGGTAATGAATGAAATAAGTTTAGTCATCAGTAAACCCACACAACTTGGCACAGTGTGAAAAGAGATGCCAAAGAATAGATGAACGCAAAAATTGCTTCATTCCCCACCACACACTACACCCTCCCCGCTTTGGGAAACACTCTTGGGGATGATTCCTCCAGGGCTGGCTAGAGGCTTGCTTGTGGGCAATTTGAGGAGATTCATTGCCACTACCTTTACTGCACCTTTTCTGCCAACAGGAAAAAAGCTTTATTATCTAAATCCATGAAGGCAGCCCCATTCATAAAAATGAATTTTCAATTTTCTGTATTATTGTAATTCTGTTGCTCAGATTTTTTCAAGCTTATATAAGATAAATATTTACTGAGCTTTACATAGAGTGATTCTGTGTTTATGTGATGTTTTATTGAAGTTATTTTTTACTGGTATCCTGATGACTTTGACACTTAATGTAATAAACTGAATTGTGGTTTGAAAGATGTGAGATTTGAACATATGTACAATAAGTTGGGCACAGTGTCAGTTATATGCATTTATCATATTGTATTCTCTCATAAATATACAATTAGATTTTAAAATGTTCAAAAACAGTATAATATGCATTTGGGGAAACTCACACTTTGATTGTATGCAATTAGAAACTTCTTTTTGAGAAAAGAAAAAATTGATGAACAGATTTTTTTTTATTGAAGTCCAAAAAAAAAAACTCACACTAAAGGAGTGAACTTAACAAAGGAGATTAATTTCTAGTGGTTGTAATCTTGCTGAACAACGTAATTGTCCTGCTCCTAATGTACGTACTCTGCAAATTGCTAGAGATATTTTTAGTTGCTCTATTTGTAATATTTGAATGAATCATAGTTTTACACTAATGTTAGTTTTTACTTGCTCTTGAAAAAATAGAAGCAAAACTAAAGCATGGTTCATTGACTGTTTTCATGCTCCTCGAGGAAAAGAACTGTGTGCTCTTTGTTGTTTTTATTTTTCTGCTTTTAAGAAATACAATACAGTGGTTAGAATTTGTGGTGTCTTTTCTTTTGTCTCTTCATGCACTCTCTATCAGAAATTTAAGTAAAATAAGGTTAATACCACATTCCAAATTCTTATTGTTAATGACTTAGAAATGAGAAGCTGTAAAATCGTCTTTTGGAAAAAAAAATATTTGAAGGTATAAAGTTTAATGGATAAAAATCAAAGGAAGAATAGAACAACAGAACAGAGGCAGAATAAATGTATCAGAAAGGGAAATTAAACAGCAGCTTTTAAATTAGTAACTAATAATTCCTGGTCACTTTGCTTTGTCTGGAATTCACTCTCAGAATAATAATTATAAAATGTAAGATATATTTAAAATCATACTTGCCCTTAACTTGCAGTTCAATCAACACCAGGTTTATTGCTTGATTCTTTCGTTTTATTTTTGATAAAGTTTTAATATACACATCTGTAAAATAAAAAGGTTAATAAAACCTATTTATTCTGATTTTTGTTAAGTAGGATGATTGATTGTTATTCTATAATGGTACAAATACTGTGTTTTTTCTCCAGTTTACTTTCTACATGTTTTCTCTTGATTGGCTCCATTGTAAAGGACAGCAGTACCACTAAGGGTGACTTCAACCTAAAATCAAAATTCCAATGAGTGTTATGATTATACAGATGATGAACTTATATGAGAAGCAAGCAGGCCACAAGAGAGGAATAACCATAGGATTAATATAAGAGTTTTTATTGTCCATGTACTGTATTAGGTGGAGTGTCTTCAGGTTTTTAATCCTGATACTCTGTATGTTCAATTCATTATAATAACTTTTCATGGTGGCACTAAAATCCGTACTGACCCCTACTCTCTCTTCTGTTTCTTTTTCCGGTTTTTCTGTGGTGGCGGCCTGCGCCACCACCAACTTACTCAAAGCACCATGATGTCCCAGCATTGATGGACTAAAAGCCAGAAGTCCACGTGATCATCATCATCATCAAGTCCTTCCGTGAAAACCATAAATACAAAGAGGACTGTTTCATTTATGTTAGGTAGATTGCCCAGAGGGGACTGGGTGGTCTCATGGCCTGGAATCCCTGCAGATTTTATTTTTTTTCTCCGGCCGTCTGGAGTTTTTTTTTTGTTTTTTCTGTCCCCCCTGGCCATTGGACCTTACACTTATTCTATGTTAATTAATGTTGACTTATTTTATTTTCTTAATGTGTCTCTTATTTTTCTATTCTTCATTATGTAAAGCACTTTGAGCTACATTTGTTTGTATGAAAATGTGCTATATAAATAAATGTTGTTGTTGTTGTTGTTGTTCCCTATATTCCCACCATAAAGCACCGGTTCTTACTCCCAGTCTTTCTTTTCTTTTGCTTATCGCTAATTAACTTCTTAGGGCTTTCTTGCACTTTAAATGCACAACATCTTTTGAGTGCACTGCCTGATGTTGGGCTATAAAGTAAGCTAAATAACTCTTATTGGACCAAATAGGCCGTCTTTTATGTTAATAGTCTTTCATTATGTTTGCTTCAATTTCTCTTTCAACCTTCTCTGTTTGTAGAATAAATATAACTGATCAGGTAGCAGCTGTGAGACTTGCCCGGACACCGCCAGTTGGAAACCACATCTTTATAAAAATGCACACGTTTATTAAACACAATTACACACAGGATTACAGTCCCAAGCACAAACACAGTGCACTCAGCACCAATCACCTCTTCTCCGGGCTTTATCAAAGTCCGTGGCCACCTTTCATCTCCTTATGGGAGCTTCGTCCTGCTCCCACTCCCGACTCAAGCTCCCAGACTGTAGGAAGGTGGCCCCTTTTATTCCCGCCCAGATGTGCTCCAGGTGGCTGATGACGTCCTACCGGCAGCACTTCCTGGTGTGGTGGAAGTGCTGCCCTTTGCACCGGAAGCACTCCAGGTGTCCCTGGAAGACTCATCCGCCATCTTGCTGGGTGTGTTGCGGAAGTAATTTTTCCCGGGTGCCCTGAGGCTTAAGGCGCCCCCTGGAGGTGGCCATGGGTCCCAATGGGTTGGAATGTTTCTCCTCCTCTCCCGTGGTCCTCTTCTGATCCAGGGCGGTTGCGCCCTCATGACCCAGAAGACATAAAGGTCACCTTCCGGTCCTTCTAGGCGTCCCGGCTGGGTAAGAACCCCAGCCATCTGTGACGCATATGTGTTATAATTTTACAAGTCTGATCATAAACAAAGACATGCTGGTATACTTAAGCAACTGAAATCACATGATTGTGCAGATTGAGGTGTTGAAACAGAAAGGAATGTAGTTGGGAATTTGACTTTTTATGTATTTTATGTCTTTATTATCAGTATTATGGAAAAGAAGCTTGTCGTAGGCTTACAGTGAAATATTCTCTTTTCCAAGATGATTTTCCATCCATCCATCCATCCATTTTCCAACCCGCTGAATCCGAACACAGGGTCACGAGGGTCTGCTGGAGCCAATCCCAGACAACACAGGGCGCAAGGCAGGAACCAGTCCCGGGCAGGGCACCAACCCACCGCAGGACACACACACACACACAACAAGCACACATACTAAGGACAATTTAAAATCGCCAATCCACCTAACCTGCATGTCTTTGGACTGTGGGAGGAAACCGAAGCACCCAAGATGATTTTGATTCAACTATTGTTTAGGCTAATGAACTGAGGCTATACACATAACTTATCAATGCATACATCCCAGAACACACACTATACTCTTCTCAACCTGTGGGGCGGGCCCCCATAGGGGGGCGCGAAGATGTGAAAAAAAGAAAACAAGAATTAAAAATATGAAAAAAAACATCTGTTGAAACCAAAGCAAATTAACTTAAACTACATTCTGATACTAGAAAAATAAATATAGAGTTAGATAAATGTTGATAAAAGTTAAGTAGGTATAATAAAATATGCATCTATATTTCAAAAAAATGTTAGGGGGGGGCTTGATTAAAACTGTTATGAAAACTCGGGTCGCAAAACTTAAAGGTTGAGAAACGCTGTTCTAAACATTAGAACAGTTAAACAGTTTTGACAAGAACAGGTCATATAGCCTGACAAAGTTCATTAATTCTGTTTACCTACTTTCTCCAAACTAACACTCAGCCAAATTTTGAAGGTTCTCAAAGTCCACCTACCACACTGCTTAGTAACTTTTTATTCCATGTGTCCATGGTTAACTTGTGTGAAGGTAAATATTCTAATCTTTGGTCTAGTGGTCTTCCGGTGTCTTTTCTTGGAATCTACGGTTTCACAACTTGTCACTACTCTCTTGCCAAGCTGCTGCTCCTGCTCATGAAATGAGATATCAGAGTAACAAGGACCTTGTATTCAGTTCTTACTGATATAATACAATTTTGTTTCACTTGTTTTAATTGTGAATTTGACTTTGTGTTTACGGTTTTGCAGAGTGACCCATAGGCAGTTAGATGGTCTACATTATTAGATCTGTGACTTTGTCTGTTATAAAGGACTGTAGACCACCCCATAGTGGTTGATTTTCTTCCAGAATTTTTGTTTTCTTCTCCTCCATTGTGTGCTGGCTCTATCTCAGTTCTTATGTTAATGAGGTATGTTTTCATTATGGTTAACAATAAGTAAATAAGCTTACTACTTTCCTTTTAATACATTATTGTTGTATGTTGTGTAAGTGTTCTGAGGTTAAGTATAAGCTGAGATACGGTCAGTTGACAGTATAGAAACAAACATTCTTGGAGAAAATAAAGCTCTGGGGACTCCACAGTTGGATATAACATGCAAACATACATTTCTGACGCCCAGGGCCAAATGACCTCCTTCCCCCTCTTGGGTATTCTACTATAGTATATCATAAAATATGACGAAATCCACATCTGTATAAACAGAAATAAAATGATAAATAGAACAAATCCCATTTAATTCTTCCCATGGGTTGGAGCAGTAGCTTGGCATTGTAGCAGTGGCATTAAGTACCAAACCAGGATGCTGACAAGAGAAGCAGAAAAGAGATGAGATAGTAGCAGTTAATATTGATTGCCATATTTGTGTTTTTTTTTTTTTGCAAATAACTAACAAATGGAGAGGCAATATGCACAGCTATTATGCAACTCTCATCAGAGTATGCTAGACTAAAAGTAGTGAGTTTTCAGCCTGTATTTAAAACCTCAGACCAAAGGGACATCTCTTTCATCACAAGCTGACAGATAATTCCATAGTTTTGGGACCCTATAGCTAAAGGTGTGGTCTCCAACAGCAGTTTTATTAATCTTTGGAACCTTTAGAAGACCTTTTCCTTTTGGCTGTAATGTATGCTCTGATAATGTTTTGTTTGAGAGGCAGGCAAAAGTCATTTAAAGCTCTGTATGTTCAAAGGAGTATTTTTGTAATTTGCACTAAACGTAACTACAAGCCAGTGCAAAGACGTAGGATTAACACACAAAAGAAAATAAATATGCTCTAGTAGACTATGTGCACTCCTAGGTAAACCAACTAAGTAACATTTACATAGCTCAATCATATTTTCCTCTTCCATTAAAGGATTTGACACCGTCCCACCCAACTTCAAACTCTGTAAAAGAGCAATGTTTAAAACTCCCCAATAGGCCCACAGTGATAGAAGTAATTGTGCTTGGATGATCATACAAGCAATAAACTAACATATAAAACAAAGTAGACTTTGAAGACAATTCTGTATTTTCATTAAGTCTGATATTTAATAATAATTTGTATGCAAAGTAAATGTTGCTGTATATTATGACAAGAACAACTATAGGAATCTAAGCCATTGTCAGTTTCATTCCCTTTATTCAAACAGATAACATTTTAGACAACTTTGTTTTCAAACATTTCATTTTTATGCTTCCCTAAATTTCTGTGACCATGTTTCCAGGGTTATAATGTTTTGGCCTAAAAAAGAACTTTTGTATATTTTTTCTAATATGGCCACGGCTGTCAGCTCATCTCCTCCAAATGAATTTGGCCTCAGAGCGCTGGTCAATCAAGTCCTTTATCCTCTTGAGAAAGTAAGAGAAAAAAAAAATCAGTTGAAAATGACTGGAAAAAATCTTAGCTCCATAAGGACTTTTTGAAAAGGTGGACTCAAGGTCACTAAAGTGCTAAATGCTGTTCTTGAGTCTCTCTCCAATCCCTTGGTGCTTCAGTTCATACTCCAACTTGATTAGAGCAAATAGAGTTGACTACTTTTAAGATAACTCACACTGGGCCTTGCTGAGCCTATTAGACTCATAAAAATACACACTTACGGTTTGGCAAAAGCATATTTCTCTACTTTGCCTCTTCAGGAAGAAAGATGTCCAATATCTGATCAGCATTCTGGCTTGTGCCAGTTGTGTTTAAATGCTAAGTATTGTAAAATCATTTTGAGCGGAAAAATCCCTTTCCCAAAGGCATATGAAGTACTGTGTAACGTCTTAGTGCAAACGAAATCAAGATCCAGTAAATGGCTCAACATACCTACATTTAAGTGATGTATTTCTATTTTTACAATTTTAAGGATTTCTGCATTCCCAAATTATCAAGAGAGTTGCTTTTTTTATTTTATCCAGCTGGCGTTTTTTATTTATTTATTTATTTTTGGCCTGTCATTATTTTTTCTTATTATGTGAAGGAAAAGGTGATTTTCTGTAGAAGGCATCTAACTTTTAAAAACATTGTCTCAGCAAATTGAAGAGCAATTGATAAAAAAATAAAGGAAAAGATCCATTTTCATTATTTAGCTTGGTAAATATGTGCCTATCACAGGAGCACCAGGTACAAAGTGAGAATCAGCCCTGGACAATAGGGATGAAGGCTAATCTTCATTTTTAATTTGATACAATGGGGCATGCCAAGATATTTCACAGTGAAATGATGCTGCTGACACACAGGCTTAAGACCCAAGTTCACTTTCCATCACAGTCAGAGTGTTTACATGGTTTTTCTTTGGGTGCTCTATCTTCCCAGCTTTAAAAAATGTGTGTTTTAATTTAACTAGAAACTTAAAGCTTAAAAGCATATGGGTGAGTAAATGGGCTGGCATTCAGTTAGGGTATAAGCACCTACATCCTATTTTTCTGTTATGGCAAAAATCAGGTTCATAAAATGGTTAGAAGGAAGTAAGGCTAGGATGTTATTATTAGATTTTACCGTGTGAAGGTCTGCTGGCTCATTTCTTTCTACAACACATTTTAAAGACACTTTTATAACATAAATTAAGTTTCAAACTCTCTTAATGAAATTTGGGGATGAAGGGGGCCAGAACTTGTACTGCCAGCATTGGGTGCAAGGCAACAAGCAGCCCTGGAGAAGGTGCTAGTCCATTACAGGTACCATTCATCCACACTCTAAACTGAATACCATGCATTGGTGCATGAGTGGGCCCTGAGTCGGGGCAGTTCAGGGTTAGTTTTGACCTTGAATTTACATGTTATTACAATAATATTTAGACTGCCTGCTCACCGTATAAAAGATGCAGTAGTCTTAGAATATGAATGGATGAACTGATGTTTAGTATTCAGACAGTCATTTGTTTATATGACTTCTTCAACAGGTAATCTGGAGCATAGGTACAATTTTGAAACTAATATGCAATATCCAATGAAAAGCCATTCCTATTGATTCACAATGTAGTAAATTGAACAAATATATTTTGTTATATATCATTTCAGATTTAAGATGTAAACAATGTAATAAATAAATAAAACAGTAATATGTAATAGGGCCTAAATCAGACAGGTTATGTAAGAGTCTTCAGTTTAATCATTAACATTGTATCCTAAATGATACCGCAAGAAACGTTTGCTGTTTTATGCATGGGAAAAAATTAAATTGCAGCTTGGAAGTAGCAATCCCACTAGAGACCACGGGGCCTGAGACTAAATAGAGCAGCGTCCTGTTTCCCAGGGGCAGTGGCATGATTTTAAAATGAAGTTTTAAAAACAATAAATGTTAATCATTTGTTATTTGTGAAGAGAGAAAGCATTGCTCAGATCTCCTTGTTCCTGGACATTTCATGCCAGCAGGCAGTGAGGCTTAGTGAGCTTTAAACCCCAAAGGTGCCAATTCAGTCCTGACCTCTGAATTACTGTAGAGCCTTCCTTGGCTCCGGTGTTGTAACCAACTCTACTTACTTGGGAAGGTTTTGTATAAAACATTATTTTAATAATAATAATAATATTCATAAAAGTAGTGATAATAATTAGATGCAAAATTTGTTTGTATTCTATATTCCTTTCTTTTTACTTGAACAACCGCTACGGGTCTGCAGCATTATGCTTTTCTTGAGAATAGCCAGAAAATGATTTCTGGTACATAACAATGGACCGCAGAAGATGCACCTCTATTATGGCTGGATTTCTGACTCAAGCAGTTTTTGAAACACGACTCCTAATACAAGTTGTGATGCCCTAAAAATGTATGCTCTTTTCTGTTGGCAGAACAGGTGCATTCCAGGTAGCGGCAATGAAATTCCTCAACTTGCCCACAAGCAAGCCTCCAGCCTGCCCTGAAGGGATCACCCCGAAGCGCCTTGCTTTGTGTGTGTGGGGGGTGGGGGCGGTTGGGTGGGTATGCCAGAGGTAATGAAGTAGTTCAGTGCTCATCCATATTCTGGCATCTCTTTTCACCATGTGCCAAGCTGTGGGAAGGAACAACTGGCCAAGCTTGCTTCACTTATTGCCTCCTAGGAATTTTCAGATTGTAGTGGGGGGTTGGAATCTGCAGTTTTTAAATCGTACTATAAAATCAATTAGAACTACTATGAAACAGTTATTAAATATTAACAGTATATTTTTATTAGCACAAGAAACATTGTATGGGTTTTTCTTTTGGTTATTTGCTTGTTGAAAATTGGAGGCAAATAAATAATAAAAACTATATCTCTTTAAAATATGCATCTGTTTAGTAATTAATCATTGATAGCCTTGCAATGAATTGGCACAGGATTAGCTCCTGAACGGATGGTACAGGTTCTGGCAACCCATGTGTTGGAATAACAAGTTCAGAAATATACGGATGAATGAACAGTGTAATAAGACAGCACCTCCCGGCATCTTTCCATACCTAGGATAATGCCTAAGATGTCAAAACATGCAAGAAGAGTACATTTCATATATTTAACAGGTGTGTGAAGAACAATGGCAAAATAGAAAGTAGCAATTAAAATGACAGACTAAACCAAAGTCTGGTGCTCCTGCAAAGGTTGTTGCCCTTGACAGTCAGTAAATATGCCTTCCCCAATTTCACTCCCACATTATACAATATGGTCTTCTTTCTTACCTGCTGCAGTTGTTCCTTCTAATCCTGACCTCTGTTGTGCTAGTCAACGGTCATCCTGATCTTCTACAATTCTAAGCATCGATTAGTCTCTGAGACTGAGTGCATGCAAATCTCCCTCCAAGAATCACCAGACAGTGGTGGTGACATGTTTCATGTTGTTCAGATATGCAGGTAAGGATTTTACCATACTCTGTGCACATCACAATGATACTGTTACTTCTAGAACATTAGAACACTCTAGACGAGAGCAGGCCATTCAGCCCAACAAAGCTCGCCAGTCCTATCCACTTATTTCTTCCAAGAAAACATCAAGTCAAGTTTTGAAAGCCCTAAAGTCTTACTGTCTACCACACTACTTGGTAGCTTATTCCAAGTGTCTATCGTTCTTTGTGTAATGAAAAACTTCCTAATGTTTGTGTGAAATTTACCCTTAACAAATTTCTAACTGTGTCCCCATGTTCTTGATGAACTCATTTTAAAATAACAGTATCGATCCACTGTACTAATTCCCTTCATAATTTTAAACACTTCAACCATGTCACCTCTTAATCTTCTTTTGTTTAAACTGTAAAGACTCAGCTCTTTTAATCTTTCCTCATAATTCAACCCCTGTAGCCCTGGAATCAGCCTAGTCACTCTTCTCTGGACCTTTTCTAGCGCTGCTATGTCCTTTTTGTAGCCTGGAGACCAAAACTGCAAGATGAGGCCTCACCAGTGCATTATAAAGGTTGAGTATAACCTCCTGTGACTTGTACTCTACACATCATGCTATATAACCTAACATTCTGTTAGCCCTTCTTAATGGCTTCTGAACACTTTCTGGAAGTCGATAGCTTAGAGTCCACTATGACTCCTAAATCCTTCTCATAAGGAGTACTCTCGATTTTCTGACCGCCCATCGTGTATTCAAACCTAACATTTTTGCTTACTATGTGTAATACTTTACATTTACTGACATTAAATTTCATCTGCCAGAAATCTGCCCAAACCTGTATGCTATCCAAGTCCTTCTGTAATGATATAAGGGATTCCAAATTATCTGCTAATCCACCTATCTTGATATCATCTGCAAACTTAACCAGCTTGTTACTTATATTCCTATCTAAATCATTTATATATATATATATATATATATAATATATTAAAAATAGCAGTGGCCCTAGCACTGACCCCTGTGGAACACCACTCTTAACATCGGCCAGTTCTGCTTCCTGTGTCTGAGCCAATTCTGCACCCATCTAAAAACATCACCCTGAACTTCCACTTCTTTTAACTTGATGCCCAACCTCTCATGTGGCACCTTATCAAATGCTTTCTGAAAGTCCAGATAAATAATATCATAAGCTCCACTTTGATCGTATCCTTTTGTTGCCTCCTCATAGAATTCCAGCATGTTAGTAAAACACGACCTCCCTCTTCTGAACCCATGCTGACTGTTCAGAATAACTCCTGTCCTTGCCATGTGTTGCTCAATCTTATCCTTAATAATTCCTTCCATTAATTTTCCTGTGATGCATGTTAAGCTTACTGGCCTATAGTTGCTTGGATCTGCCCATTCACCCTTTTTATATAATGGGATGATATTTGCCATTTTCTAGTCCTTCGGAATCTCTCCAGTGTGCAGTGACTTCCTAAAAATATGCATCAAGGGTTTATATATGTACTCACTAGCCTCTTTAAGAACACGAGGATAAATATTATCTGGTCCTGTTGATTTGTTTGATTTCATCTTATTTAATCTGAGCAGCACTTCTCCCTCTACAATTTCCAAATCCCTCAGTACCTCCTTAGTAGTCACGTAAAAGGGTCAGGGCTGGTTTTTCCCCCAAGGCCAGGGCCCTCTTTAGCAACTGCTTCTATCCTGGAAGCCCTTAGCTCATCTTGGCTTTAAAAGGGCCATGCCTGATAAGAAACTATCATGCTAAATTGCTTTCTTAAAAGGACCTCATAATTCTGTTGATTCCAGTAAGTGACTCCCCTAGCCAGCCTGGAAGAATTTTTATCTTCTGCCATCCCTTCAGGCCCTCTGTTTCCCTTCATTAAGGAGTCATGTGCCCATATCAAATGTTACATTTCCTGTCCCTAAATTTTCTCATGAGGCACCATTACTCCTATATGACAAGAGTACTCCTGGAAGGTTCTGCTCCCGTGCACCCTCTGCAGAGACAACACCTTCATTCACACTGGTTTGTCAATATGCTCTCCGATCTCTCCTTTCATAAGACCCTTTCTGTCTGCACTACCATGAAGCTGTTTGTACCTCTGTCAACCTGACAATTATAGTATCTATACTAGTAATTAATTTGTAATGTGAATGATAATTTATTCAAGTAAGCATCATAATACATTTACTTCCACATGTTCCATATTACTTCACTCTGTTGGTTACAGAATTAGTTAAAATTACTGTATAGCAGGATTGATTGTCATCTTCTTTTTTTAAAGAATTGTTGTGTCAACGCCCTCCTTCGTTATCAATTTCTTTGCATTTCCCCTGGGGTGTTCCATACAATGGTAGTGCTTATTGTTGCCTTTTGTTCCCTGTTTCTCCACACTGGCTTGAGCTCTCCATTGCCATTGCAAACATTGAAAGACCTGTGTCTGGTGTCTTACTGGCAGCTCTGTGCAAACCAGGAAATGCTATAACAGTGATTAAAGTTAACCGAGCAAAAATGTAAGAAAGGAGAAAAACCTAACAGAAGGTGAAGAATAACTTGTACAGTTATGTTGCAATAGCATATTTAAAATAAAGAAACATTCTTCTGTATTGCTAATATATTTTAGATAACTGTTAGAGGTGAGGAGGTCAAATCTGATGGTGCATATACTTAACTTGGCAAAAGCTGTCTCCCACGCCCACATAGCCTGTTAAAAATGACTAAAGTCATTATGGCCCATTCTCACTGTAGTTAACAAACAATCAAGAAGCAGGACCACCAAGCTAACAGCAACTATCTAAATATTCTTAAAGCAACATTTGTCATTTATCATTTCTGGAACATCTTGGCAAAGACACACTTAAAAATACCTCACTGAGTCAATTTTCATATTTTTTTTAAAAAGGGTAATAATTCCCCTCTGGAAAGGGTAATTGGTTTTCCATGAATTTCTGTAAGTTGTGTGCCAAATGCTTATTATGTTTACATATGAAGGTCACTGTATGAATTACCAGCTCATATTTGTTTCCTTTCATTAATTCATTAAAAAATTTTGCCATATTGCAAGTATAAAGAAATAATGGACTACATTTTGTTTTAATTATCTTACAAATTTTAAAAAAGGATTGCTATTTTTTCTGGAGAAATAGGCATTTTACTATTATATCAGTCCTGAAATTAAACAAATCTGTGTGGTAAGGTGGCATAGTGGGTAGCAGTGACATTTTCAGAGCATCTGGGTTAATGTTTGATGATGAGCAATGATGCCTCCATCTGTGTGTTTTCTTTTGTTGAATTTGGTTTTGTTCTGCTGTTTACAAATTAGAAACCAGGCTGATGTATTTCAGTGGTGCCCATGTGTACTTCCTTGTGTATACCTGAATTACCATACAGGGAATGTTGCTGCTTTTGTAAATCTCCTGATTCCTCCATAGTTGCTTGATTTTGAATAGGAGAAGCATTTAAAAATATTATTGTTTTAGCCACTCTTAAACATTGACCCTTTGCCTACTTTACCCCACATTCATCTCATCCTTGATTCCCAATTCTGCCTGATCACAATATAATCTGGCCAACCATAAGTTTGCGGGATCCGTTTGAGGTTGCTGGATATAATGAGCGGCCTGTACACTGGTACTATGAGTGCTGTGCAGAGTGGAGGCAGAACCTCTGTGTTTTTCCCAGTTGATTCTGGGGTTCTGTGGTGGGTTGGTGCCCTGCCCGGGGTTTGTTTCCTGCCTTGCGCCTTGTGTTGGCTAGGAATTGCTCCAGATGACCCCCATGACCCTGTAGTTAGGATATATCAGGTTGGATAATTAATAGATGGACGGATTCTGGAGTTTGTCAGGGGTGTGCTTGCTCCTACTCTGTTCAATGCTTGTATGGACTGGGTGTTGGGCATAGTCAGGGGGTCCAGCAGCTGTGGGGCATCTGTTGGTGAAGAAAGATTTACTGATCTTGACTTTGCCGACGATGCTTTGATCGTCGTGCAGTCAAAGGAGGCTCTGTTCAGGGCTCCTGAGAGAGTGAGCAAAGAGTCTGAGTGTCTGGGCTTGCGAGTGTCCTGGATAGAAACCAAGATCCAGGTCTTTAATGACCTCTTGGGCACAGCCATCAGCAGTTTGTATGTCTGTGGAGAGAGTGTCGACCTTGTTGAAAGGTGTGGAACTGGACCCGGACACAGACAGATGGACAACAGTTTATCACCCAACACACCCATTTATTATTTACAATATTTACAAGTTTTTAGTGCACGTCCCAGTGTCTCCAGCACCGATCCCCCAAAGTCCAGGCCTCACAGTCACCAAATGCCTTTCCTTCTGGCCGCCCCCACTTCACTCTCGAGCTCCGTCCTCTTCCACCTGACTCTTGCTGCTGACCGAAGGGATGCGGCCCCTTAAATAGCAACCCGGATGGGCTCCAGCTGCTTTCCCGGCAATCCCTCGCGGACACACCCCCATGTGGCGGAAGTGCCGGCTGCGCACCCGGAAGCCCTCCGGGTGTCCCCAGTCTTCTTCCCCCCAGCACTTCCTGGTGTGGCGGAAGTGCTGAGGTCCAGGGTTCTTCAGGCACCGGGGCGCCGCCTGGCGGTGGCACAAGCCCTCCTCCGGTCCTCCTGGGCGTCCCGGCTGGGCTCCACCCCCAGCTGCATGCGACAAAGGTTTACTACCTCGGCAAGTATGGTTGTGAGACATGGACACTATCCAGCGACCTAAGACGAAGACTGGACTCCTTTGGTACCGTGTCTCTCTGGAAAATCCTTGGGTACCGTTGGTTTGACTTTGTGTTGAATAAGAGGTTGCTTATGGAGTCCTGAATGACACACATTACCTGCATTGTGAGAGAGCGTCAGTTTCGGCACTACAGCCCTGTGGCACGTTTACCCAAGGGTGATCCAGCTCATAGGATCCTCATTATTTTGGACCCAACTGGCTGGACCAGGCCAAGGGGTCACCCATGTAACACCTGGCTGTGGCAGATAGAGGGTCATTTCTGGAGGGTGGGACTGGACTGCGTGTCTGCCTGGGGGATTGCCAGCCGGGATCCCTAGCTGTTTCGTCATGTGGTACCAGTGCCTGCTCCCCAACTTCACTTGACTTGACTGCTGCCTAAACCACATTTTCTAATATACCATTAAAAATTACCCCAAACATTACTTATATTGACATGTAGACACAAGGACTTCATCCTTACTTTATTCTTGACACTCTCTACTGTTTTGCTTATAATTGGTGTTAAACTCATCTGTCAACAATTCATATAACTGCAGAACTGAGGGACAATGTGCCATGTTGTGTTTCTTATTCCTGTGTTAGTGGCATCATTAAAGTAGCAGAAGGAATGGAACTGCCCCTATAGAGACCTACACAAGAGAAAGACCCAGAAAATCCCTGCACTCCAGTCCACGAGGACAGAGGGCTCTAGTCTGTCTGCAGGAGTAGAAACCACCTTCAGTGAAAAAGGGGATAAATTGAGCTCAGAGTCAGGATGTGAGGTGGTCACTGATAAAATTCATTCAGGCATGTTAGAGATACCAGAGATAAGAAGAGTGTGTTGGTAGTATTTGGAAGTGAGTCAAGCGAAACAGGCAAACTGACCCCCAATGATAGACCATTGTTTCAATATAGGGATGAAAGCTAAGCAATTCAGAAGTTTTTTTTAGTTCTATTAAGTTTTTTTTATAACAGGATTTGTCCATATTCATCTCTACACATATCAAAATACAACTGTTCTTGAGAGATCTATCAGGATGGAAACAAAGAGAAAATAAGGGCAGTCTCCTTCTTCTAACAGCCATGATAAGGATGGAGGGCTAGAGTTGCACTACAAATTGCATACAATTCTCAATAAAACATAATCTATAGAAGCAACCAATTAATTTGCAAATTCAAATTAACATAATTTTCCTAAAGTAATAAATATTATGTCAGGTTTTACATAGTTTATTCTTAATCACTACTAATGTACAGCATTTTGATCGAATTTCACGAGATTCATTCGGAAATTAAACAATTTTGAAGATTATTTGTGCCAAAATTAAATACAATCCAATGTGTTACCTTTGTTGAAGTGCATATGCATGTTTTGTTTTTGGTACAGTTGTATTGTGTTATAATTAAAAACATATATAAGCCAATTGATTGATTGCTTTTCACTATGCCATTTGATTTTCATGTCAGTTTAAAATGCAATACAATACTGTTAATCTTGCCAAAACTGAATGTAATCAAATGACCAATCAGCATCAAAAGGAGGGGCAAGTGATGTCAACAGTTGGAGTAAAAGGCGTTCCACTTCTAAACATTTCTGTGTTCTGGCAGGAAGCATAAATTCTCACTGAAAATATTTACTCTTAAGTTGTCTAAATAATTTGTTATGCATACCTTATGTCAGATTGTTCCATTCCTCTTCTGATAGTCCTGACCGATACATCAAGAAGTTTAGCAATAGCTGGAATGTCATCACCATCTACAGGTATTTACAAACTACATTTAGGGGAATATTGGTGGATGGATGCCCTGTTGATTATCTATATAATTGTATGCTACAACTCTTTGGGACATTAACTCTTTAAAAAGTTCTAAGGATGTTACTGTAACACTTGGAAATTATACTTGTGTTCTATCTCTATTAAACTGGCCCTTTTTAGCCAACAGTCAACATGGAACCATAATAAAGTTAGATCCCCTGCCATATCAACTCCCCGTTCTCGTGATTGGAACCCCAATTATTGATCCCCCTTGCCCCACCTTTTGATGGTGGTTGGTCATTTGATTACATTCAGTTTCAGCATTATTAATGCATGGTCTTGATTTGAAATATAATAGACTAGGAACAGAGAAATGTAATACATTTGCTTTGCTTTTAGTTATGCCGTGCAATATATGGATATAAATTAAAACGCAATAAGCTTTTGTATTGATTTTTTAACTGACTTTAAAATTGTTTGCTGTAATAAAAAGCAATCAATCATTTGTTTGGTATGTTTTTTAAAATGTGCCACTTTAAAACCATGCCAGTATTAAATGCACCATGTGAATTTGCATTGCATTGCATTGCAATGTAGTTAATACTGTACATTGGATTGCATTTTCACTTCCATTAAGCAAGGCCATGTTATAGAGCTGTAATGTAAATAAAAATATCAAATGATAATAATCATTTAATGCATCAATCACAAAATAGAAAAATAAGAAAATGAATAAACAAATCAAAAGAAACGTGTCCAAACAGATTGATCTGACTAGGATTTGTTAATTATTACTTTTAAGTGATAATCAAGACTAAGGTGGAGTTGCATTTTCCTTGTGTTAAGGTGGATTTTCTGTAGGTGCTCCAATTTCCTCCTAGATTCCAAAGACATGTACTGTGTGAGTTTAATAAGCGATTTTGGCTGTATCATACTGTAGATGCAGATGTGGTCTGAAAATAATGCCATCCATCCATTTCCTAGTGCTTATCTGGGTCTGGGTCTGGGTCTTGGGATCAGCAGTCTGAGCAAAGATGTCCAGGCATACCTTCCCTCCCACATCCTCCAACTCCTTCTGACTGTTGGGAAAATATCTGCAGAATGTCTTTGATCTACCGCAAGGTGTTCTCCTGGTTGGACATGCTTGAAACATCTTTGCAAAGAGGAGTCTAGGAGGCTTCCTAGTCAGATGTCCAAACCACCTCAACCAACTCCTTTTGATGCCAAGGAGCAACGGCTCCACTTTGAAATCTTCCTGAATGTCTGTGCTGCCCACACTAATTCTAAGGCTATTCCCAGACACACTGTAAAGGAAGCTTTTTTCTGCTCCTTTTATCCATTATGTAGTTCTTTCAGTCATTACACAAAGCCCGTGGCCATAGGTGAAGGTAGAACATAGATCAGCTGGTAAATTGAGAGCTTTGCCTTTCAGCTTTCTCTTCTTCATTTCATTGAATTGAATTGTCCAAAGTGTGCATAACTGTGGACTCTGCTCCAACCTGCCAGTCCATCTCTCAGTTCCATCTTCCCTCACTTGCAAACAAGACCCCCAGATGTTAAAACTCTGCTTCTTGAGGTAGCAGCTCCTCACCAGCCTGGAGTGGGCAGGCTAATCTTTACCAGCTGAGAGCCATGACCTCAGACTTGGAAGTGCTAATCCTCATCACAATCGCTTCACACCTGCCCTCATAAAATACCAGTGTGCACCTTAGTTCACCATCCACTGAAGACAATAGGACCACCTCATCTGAATAAATCAGAAACGTGATCCTGAGGTCACTGAACCCCTTCTGTCCCTTGCCCCCATCTTGTTGTATTCTTTTCCCTAAATGTGTTATTTTACACAATCATGTGCTTTTAGGTTGGTATTAACATTTTGTGACCATTTTGTAATCTGGGATTTTACACCCAACTTGCTGGGTGTAAATGCTGGTTACACAAAGCATAGGATTGGGTCAATTCTTGGACATTTTAAGGCCACTTGCAACATCCACAACAAAATTATTAGATTTCAAATTTTAGCCTTCTTTAGAGACCACTTCACGCAGAAAGACAAAAACATGAATAGTATTTGTAAAATTTGTAATTCAATGTAGTGTAATGCTAGCAAATTGCATGATTTTGCATTTTTACATCAAGTATTTTTTTAAATTTTTTTTATTTTTACTTACTTTTGATGATATCATCACATTGCTGTTGTTTTGGCCAGTGAATGAATTTCAGTTTAAATGTTAAATGTTTCAACAGTCCGTAATGGACCATAATAATGTAAAACCAACAAAGCTTTCCCGAGATCTGCTAGGTGAAACCAGCATAATGTAAAATTGAAGAAAATATTGCTCCTGATGTTGATTGCTCTTCACAGTCTGAATGTAAATCCAGTTTCTTAAATAGTCAAACCAGTTGCTGATTTGTTTGGCACACCGGTGAGATACTGAATCGAAATGAATATTTCTCCTAGTGATGATTGCTCATCTTCATCTGTCTAGTTGGTCCATAGATAACTCCAGCTTCGTAAATGTCCAAAAGAGTTGCTAATCAGTTTAGATATGGTGAGATTCTTCCTCTAATTGCTGTTCTTCTTTGGTGTTTTGATTTATTCAAATTAGAGATAGATACTGGAAACAGGATGTACAAACCAGTTATACCTCCTTCAGGGGTGCTGGTTTCAGTCACCAACCTCCTTCACTGTTAAAGTGCATTTACAGTGTATCTTCTTTTTTTCCCACATTCTGGCCAAAAAGACAAAGAGCAACATGTAATAATAACATTTCCATGTGGTGTCGCTAATATCTTCTTTTGTTTCTGATTATGTTACTGATCTTTACTTGTTTTGACAATTCTGTTAGATTAGCCTTGTTAATTTGTTTGCACTTTGCCAATCTCAATTTAATTGTTAACATGTACAATAGTTATTTGATTACTTAAATTCATGACACTGCAAAGGGCTTTTTTGGTTCTAAAGCAATTTTTGAAAATTATTTCCATGAAATTATTGTTGGTAATACTCTACAAAAAAGATAGGGTTTCACCAGAAATTTTGTATGGCAGAGATTGTATAATGCCATTTTGTGTATGTAGTCTATTAGGCCAGTGTGCCATCAATTTAAGCAATTTCTATTTCCTAATTTATGGTGCTAATCAATACCACCGTTCTGTGTCTTTACCTCTTTAAAGAATGCATCTTAATACTTCTGAATCAAAGTGCTGTCTAGTTTTAATTCAATACTATGTTTATAAAGGTTAATCACAGCATGAATATGTGTAGAATCATAGTGATGGACAATGTGAATGTGATTTATGT
>JANRMT010062813.1:65836829-65859599 GCA_026402145.1 Polypterus bichir lapradei | reverse complement strand
TAGGATTCAGTTAGCGTTGGGAACCCGTGTACCAAATTTCTTGAAGATGGGCCCATAAGTAACAAAGACTGTTGAAAAGTTCAATATGGTGGCCGACAGTGGCATCATACCACCGAAATAAGTACGTACATTGGTTTTGGTTAGTGCAGGGAAGCCGCCTACCAAATTTCGAGAAGATGAGGCCATCAATAAGAAAGTTCAACATGGCGGACGTTGTTGATCGTTACGCGTAGAATTTCGAAATGAAACCTGCTTAACTTTTGTAAGTAAGCTGTAAGGAATGAGCCTGCCAAATTTCAGCCTTCTACCTATACGGGAAGTTGGAGAATTAGTGATGTTGGAAAATTCAATATGGCGGCTGACAGTGGCGTCATACCACCGAAATAAGTACGTACATTGGTTTTGGTTAGCTCAGGGAAGTCACCTACCAAATTTCGTGAAGATGGGGTCGTAAATAAGAAAGTTCAACAAGGCGGACGTTGTTGACCGTTATGACCGTTATGCGTAGAATTTCTAAATGAAACCTGCTTAACTTTTGTAAGTAAGCTGTAAGGAATGGGCCTGCCAAATTTCAGCCTTCTACCTATACGGGAAGTTTGAGAATTAGTGACGTTGGAAAGTTCAATATGGCGGCTGACAGTGGTGTCATACCACCGAAATAAGTATGCACATTGGTTTCGGTTAGCGCAGGGAAGCTGCCTACCAAATTTCGTGAAGATGGGGCCATGAATAAGAAAGTTCAATATGTTGGACGTTGTTGATCGTTATGACCGTTACGCGTAGAATTTCGAAATGAAACCTGCTTAACTTTTGTAAGTAAGCTGTAAGGAATGGGCCTACCAAATTTCAGCCTTCTACCTACACGGGAAGTTGGAGAATTAGTGACGTTTGGAAAATTCAATATGGCGGCCGACAGTGGCGTCATACCATCGAAATAAGTACGTACATCGGTTTTGGTTAGCGCAGGGAAGTCACCTACCAAATTTCGTGAAGATGGGGTCAGCCTTCTACCTACACGGGAAGTTTGAAAATTGGTGACGTTGGAAAGTTCAATATGGCGGCCGACAGTGGCGTCATACCATCGAAATAAGTACATACATCAGTTTCGGTTAGCGCAGGGAAGCCGCCTACCAAATTTCGTGAAGATGGGGCCATAAATAAGAAAGTTCAACATGGCGGACGTTGTCGACCGTTATCGACCGTTATGACCGTTACGTCTAGAATTTCGAAATGAAACCTGCTTAACTTTTGTAAGTAAGCTGTAAGGAATGAGCCTGCCAAATTTCAGCTTTCTACCTACATGGGAAGTTGGAGAATTAGTGATGAGTCAGTCAGTCAGTGAGTGAGTGAGGGCTTTGCCTTTTATTATTATAGACTAGCAAAATACCCGCGCTTCGCAGCGGTGAAGTACTGCCTTAAAATTTTTATTAAGAAGAAAATTAAACATTTTTAAACTGAGGGAAAATATACCAATAATTATTTGTTAAGGATCTCTTTGTATGCCATGTTGTCAGTTCGGCCCTCCAGTTGCAATATGACCAAGCTGTAGCTGTGCGCTGAGCTTACTCTTGAGCATGCAACGTACAGTTGGCCATGTGAACAGTAATCTTGTTTCAAATCTCACAGCTTGGATTGCTGCTGTCATAATCGGTTTGAGTTTCATGGTTTGTTTCAGTTACGACAGTATTTGTAGGACTTGTGTTAAAGAGACATTCGGCATCTGTCAAGCGTTGTAAGTATACAACCAGTTTCATTGATAACTTCACATCCAGCTTTTGAGAGTTTAAACATTTCTAAACATCAAAGTGTCCACTACTGAAATTGTCACCTGTGAAGCTAAGATGTTTAAGAGGCATTGGCGGTTGTCCAAAGGTGTAAAATATTTGGCCATTTCGGTACACTTAAGCATTTCACTCTTCTAGTGCTCCTGTGTAATATAATTATCTCCTGTACCGTCATCAGTCCACACCTTGAACCTGTCCCAGTCATTCAATACATAAGATACAATGTTACTCCGGATATCAATAGTGAGCCTTATATGGCCGTGCAATATGTAACAAAGAGAATGGAAAAGGCAGGTGCCATCTCCGGGCATGGAAACCACTCGGTAAGTGGCAGTTCTTTGATCAATGGTGATCACCCCGATAGACATGTTAATGGGGGTATGGTTGGAATGATAAAGGAAATGGGTACCTGAACAATGTAAAGTAAGTCTAAATTTCCTATACAATAACAATAATCGTAATAAATGAACAATAAAACAGTGGAGAAGCCGTGGGTTAAATAAAAAGGCTGTAGTTATCAGCAGGGAGACGTGAATACCGTGGTGAAGCAAGGAAGGGAATGTAGAGACTGGAGCGACAGACGGCCTTATATAGGCAGGCAGCCAACAACGTGGGAGGCGTTGGGATGGGGGACCCAACGCCGCCTCACACGGTGACCGAGCTGCAGGCTATGGACGTATATATGTACGTAAGTAGGATTCAGTTAGCGTTGGGAACCTGCGTACCAAATTTCTAGAAGATGGGCCCATAAGTAACAAAGACCGTTGAAAAGTTCAATATGGCAGCCAACAGTGGCATCATACCACCGAAATAAGTACCAAATTTCAGCCTTCTACCTATGAATAAGAAAGTTCAACATGGCAGACGTTGTTGACCGTTATGACCGTTACGCGTAGAATTTTGAAATAAGTACGTACATCGGTTTTGGTTAGCGCAGGGAAGCCACCTACCAAATTTCGTGAAGATGGGGCCATAAATAAGAAAGTTAAACATGGCGAACATTGTCAACCGTTATGACCGTTACGCGTAGAATTTCGAAATGAAACCTGCTTAACTTTTGTAAGTAAGCTGTAAGGAATGAGCCTGCCAAATTTCAGCCTTCTACCTACACGGGAAGTTGGAGAATTAGTGATGTTTAGAAAATTCAATATGGCGGCAGACAGTGGCGTCATACCACCAAAATAAGTACATACATCGGTTTTGGTTAGCGTAGGGAAGCCACCTACCAAATTTCGTGAAGATGGGGTCAGCCATCTACCTACATGGGAAGTTGGAAAATTAGTGACGTTGGAAAGTTCGATATGGCGGCCGACAGTGGCGTCATACCATCGAAATAAGTACATACATCAGTTTCGGTTAGCGCAGGGAATCCGCCTACCAAATTTCGTGAAGATGGGGCCATAAATAAGAAAATTCAACATGGCGGACGTTGTCGACCGTTATCGACCGTTATGACCGTTACGTGTAGAATTTCGAAATGAAACCTGCTTAACTTTTGTAAGTAAGCTGTAAGGAATGAACCTGCCAAATTTCAGCCTTCTACCTACATGGGAAGTTGGAGAATTAGTGACGTTGGAAAGTTCAATATGGTGGCTGACAGTGGTGTCATACCACCGAAATAAGTATGTACATTGGTTTCGGTTAGCGCAGGGAAGCCGCCTACCAAATTTCGTGAAGATGGGGCCATGAATAAGAAAGTTCAACATGGCGGACATTGTTGACCGTTATGACCGTTACGCATAGAATTTCGAAATGAAACCTGCTTAACTTTTGTAAGTAAGGTGTAAGGAATGAGCCTGCCAAATTTCAGCCTTCTGCCTACACGGGAAGTTGGAGAATTAGTGATGTTTGGAAAATTCAATATGGCGGCCGACAGTGGCGTCATACCACCGAAATAAGTACGTACATCGATTTTGGTTAGCGCAGGGAAGCCACCTACCAAATTTCGTGAAGATGGGGTCAGCCTTCTACCTACACGGGAAGTTGGAAAATTAGTGACGTTGGAAAGTTCAATATGGCGACCGACAGTGGCGTCATACCATCGAAATAAGTACATACATCGGTTTTGGTTAGCGCAGGGAAGCCGCCTACCAAATTTCGTGAAGATGGTGCCATAAATAATAAAGTTCAACATGGCGGACGTTGTCAACCGTTATCGACCGTTTTGACCGTTACGTGTAGAATTTCGAAATGAAACCTGCTTAACTTTTGTAAGTGAGCTGTAAGGAATAAGCTTGCCAAATTTCAGCCTTCTACCTACACGGGAAGTTGGAGAATTAGTGATGAGTGAGTGAGTGAGTGAGTGAGGGCTTTGCCTTTTATTAGTATAGATTGCAAATTTACATTAAGAAAAGGCTGTCTGCTTCAAAGCTAATTGTTGTTGATTTAGGTTTAGTTTGGTTGAATATGTACACCTAGATTTAGTTTTGATTCATTATCAACTTTGAGCAGTTTAAAATTTGGTAGATCAGAAGGATGGATGGATATTTATTTGGAAATTGGGCAGCAACTGTGGAGACTGCAGGTTCTTGGTGTATGTGTGCATTTTTGTTGGGTATCAGCTCATGTAGGGGTGGACGGAAATGTCATTGCTGATCTTCTTGCAAAATAGCCTAAGAAGAGTGAGATCATTGACAAAATGGGATGGCTAAATCTATGATAAAGAAATCAATTTGGAAAGTCTGGGAATAACTACTGGAAAGAAGTGAAAAAATAAGATGCCTTTTTAGCATCCAAAAGGAGATGGGAAATCAGTGTTTGGATAGGAACAACAGAAAAGTAGAAATAATACTGACAAAGTTTAGAATTGCACACAATGGATTAAATAAACCAATACTTAAAATTAATAATCACGGGACATGTTATTGCAGAAATTGTAATGACCCAGAGACTGTACAGCATGTTTTGTTTGACTGTAGGTTGTATTAGGTCCAACAAAGATGCTTCATTGCTAAGGTGAAGGAGTTGAGAGTTACAAGGGGTCTCTGGGTCTCTATATTAAAAAGGACTTGCCATCACAGAATATATGCATGTCTATGTGACTTTTTATAACAGATTGAGCTTTACAATATCATTTATTTCCTTCCACATCTTTTTCTATACTCCGGATCAGTTGATTATGCACCTTATGTTGGTCTGCCAACTGCCATAAAACCTTAGAAGAAGAAGAACAGCAACAACAACATTTATTTCTACAGTACATTTTCATACACAAAATGTAGCTCAGAGTGCTTTAAAAATGTCAAAAACTGCATGCAAGAAAAGGAAAGCAAACTAGAATTAAAATAAGGTAAACATAAAAATAAATAACAAAAAAGCAACCTGTACAGACTTTTATAAAATAGATATATAGTTACACAGCAGCCCTCGCCAGGGAAAGTGGATGGGCAAATGATTTTTTAAGTCTCTAAAGATGAGCCTGATGATAAGGTCAGATGGCCAGGGAGGACAGAAAAAAAAATCTAGTTAAGCTGGTGAAAAAGAAGCAAAATTTGCAGAGGTTCCAAGGCCAAAAGATTGCCTAGCCCCCAGTGGGCACTGTACTTAACATAAATGAAGTTAAGTTGTTCTTAATAATTTAGGTAAAGTAATTCTAATAGTAACTATCACAAGATAAATAATAAGAACAGCACAGTAAGAATCTCCGACATTAGAAGGCTAAAAAGTAAAGATAAGGTCCATCCAGTGAAGTCCACATCCAATTTTGCAGACATGTACAGCTTCCATCTTCATCCACATCATGAGCAGCGGATAAGAGTGCGGACTGGTTGTGATGGCATAGAGAACTGGGAAAAAAACAGGTAAAAAGAAAATTATTTATTTATTGATTAAACTAAAACCAAATATATTGAACTGCCAATCTATTAAATTGTGTATATGGTAGATTAAGTATAGACCAAATTTAAACAATAGGTTTCTTAAATATTTCCATAGAGCCAGCTTGGCATATCTCGATACGCAGAACATTTCACAGTTCAGGAGCAGAAGTGCTGAAAGTTCCCTCACTGGTTCTTTTATGCCTGGTTTTCAATATACAGCATTGAGCAGACCACTTTTGGAGGATCTCAGACTGCAAGTTGGAAAATAGAGTGAGAGACCAAAGTAGAGACTCTTAAATATAGAAAGGAGCAAGATTGTTAACAGCCTCATATACGATCCACAATATTTTAAAATTGGTCCTAATGGGTATTGGCAACCAATGTAATGAAGCTAAAATATGCTCAGTTGTTCCTTTTTTTCGTTAAAGTTCTTGCGACCACATTTTGAACTAGCTCAAACCGATTTATGTCTTAGGTAATCCTGACAGAAGTGTTTTACAGTAATCTAACCAGCTAAAAACAGAAGCCTAAATTAATTTTTCAGCATCCTGACATACCAGGAGAGATCTAACTTTTGCTCTATTTCTTAACTGAAAGAAAGTAGTCTTTGTATCATGATTATTTTGTGATGTGAGTTTTTTTCTCATTTAACTTAAGGGTGTTAAATCTTCACCATTCTGTGATGTTAGCAAGACATTGGATTAAGAGGGCTAAGGCCATCTGTGTCATCTGGTTCTATAGACAAATAAATCTGTGTATCAACAGCATAGCTGCGATAATTTGCCATATGTTTTGAAATAATATGACGGGGGGGGGGCCGGCCCTCACATATGAAAATAACTGCGGGCAAAGAATGGACCTCAGTGGTACATCATATTCAATGTTATGAGTTACTGACATAAATTCTCCATAACTTACAAACTTTTTTCTACCTGATAAATACAATTTAAATCAGTGTAGTGAATTGTCAGAAAGGCCAACCCCCATTCTGAGGCAATTAATGAGAATACTGGTATTTATGGTATCAACAGCTGTACTCAGATCTAAGAGGACAAGAACAGAGGTGTTGTTGACATCTGTATTACAGTGGAGATCATTAACTAATTTAAGAAGAAACCCCTTTGTGGTTGAATTTAATGCACTTTGGTGGAGTAGAGATTTCTTGTCATAAGTATTTCCTTTGTATGATTTTCTTGGTTTCTTAAATAATTTTGCCTGTCTCTGGAGTATGTTTACTGGTTTTTTTAGACTTTGTTGTTGCAGGTTGCCTTTTAGGCAAATTCTTTTTGCCTCCCTTTTTGGTATTTTTTAGCACTTTCTTTTTCTTTTTATGAAGATTCTTTTATCGCCCATCTCTCTACAAGACAGGTTTATGGTAATCCTCTTTCTTGTGAGGGAACTCTGATTGAATTTTGGGACTTTATATTTTTGAAATTTTTGAAGCCAAAGGCAGCCATTGGAGTTGGCTGTGAGGATGACTAGGATTAAGCCATATGTGGGTAGACTAGTAGGATTTCTGGCTGCTTTTTGGCTCTGTTTTGGAGGCCTTAAACCTTTTTACCATTTGTGTGTGAGAATCGCAACAGCTTTGGAGAGAATCCACAGTCTTAAACACTGAGTAGATAGTGAAGACAGCTTATAAACCGTCATACCAATGACATTGCACCTTGTGACTTCCCGGTCACATCCCTTACCAACAGCTAGTTGTGTTGGAGTAATGGTCCTTCAGAAAGGCACTGTCCATTCAAAAACAAAATGTTAAGCAAAAATAACAACCTGAATAATAATACTAATAAAGGAAAACATTACATATTTTAATTTCTTTGAGTCCCAGACCATAAATAAAAAGTATTTAGGTAAATAGAATAATTCATATATTAAGAAAAAAAATTATAGATTCACATATCTTAACACCCAGTGCTTCTGTCAATAAAATAATAGTGTGCTATCAATGTATTAGTCTCTTTTTTTAGTCTTTTCGAGTTCTCTGTAACAATGTGTTTATTTCTTTTACTGGTTTAGACAGACACACAATGTCAGCATCTTTACTCAAAGAGATAAAAATGCTCAGTCAGCAGGAAGAGCTTGCATATCTTTCACATCTTGCTGTACATAGAAAGCCACATTTGGTCTTTACAACAGGCTGAAAGAACTGAGAAATAAAAAGAGAAAGGAGAAATAGATCTGAAGGATAATTATGCAGTTGGGCACCTGCCTTACTGGTTTTGCTACAGGAGCTCAATTTGGTTTATATGTTGCTTGTTAGATTGTAGATACCAGGTGGGTGGGCCCGAGCTACAAGAAAAACTGATAACTTTTGCCTGATCCTAGATTAAGGAATTACAGTATGTCAGTTCTTGTACTGAGGAACCTAGGTCACAGGGCCAAATTACTTTTAGCTGTTTGCTCAAATGGAAGAAAACACTCAAGTGATGTGGCTCAGACAGAAAGAATTACGCATTTAACTTTGAAGGAAAAAAAGAGGAAAAAGTCATATAAATAGTGGTAATCATATTGTGTGACAAGTTGGATTAAGGTAGGTAGGAGGCATTCAGATATGTAAACATTTCATCTATAAAATATGAAGTCTCATTTAAAAATGTATTGAAGTATTAAATAAAGTAGCTTGGCATCAATCACCTCATGAATTTTCATCACATTCTCTTCACAGCACTCTGACTATCATTATCAATTGGTTGTTGTTGCTGACCTTTACGGAGATGCTTCCACAGGAATCCAATACTTTCTTGCAATCAATTGTCAAGGACAAACACACTGCCACCTTCTTAGTCCTCCAGAATAGAGATGAGCAGATGTTTTATGGCAAAAGGGAATTAATTTTTTTCACATTAGAAACTTGTGTTTACTTCTAAATAGTAAAATCCTTGACTTCTGATGTTTTTCTGGTGCTGTCAAAGCATATAGTAATGAAAGACTTAATATGGAAAACTTAAAAGCAAAAATTGCCAAAAGCAACAAAAAATGAAAATCTGGAGATTTTGTGATTCTTCATCATCTTGATGTTATCCTATATAATTCTGAGCCATCTTCCACAAGCTGTAATCTAGGAATCAACCATACCTGCTGATATCAATAGCAACCAAGCATTTAGTCAGTAAACAATATGGCTTTTGAAGTAGGCAACAGTACTGAACAGGCCATGTCCTTGTGCAGTGAGTGCTGCTTGTGAAGTCACATCTGTATGAGTTAGTGTAACCTGAGCCAACATGTGAATTCAAATCCAAAAGAACTGCAAGTCTAGGAGCAGCATTCTGAAATTATACAGACAGGGTTTCGACAACAATAATAAGCAGACCCAACTGTTTCTATCATATTTTAGTCATGGGGTGTGTTGGATTTGCCTACTGCAGTTGCTGATTTCTTTGCTGGACCAAGTCAATTTACACGACAGAAAATTGCTGGCCATGTCACAATAAGCCATCACTTGCTGACCTTCCAGCATATTTCTGCATTTTTTTAACAGCCAATAAAGTGTCTCCTGACAGATCCAGTGCTGTATGAAGGGTTACCTGCTACGGCGATTTCAGTCACAATCTCAGACTTTTTTTTTTCCTTCTTTCCCGTATGTCATATTATGTCAAACACAAGACATCAGACCGACGAGTTACTCTTCCGTTTGTGAGGTCCAAAATCAGGTTTCTTATTCCTTGTTGCTGCATCATATGCATTTTACTTCTGGAGGAGCATTCATTGGTTGTCAGTTCTAATGAACACAGAACTTGTTCCTATGACGAAAGACAAAATTCAAACCTGTTTGATTCTGTTGGAACGAATTGCTGGGCAGGTCACATTACGCCACTGGCTTCATAGGATTGTTCTGCCGACTGCCTCCAACTAGCCAAGACTGAAAATTGACTAATATGACATAGACTTAAGGCAACTGCATCAATAGCCATGCTTATCTCTGTTGTCTCCAGCTGTAGTATTAGCAGATTCTGGGTACTTTTACAGTCTATCAATGTATAGCATCTTGATGACGTCTGTGCCATGCTCCAAATACAATCTTCAGCATATGTTCTGAGTTAAAATCAGTGGCTGTTGTAGTAGTGAATTCAAAATAAATTTAAAAGTCTTACTCAAGCCATTTACTAATGTAGCTCCATACTTGTAACATTTTTATTTTTATACTGTATTGAGGATTTGTTCTGTTCTGTGCATTGTATTGGATTGACCCCCTTCTTTTTGACACCCACTGCACGCCCAACCTACCTGGGAAGGGGTCTCTCTTTGAACTGCCTTTTCCAAGGTTTCTTCCATTTTTTCCCTACAAGGTTTTTTTTGTGAGTTTTTCCTTGTCTTCTTAAGAGAGTCAAGGCTGGGGGGCTGTCAAGAGGCATGGCCTGTTAAAGCCCATTGTGGCACTTCTTGTGTGATTTTGGGCTATACAGAAATAAATTGTATTGTATTGTATAATGTCATCTTCTTGTTGTTCTTTCGGCTGCTCCCGTTAAGGGTTGCCACAGCGGATCATCTTCTTTCATATCTTTCTGTCCCTCTGCATCTTGTTCTGTTACACCCATCACCTGCATGTCCTCTCTCACCACATCAATAAACCTTCGCTTAGGCCATCCTCTTTTCCTCTTCCCCGGCAGCTCTATCCATAGCATCCTTCTCCCAATATACCCAGCATCTCTCCTCTGCACATGTCCAAACCAATGCAATCTTGCCTCTCTGACTTTGTCTCCCAACCGTCCAACTTGAGCTGACCCTCTAATGTACTCATTTCTAATCCTGTCCATCCTCGTCACACCCAGTGCAAATCTTAGCATCTTTAACTCTGCTACCTTCAGCTCTGTCTCCTGCTTTCTGGTCAGTGCCACCGTCTCCAACTCATATAACATAGCTGGTCTCACTACCATCCTGTAGACCTTCCCTTTCACTCTTGCTGATACCCATCTGTCACAAATTACGCCTGACACTCTTTTTCACCCATTCCACCTTGCCTGCACTCTCTTTCATCTCTCTTCCACAATTCCCATTACTCTGTATTGTTGGTCCCAAGTATTTAAAGTCATCCACCTTCACCTACTCTACTCCCTGCATCCTCACCATTCCACTGACCTCCCTCTCATTTACACACATGTATTCTGTCTTGTTCCTACTGACCTTCATTCCTCTCCTCTCTAGAGCATATCTCCACCTCTCCAGGGTCTCCTCAACCTGCTCCCTACTATCGCTACAGATCACAATGTCATCAGCAAACATCATAGTCCATGGGGACTCCTGTCTAATCTCGTCTGTCAACCTGTCCATCACCATTGCAAATATGAAAGGGCTCAGAGCCGATCCCTGATGTAATCCCACCTCCAACTTGAATGCATCCTTCACTTCTACCGCAGACCTCACCACTGTCACACTTCTCTCGTACATATCCTGTACAACTCTTACATACTTCTCTGCCACTCCCGACTTCCTCATACAATACCACAGCTCCTCTCGAGGCACCCAGTCATATGCTTTCTTCAGGTCCACAAAGACGCAATGCAACTCCTTCTGGCCTTCTCTAAACTTTTCCACCAACATCCTCAGAGCAAACATTGCATCTATGGTGCTCTTTCTTGGCATGAAACCATACTGCTGCTCACTAATCATCACCTCACTTCTTAACCTAGGTTCCACTACTCTTTCCCATAACTTCATGCTGTGGCTCATCAATTTTATTCCCCTGTAGTTACTGCAGTCCTGCACATTCCCCTTATTCTTAAATATCAGCACCAGTATACTTCTCCACTCCTCAGGCATCCTCTCACTTTCCAAGATTCCATGAAATAATCTGGTTAAAAACTCCACTGCCATCTCTCCTAGACACCTCCGTGCTTCCACAGGTATGTCATCTGGACAAACGGCCTTTCCATTTTTTATCCTCTTCATAGCTGTCCTTACTTCCTCCTTGCTAATTCATTGCACTTCCTGATTCACTATCTCCACATCATCCAGCCTCTTCTCTCTCTCGTTCTCTTCATTCATAAGCCTCTCAAAGTACACTTTTTATCTGCTCAACACACTCTCCTTACTTGTGAGTACGTTTCCATCTTTATCCTTTATTACCCTAACCTGTTGCACATCTTTCCCAGCTCGGTCCCTCTGTCTAGCCAATCGGTACAGGTCCTTTTCTCCTTCCTTAGTGTCCAACCTCTCATACAACTCATCATATGCCTTTTCTTTAACCTTCGCCACCTCTCTCTTCACCTTGCACCTTATCTCCTTGTATTCTTGTCTACTTTCTGCATCTCTCTGACTATCCCACTTCTTCTTTGCCATTCTTTTCCACTGTATACTCTCCTGTATTTCCTCATTCCAGCACCAGGTTTCCTTTTCCTCCTTCCTCTTTCCAGATGTCACGCCAAGCACCCTTCTTGCTGTCACCCTTACTACATCTGCTGTAGTTTCCCAGCTGTCTGGTAACTCTTCACTGCCACCCAGTGCCTGTCTCACCTCCTCCCTAAACTCAATCTTGCAGTCTTCCTTTTTCAACTTCCACCATTTGATCCTTGGCTCTGTCCTCACTCTCTTCCTGCTCTTGATCTCCAACGTCATCCTACAGACCACCATCCTATGCTGCTTAACTACACTTTCCCCTGCCACCACTTTGCAGTCTTCAATCTCCTTCAGATCAACTCTTCTGCATAGGATGTAATCTACCTGTGTGCATCTTCCACCACTCTTGTATGTAACCCTATGTTCCTCCCTCTTCTTAAAATACGTATTCACCACAGCCTTGTCCATCCTTTTGGCAAAATCCACTATCCTCTGACCTTCTTCATTCCTCTCCTTGATACCATACCTACCCATCACCTCCTTGTCTCCACCGTTCCCTTCACCAATATGCCCATTGAAATCGGCTCCAATCACCACTTTCTGTCCCTTGGGTACATCACTTCATCCAACTCACTCCAAAAATCTTCTTTCTCTCCCATTGCACACCCAACTTGCGGTACATATGCACTAACATTCATCATCACACCTCCAATTTCCAGCCTGACACTATTTTGACCTCCAAAACACTCTTGACATACTGTTCCTTCAGAATAACTTCTACCCCATTTCTCCTCCCATCCACACCATGATAGAACAATTTGAATCCACCTCCGATCCACCTTGCCTTACTCCCCTTCCATTTAGCCTCTTGCACGCACAATATATCAACCTTCCTTCTCTCCATCATATCTGCTAACTCTCTCCCCTTACCAGTCATACTGCCAACATTCAAATTTCCTACCCTCAGTTCCACTCTCTTTACTTTTCTCCTATACTCCTGCCTCGGGACACCTCTCCCCCCTTTTCTTCGGCCAACAGTAGCCCAATTTCCGCCAGCACCCTGTTGGCTGACAGTACTGGTGGCGGTCGTTGTTAACCCGGGGCTCGACTGATCTGGTATGGAAATGTGTGTTGTTGTCCGCGTATCGATTTGGCAAAATTTTACACCGGATGTCCTTTCTGACATAACCCTCCCCATTTATCTGGGCTTGGGACCGGCACGAAGAAACACACTGGTTTGTGCATCCCCTGTGGCTGGGTTATTGTATTGTATAATGAAATTACTTAAAATATTTTGAGATTAAATGCCTAGCTCCAGGGCATCTACAGTGTTTTGAATAGGCTCTGGAACAGTAAAATACAATACAGTAATATTTAAAGAGCAACAGTAACTTAATAATATGTGCCATCAGATATTTATTTGCTGTTCACAGCAAAGCTAAATAGGGAAAGAATACTACTTGTAATCCTCCTTTGTTTTTGTGTGTTCAAGACCTTCATGTTTAGTAACTTTCCTACATTAATATGTCCAATATTGATTGAAAATGGTAGTTTTTTTATTAACAGAAATAATTCTGTTCATTTACTTGTTTTTGAAACTGCTTGTTCCTTTATGGGAAGTTCTGGCAAAATGGCATTGGGCCCAAAACTGTTATCAGTCATCACTATGCACTTTTGAATTTGGTTGTACCAAGGCATTGTAAAGGCATCAGTTTCCCCTTCATACATGGAAGGGAAAATGAAGAAAAACGAGTTAGAAAATGGGACAATATGACAGTAAGTAGGCTGAGAATCAAATCCAGGCATCTAAAGCTGCGAGGCAGCAGAACCAAACACTGTGCCACAATGCCATCTGCCTCAGAAATGTGTGTTTTTCTTTTTGCATAATTTAAATCAGATAATCACTTGTTACTAATGTGTATAACATTTCCCAGCCTTGTCTTTTTCTAAGTATAGTATTGAAATAAAGCAATTAATTAAGTCCTTTGATCAAAAACACAGTAGTGTTGAAGGAATAAAAGTGTGTCTTATAGCTGATGGGGGTCTAAACAAAGCTCAGTGATTTTCATTTCAAAAACTCTCCCCTCTTTATCCCAGCAGCAGACCTTGGAGATATGTGGATAACAAGACCAGGATTGTTCTTAATATTTTCTAGTTAGCAACTTATTGCTCCTAATTACCTAGTAAGAAACTAACTTGTACTCTGCTGTTGATGACATTTTCTACATTTCTCATTTACATAAGTGGGATTTGCATTGATGTAAAGGAAAGCTTTAAAGTAATCCCTTGGTGAGGTAATGCTGTGTGCAATGCTATGCATTGAACTCATGAATTAAATACTATTTTTAAAAGAAAATGATAATTGGGAAATTAGAACCATTTCTGTGGGTTGCTTCTTTCTTGTTTCTAAATGTCCTTTGACAGTTATTTGTATATGCCTATAAAGAAAATGGATTTATGTTCAATCACTTTTAAAATGGTGTATCCAATGATTTAAGTAAACCTTTAATTGTCAAGAAGAATTACAAGAATTTTAACCTTTAGCAATTTTTATAAAAATTCCAATGTTTTATTTTAACTGTAAAGTTTGAACACTTTCACTTTTAGCTCAGCCTGTTTTTGAATTTAGCTTTGCTAAAACAGAAATGATTTAACAGACATGATGGAAACCAAATGCACATCTCATGTCATTAAGTTGGTGATATGCTGACTTTAACTTGGGCAGCATTGTGTCGCAGTAGTTAATGTTGCTATCACATGGATCTAGCTTCTTGGATATGAATGCCATGCCCAGTTATTGTCCTTGTGGAGTTTGCACATTTTGTCCATGTCATTATATTTTTTCCCAACTCCTCAAAGACAATTGTGTTTGGTTAACTGATTTAATTTTAGATTGCTCTAGTCAATTCAGTGCAAGTGTGGGTATGTGTGAGAGTGGGTCCAGGAAAGGGCCTTTAAAAATATGCTGCATGTTGTCGGGCTTGGCTTCAGACCCTTGTGGCTCTAAATTAGTTTAATGCCATGTTTTATAAATCTGTTTCACTGATGAGAGGCTTGTGGCAACGTTTTTATATTAGTACATGTTAGATAACATTGTGAGATACAGTATATTTGGGGGGGTTTTAGCAGGAGAAACTAGAGAGATGGGGTTATTGTCTGAAATAACACTAATAGAAAAACTTCCAGCACAGTTTGTTCTGTGATCCTTTGAGCTTTTTTTTACAAAAATGAAAAGTTAAAACAACACTATCCTTTTGAAATTATACTTCCGCACCATAAGACATATTTATCACTCCTAAGCCATAATAGGCTAAATTGTTGGTTTAGGTGTAGGATTGTATAGCTCAGCATCACTTTGGGCTGCTTTTGTTCTCCAGCTTGTGAAGGTCATGTTGTCGGAGTGAAGTCTTAGGACATTACAAACATTATTACAAGGAATACAGTCAAATGAAGATTTTGTCTTTAGAGCAAAGGAGCACGATTTCTTTTATATTTAGAACTGTGTAAAGTGGAGCAGATAAAAACCTTGATATTCACCAAATGCCTGTTCTTTTATTTTTTGTGCTACACTATATTTACAGATGAAGATATTGATGTAGAACCTTTCAAATAAGGCATCCATATTAAGCACATAACATTATCATTATCATCTTAACCACTAAAGAGCACTTTACATTTTACTCTTCAAATGCTTTGCTCCATTTTGAGCAATGGATAGTCACTCCACATACTGTATTCTGCTGTGCACCTTATGGATGGCACCAATAACAAAATTTCAGCCCAGCTCTTGCAGTGGGTAATTACTGTAGAATTTATGTTTAAATCCCAGCTGTATACATAATTGTCTATCTCTTGGTGGTGGAAAAATTGTGTATTCATTGTCCAGTTATTGCAAATAAATAATCAGTTTTCATGTTCTGCCTAAATCTCTCAAATGGGAAACAATCATAAGGCTATGTGAACTCATGGAAAAAGATACTCAATGGACTGATGGCATGAGCTCTTTGTAATGAATAACTATTCGTTAGATTCTACCCACCTCCTTTTCTTTGATAATGTATGATCATAATCTACTCTGAGTTCTTAGCAAAATTTAATCATTGAAATAATGGCAGAATATCCACCTATCACATTGAAATTGGTAATCATTAGTGATGAGCAAACCTTTCTCATATTTCTGAGTTTGAAAATTAAGACATGGTTGAGAAAAAAAAAACCCTGCTTTTGTCTGACTTCTCTGAGCTAGGTGGTCTGCGAGATGGTGATTTCTAGATTTAAAGATATATCCCACTGTAAAATATGAGTTATAAATGGAAGATGTGTTGAGTTTGTCAAACAGTAGGCTTGTTGTTCTTCAAATGAGAGGTTGAGACCGTTGAAAGAACTTTTAAAACATGAAAACCTCTAAAATACAGTAACATGAAAACTTGTCGCTCTGCTGTTATAACATAACATGCATCTGGAAGTCAGAGTCTGTTACCTGTGTCAAGAAATCCAAGCATTTCAGGTTTTCATTTTAAGTGACAATAGGATCAGTCTTAAGAAAAAGTATTCATCAAATATCAGCCCCTACTATCCAGCATTTAATTGCCTAGTTGTATGCACAATTAAAGATGCAGAGATGATACAGCACACAATATCAAAGATCACCCTTCCTCAGTTTTAAATAAAGAGACCAATCCAAGAAGACATATATTTAGGTTCTTAATGCCCACATACCTAAGTAAAGGAAAAATGAAAGAGATTGCAAGGAGGACATAAAATATTATATGTATGCAAAGAACCCAATCCATTGAGGTTTTTTGAAGGACAGCATTGGACTGAAGGAACATCAAGACAATGAGGAGAAAAAGCAGATGATTCAACACAAAGAAAACATCAAGGTCGGATTTGTCCCCTCTTTTTCTATAAAAGAATTGTAATGGATGATCATTTGGCCAAATTATTCAGGAAGGGAGTCCGGAGCTAAATATGAGCATAACTTTCAATATTTAACGTGGTAATTGGATGAGTTGTGTGGCAATAAAATTGTAATATTAATGTTAATTTTGTGGTCACTGGCACAGAATAAACCATTTCTTATTTATACAATTTATGGACAGACTGTGGAGTCTATCCAGTGACATTATAAATGTTCCTGTAACATAATATTGTGTTTTATTTATTTACTTATGTAGGAGTTGTAACTCGGGAATAAATCCTAAAATTATTTAGAATATAATTAACTGAGTTTCAATCCAGTTAAATAACAACAACAGAAAATTAGATGCTTCAAACATGGAAGTCAGAAAGTAAAATGAAGTTTTTCACTTTGGTTATGCTTCCTTGGAATGGTCCTCTGCATAGGCATAATAGAGATATGGAGAGATATGGCACTTACAATGAAGGCTCAATTCCTTTCATCTATCAATTCAAATATTTATTCAATTTCTATTTGCACTTCATCTGGGTTGAAGTTTTCAAGAATCAAAGCCTATCCAGTACAGTTAGCTGTAAGGCAGAGACTCTTGAAGATTAATTGCAAAAGAGGCCCATAGTCCAGTACTGAGTGTGTAAGGACATCACCTTTAATATAAATATAATTTATTTCCAAGGAAACAAATAAGGAAAGAAATATTCAAAGCACATCAACCACTGAGCCTGGCAGGAGGGAAATAATGAAAACTTTATTACCACCAAACTATTTGTATCTCCTACCTACCACCTCTAGGCTCTCCCGCACTGATACTGAGCAAACGAAATAAGGCTAAAACAGATTGTTTTCACTTTTATGACATTTATTGGCATGCAGTAGTCGGAAAGGCTGAAAAAGGCAGTTCTTTCCAAATGGAATGATTTGCTCTAATGTTTTATTAAATTAACAGATCAGCACTTATTACAATTTACAAGTTTCTTTCCACAATATGAATTAAAAAGCACTTTGTTTATTGTCACTTGTAAATACTTAGCCCACTAAAGAATACACTCATTAATAAAGATGAGTATGTACACTGCTCTTAATTTTTCCAATATAACAGCAGGAACAAATGTCTTTTTGTTTATTTGTAATACATTCTAAACTATATTAGAACTTAGATAAAGTTATTGTGTAATCCACTTTACATTTTTAACACTGAAGAAAGTATGCTTTTTGTATTTCTGCATGCCAAACTGACCATTCTCATTTTTGGCTGATGATCTAGCGTAGCTGGCTGATATAGCTGTATTCCATCCATCATCCAACCTGCTATATCCTAATTATAGGGTCTCGGGGGTCCACTGGAGCCAATCCCAGCCAACACAGGAAACAAACCCCGGGCAGGGCGCTAGCCCACCGCAGTTTTATTTATAAATGTATTCTTTATATATCTTAACAGTTTACCGCAGAACACGCACACACTAGGGACAATTTAGGATCGCCAGTGCACCTAACCTGCATGTCTTTGGACTGTGGGAGGAAACCGAAGTACCCGGAGGAAACCCACGCAGACACGGGGAGAACATGCAAACTCCACACAGGGAGGACCTGGGAAGCGAACCCGGGTCTCCTAACTGCAAGGCAGCAGCGCTACCCACTGCGCCACTGTAACGCCCGGTATAGCTGTATTAACCAATAATATTTAACCGAAGAAATAACATCTTGAACAATTTGGAAAACAAGGTAGTGCTACAGTAAACGACACTGCAAGGCTGGTGATACAATCCTTCAGAGACTGTATTACATATAATAATAATAGTAGGGATTGTGTGATTAATGGTGACGATTATTGCCTTTCATTTTATACTAAAAGGACTGGCTTCAGAGCTCAGTTCCTATTTAATGATAGAATCAGGTTGTTACAAGTAAGAAAATATACACATGACGTTACAATCAAGTGCATTACTTAGTAACCTGCTCTGTGCAGCTACAGTGATTAAAAAAATGTGCACCACTCTGTATTAATCATATATCAGTACATAACTAATCCAAACCAAATGCTAACATTAGATAATAAATCTAATGTCTAGTGACAAACAGCACATAATAGATTTCACATTGAAATTCCTATTCGGGATGGGTTATTGCAGGTGCAATATGTATGCCATTTGTATTATTTCTGAAGTTAAATATAATTTTACTCTCAGTTGCTAGATTTGCTTATGTAAGGTTTGGAAGAGTACAGTATATACCATAGATAGTATTTGTTTTTTATTTGAAAGAGTGATGCTGAGTTTCAAAAAATTCAAATTACTTTGACTTGAGTTTGAAATTGTAATAAATTATAAAAAAAGCTGTTTGATTTTTGGATATAAATATATTCTTAATATTCTAAAAACTAAGCTTCTCAATTCCATCCTTATTCCTTAGCTAATGACCTCTTTACTCTCTGTTCTTACCCAATAGTACTGTCAGCATTATATTTTAAATAAGTATCTGACTTGTAAAAAGTGTTAGTGCAAGTGGATACAATGCAAATCGAGACAAATTAAGCATACCTATAAAAAACATATTTTTTCAAGTTGTGATAAGTCATATACTTCTAAGAATGAAGTACAGTCTAATTTCTACCAGGATATGCATACTGCAGTATAAATGCAGTGCACGAGTAGTAAGATCTGTTTAATGTAAGCATTGTCATGTGAATTAGTGCATGTATCCTTTATTGGATATCCAGTTGTTGCTTTCTCTAGGGTGAAAATTTAAAGATTTGTGTTACATATACATTGTACAGTGTTCATCATGCATAAATAGAACTGATAGGCTGATGAATCATAACAGGCCAATTCCCATGCATATGTTGCACATGTAGTAAAAGAGAATTAATATAAAATGGAAAAGGTTAATGTCATCATTCTGGTTGTAACTGAAAAAGGTGACCCCCCACACCCTTTAATGTAGGAGAAACCTTGGAGCTAGGGTACCATCAGAAATTAAAGGAAACATATACTGTATACTGTATAGTTATTTGACATTTTAACTCCGTTAATCATAATATTAAAAAAAATGTTCTCTTTCAAATAATAGTTTTGTACTTAAAATTTAGATAATTTTCTACCTTGGAGTGATGTGTTTTGGTTTGACATCATTTCTTTTGAAGGTCATAATGGAAATATATGATTTCTGTGAGATATTAACACAGTTTAATAGGGCTATATAAACAATAATCCAGCAAATATTGTAATTCCTACTTTGTGACATAGTTGTGCAATCTTTTTTTCTATGGCTATTTACTAAATTTATACAGAAGATTTTTTTTCAGGGTAGGCTTTTAGTCCATAATACATTGACCTTAATTGATTGCTTCATTTTTTTCTCACTTACAAAATGTAGTTCTCAGCCTTTAATATATGCTTGCCTATATTTACCCATATTTATTTTTGATACTACAAGGAAAAACACATACTCAAGATAGTTAATTCTCTGTATTCGTTTAAATTTATCCTGGATTTGTTTGGCTGTTATGATTGGTTACAATACCGGTAGGGTTTGTTTTTTTCTTTTGATTATGCAAGATGCGTTTATTCTGATGATATCTAATTCAGTTTTTTTCCCTCTGCATCTCCACATTGTTCAGTTTATTATTCAAATTGGCTGAACCATACTTTTTTCATATTTTTAAGTTGACTATTTAATAGTAGTATAAACTATTCTGGTGAAAAAGAAGGCAAGTGAGGTTATTTACAGACCATCTCAGTCAACAAACTCATGTATTTTATATATTTATAAAATATTTATTTTGCTATTTTGAAATTGATTTGATATTGATTTGGTCTGTTGTTATATGATAATAATTATAATAATAATAATCTATACTAATAAAAGGCAAAGCCCTCACTCACTCACTCACTCACTCACTGACTCATCACTAATTCTCCAACTTCCCGTGTGGGTGGAAGGCTGAAATTTGGCAGGTTAATTCCTTACAGCTTCCTTACAAAAGTTGGGCAGGTTTCATTTCGAAATTCTACGCGTAATGGTCATAACTGGAAGCTGTTTTTCTCCATTTACTGTAATGGAGATGAGCTTGAACGCCGTGGGGGCGGAGTTTCGTGTGACATCATCACGCATCCCACGTAATCACACAGTACATAGAAAACCAGGAAGACCTCCAAAAAGCGCTGAAGAAAACATGCATTATATAATTGAGAAGGCAGCGAAACAATAAGAAGCGAGCGAGTGACATATACAACCATATTCATGAGTTCTGCTACTTCGGAAACAAAGCACGATGTAAACCTACACTTTAAATTAAGTTCATAGACAGGCTGCCGCTGGCGTTTGTAATTTAGTGCCTGCCCATATAAGGCCGTCCGTCAGCGGCAATCCAATAGCAAACTCCCACTAAATATTCACGGGTGAAGGACTGTGCTTATGCAGAGGAAGATGAGATGGTCAGGGTGGTGTTTGGCACAAACTCAGCGAAACTGCGAGAGAAAGTTTTAAGTGCCAGGACTTCGGTAACATTAAATACAGCCATGGACATAGCACGAGATGGCACCAGCACAGCTGGGAACCTTCGATGCATGTACACCGAGCGGCTCACGTGAACTGACGCAGTGCACAGACAAAATGCAACAGTTCCAAAGAGCGCTGAACAAAAACCGAATTACACAATTGAAAAGGCAGTAAAAAATATGAAGCGTCTGATACATACAAGCATATTCATAAATCCAGCTACTGCGGAAACAAAGCACACGGTGGAAAAAGTCAATGTCACGCTAAAGGAAGACAGTGTAAAAAAAAAACCCGTGCATGCAGTGTGTCAGGTCTCAGATAAAGAAGAAGACGAGCTGTTTATTGATGCAGTAAGAAACGAATCGATGAATGAAACCTGTCATCTTTACAACGATTGACAAACACGAAATGTAACTTGAACACAACACATCCTACAAATACGAACCTGATTGAAAGAAATAATGATAATCAAATCCTTGATGACAGCAACAATCAGTAACACTCACAAAACAAATACTGTATATTGACAGTCATGTTACGTTATTTTTAAAATGTTTCCCTTTTCTTTTTCATAGCTTTTTTAACACACTACTTCTCTGCTGCGATACGCGGGTATATATATATGTATATATATACCCCGATCTACATACTCGAATAATGGATACTTTATTCGCCATCAATGATTGTTTTGGTAAAGCCATACTCCGTGTATTCATTAGATGAACGGTAAAAAAGTAAGAGCGAGGGGAGGATGACTTATTGAGGCATGCAGGCAAAACCACAATAGCACGCGGGCTCGATGTACGAAAAAATATATCTTTTCAAGTTCTATTTAGTCCATATGTGTCAAACTAAAGGGCCACGGGCCACATCCGGCCCGGCGTGTAATTATATCCGGCCCGCAAGATCATTTTATATACTGTATTATTGTTATTAATGGCCCGGGTATATGAAGCGCTGGTAACACAATAAACTACAGATCCCATAATGCAGCGCTTCAGCTGCCTTGCCGAACACTTACCGCGATAATCAAGTCTAGCTTATGCTGCTGCAAGTTATTGCGAAGCTAGCCCACACGATGCCGAAGAGAAAAGGTGATTCTGAAAATAGAGCCTTTAAAAACCAATGGGAGGCTGAGTATATGTTTACTGACATTGCCGGTAAACCCGTGTGTCTCATTTGTGGAGCTAATGTGGCTGTAATTACAGAATTTAATTTTTACAACGACTAACAAACACAGAATGTAACTTGAACACAACACATCGTACAAATACGACCCTGATTGAAACAAATAATGATAATCGAATCCTTGATCACAGCAACACTCACAAAACAATTACTGTATATTGACAATCATGTTATGTTATTTTTAAAATGTTCCCTTTTCTTTTTCATAGCTTCTTTAACACACTACGTCTCCGCTGCGAATATATATATATATATATATATATATATATATATATATATATATATA
>JANRMT010062813.1:65815855-65835704 GCA_026402145.1 Polypterus bichir lapradei | reverse complement strand
CTTTAACACACTACTTCTCCGCTGCGAAGCGCGGGTATTCTGCTAGTCTATACTAATAAAAGGCAAAGCCCTCACTGTCTCACTGACTAAATGACTCACTCATCACTAATTCTCCAACTTCCCATGTAGGTAGAAGGCTGAAATTTGGCAGGCTCATTCCTTACAGGTTACTTACAAAAGTTAAGCAGGTTTCATTTCGAAATTCTATGTGTAACGGTCATAACTGAATCCTACTTACATACATATATACGTCCATAGCCTGCAGCTCGGTCGTCGTGTGAGGCGGCGTTACGTCCCCCATCCCCACGCCTCCCACGTAGTTGGCTGCCTGCCCATATAAGGCCGTCTGTCGCTCCGGTCTCTTCATGCCCTTTCTTGCTTCGCCACGGTATTCATGTCTCCCTGCTGATAACTGCAGCCTTTTTATTTAATCCACGGCTTCTCCACTGTTTTATTGTTCGTTTATTACAATTATAGTTATTGTGTAGGTATTTTAGACTTAGTTTACTGTTCAGGTGCCCATTTCCTTTATCGTTCCAACCGTACCCCCATTAACATGTCTATCGAGGTGATCACCATCGATCAAAGAACTGTCACTTACCAAAAAACTGAAGCCGATTATGACAGCAGCAATCCAAGCTGTGGGGAAAACAGTAAAAAGGAGGCATGTCAGACGTCGTTGTACATTTTCTGATGCAGCTAGACGGAAACAACTTTGTGACGCTGCCGCTAAATATTCGCAGAAAAATCCTTAAGTTAATAGACACGCTGTCGCTAAATACTCGCTGGCAAATCCACAAGTTCATAGAGACGCTGTCTCTAAATACTTGCAGGCAAATCCACAAGTTCATAGAGACACTGTCACTAAATACTCACATTCAAATCCACAAGTTCATAGAGACACTGTCGCTAAATACTCGCAGGCAAATCCACAAGTTCATAGAGACGCTGTCGCTAAATACTCGCAGGCAGATCCACAAGTTAATAGAGACGCTGCCGCTAAATACTCGCAGAAAAATCCACAAGTTAATAGACACGCTGTTGCTAAATACTCGCAGGCAAATCCACAAGTTCATAGAGACGCTGTCGCTAAATACTTGCAGGCAAATCCACAAGTTCATAGAGACACTGTCACTAAATACTCACAGGCAAATCAACAAGTTCATAGAGACGTTGTCGCTAAATACTCGCAGGCAGATCCACAAGTTAATAGAGACGCTGCTGCTAAATATTCGCAGGCAATTCCACAAGTTCATAGACACGCTGCCGCTAAATATTCGCAGGCAAATCCACAACTTAATACCGGGAATGCCTGTTAAACATCTTAGATTCACGAGTACCGATTTGGGTAGTGAACACTTCGATGAATGAAACATGTTATCTTTACAACGGTTAACAAACACGGAATGTAACTTGAACACAACACGTCCTCCAAATACGAACCTGATTGAAAGAAATGATAATCAAATCCCTGATGACAGCAACACTCATTAACAGTCACAAAACAATTACATTGACAATCATGTTACGTCATTTTTAAAACGTTTCCTTTTCTTTTTCATAACTTCTTTAACACACTACTTCTCCGCTGCGAAGCGCAGGAATTTTGCTAGTAATAATAATAATAATAATAACTTAGTTCTTCATTTGATACCTGTAGTTTTCCCTGCGTTAATTTCAAGCTTTTAATACAGTTTTGGTGCATCTTGACATTAATCCATATATGAATAATACCAGGTCTGCTCTGTTTTCGCTTAAGGCATAGTCGGTAGGATAAGGCAGTCTAACCATTCTATTGAAACTGCTGCAAACTTTAGAAACATAAGAGACAATAATTATGTTGATATGTCCAATATTTCTATAATGATCAGAGTGCAAAATGTTAACTCTACTTTTAAAAGTGCATTTTAGTAATTAGTACTTTAAATATAATTTGTATGTTATTAAATGGTTATCATATGATATCATAGGTAGCCTATTGTTTATTACCAAAAGCCTTTGGTATGTCCAAAATATGAGCTCCTTGTTTGAGTTTGCTTGTAAACAGAACATTAAACGTATTAAGCGAATTTAGCATTCACCTTACGATTCACTTTAGTTGTGTTAGTATCCAGCTACAGGAGAAACACTTAAGTCCACTCTTTCATTGTGCATGTCATCTGTGGTTTACCAGCATAGTACAGTAAATCCCAAGGTATGCAAAATGTTTATTTATGTGCAATGTTCATGTCAGAAGTTCCTGGAAGTTCAAGCAGATGCTAAAAGTGTGTATTACCTGAGTAGCAGGTTTCATAGCATCACTGATATGTTATCTTGTATGAAATTATAATGTGCAGGCATTTCACTATTTCAGCATTTAAATGTCAGTGTTGATGCTAATTATTTTTTTCTTAATGTGGGACAGTGGTGGCTTTGTTAGCATGTGCAGTTCTTATGAAAGTAGCCTACAACAAAGATTTCATAAATAGGTGATGCACTATGTGCATATTGGGTTTTTTTGTATATTGTTCCTAACCAACAATTAGACCATGGTTGAAACATAACACTACTTTAGTTAATCGCAGAGCTGAACCATTTGATAAACATAAAGATGATTTGTCTGTGTCAGGAAACTGACGCACTGTTATTTCTTTAGTCTGTTAAAGTTACTTAATCACCTTCTAGCATTTATTTTGTTGAAACCCACTGCAAAACTTTATCAATTTTTTGTTAACGATGCCTTTTCTTGAATTCTCCAAGCACACATACCTTGCAATTAGTTCAATTTATCATAATTTGTGCTACAGGTTGAAATTAGTATTATTATTAATATTCTTGTGACAAACTATAATGTGGGTCACCTTGGTTTTCTTTTATTTATTTCTTTGTTATTTATTATTAAATGAAGATATATAAAGAATACATTTATAAATAAAACTGCGGTGGGCTGGCACCCTGCCCAGGGTTTGTTTCCTGCCTTGCGCTCTGCATTGGCTGGGATTGGCTCCAGCAGACCCCCATGACCCTGTAGTTAGGATATAGCGGGTTGGATAATGGATGGATGGATGGATTTATAAATAAAATAAACAAATAAATACTTAGCCTTTGCAAAATATGCCTTTGTTTATGTGGATTACACTTAATTTTTGTAATACTGTATGGCAGTCTTTTTTTTAAAGTTAATTTGTACTCCACCAAACTTGGCTCAGTCCAACAGTACTATTAATTGTAATACAAGCTATGATGCATGTAAGTATACACTGAAAGGAAAAATCATACATAACATTGGAGTTCTAATGATGGAGCACATTTTTATTAATTTGAACACAGCAGTTGGCATACTTGTTTTTTATTTTTATCAGTGAATCATCACTTTATATAGCACTATTTTTAATGAGTACTATCACAAAGATAAACATAAAACTTCTCTTTGTTACGATAATTAAGAAACACCATTATTGCACTCTTACATAATACAGTAAATGTCAGTTGCAGGTAACTGTGTTGTAGATAAGTGAGAAACAACTGTACAAATTACTGTTTCTAAAACATATGGACAAAAATTCTTTTTGTCTGGGGAGGGCTGTAACTGTCATTTTTATAAAGTATTCACAGTATTGCTTAATGATATATGTATATATTCTTTTAGTGTAAATTAGAAGGAACAATGTGTATTTGAACTGTGATCTCTGCAGTGTTTTCCTTTTATCCATACAACCTGGGAATCATATCATTACATTGTAGACAGAGCTCTATAAATGAATGTTGTAATATAAGCAGCAAATTAGCTGATTACAGAATTTGTTAAACATAGCATGCTTCTTATTCTGCAATGGGACCAAGACTTTAGGATGATCTCCTGCTAATTCTGCACATTTGAGCCATTACAATCACTTCTCAGCATGGTCTGTAAGGAACAGGAACACCACTTTACAGATTTAATACAATAACACTAAACATTTATAAGACATGAAAATTTCCTTTTGTGTTTTATGTTAAATTATTATTGTTTTTAAAGTTGTAGACATGCTATTTGTCTTAAACTGTTAATTATTTTACATTTCCAATTGAAATAATAGGTCTGATGTGACTTGAAGCATGCAGCAGAAAAAGGTAAACAAAAGAAATGCATCTGTGAATGTATAACATCACTTCAAGCTCCCTAATATGTGGCAAAGAGGCTAATGTTTGAACGTGTATGTGTGCTGCTGTGGGTGTCTGCCTTCTGCTTAATGAAGGATTGATAAGAGGAATACACTCCACTGCCTATGCTAAAGAAGCCTTCAGGCTAAATCTGTTTGTTATATTTATAAAGTGTTGTTTATTAGTATTCTATTAACATTCACAAACACTACTTGTATTAAAATTGAAGTTATTATTCTGACCAGTATAAAATTCAAATAGTTTGAAAACTGAATGCCCTCAGAAACTTTATAAAATTTTAAAACCCACTGGAATTTAGTTTGGACAGCACATCTTAGGGTCTACTCCAAATACCCACTCTCACACTCATGCAGGAGCAATTTAGAATTGCTGGTTAAGAAAAAACGCCTTTAGAAATGTTGATTCTAATTTTATTCTTCTATGTCAACTCTAAGTAAAGAAATGCCTACATTGTTTGTTATCTTGTGAGAATTTATGAGAAATTCCTTCAGGATAAGACAGGTAAAATAAGGTAAAATTCTGCAGCACATGAAATCACAGATGTGAAGCACTCACTAGTTATGATCTTTCAATAAGCAGGACACATTGTTAAGGATCAGCCAGCAGATGGGGCTAAAACAAATCCTTAGAGTTCTGCGTGTTCCCAAAATGTCTCGGAATTCCCTTTAGAGAGCCTGCCTGCCAAAGATATGAAATAAAGCCAGACTACACCAGAGTCCATATTGAGTTCAATGAACTGCTGTTTTGTGTCTCTTTCATGACATTGTACAATTCGATCCACAGTACCACTAGTTTGGTGACCTTGTAATTGTTTGGTAATGCTGCCCCATGTGATTTTAAATACATTTTTAAAAATCTATTCATGTGTTAAGTGCTTTACAGATTACTTAATGTACTGTACTGCCATGAGATATAAGGTCTCCCAAAAGAATGCAGAAAAATACTTCCCTTTAGTGTATTAAAAAGGTAAAAGTAAAACTGTCCTCTGTTTCTTTTTTATATCCACTTATACTCTGTATTTTATCGCCATAAAAATGGCATGTGATTTGCTGAAGTTCATACAAATAAAACATCAAATATTCTTTAAAAGGACAACAATAATCTTTTCTCACCAGCCTGCAAGCAGCCAATTTAACACAAACACACATGTACACTTCTAACACAAACATTCTTGTTGTTGTTTTCAGAAACTCTTTCCTTAAAGTAATTACAATAAAAATCATATTTAAAATATTCATGGTTAGATTTGAAAAATAAGATTTACAGCTACTGAAGCTTGATCTTAAACATGAGACCAGAGAGTGAAGTGTGAAATAAAGATCTTTGCCAATACAACACTTAGTTCCCAGGTTTATTATTCTCCATCTGGTACACATAATGACATCCTAAATATAGTTTACTACACTGAGAAGAATTAATTCTACTAAATATCCTTGTGATTGCTATCTTCATTTTGCATAAAATACTTTGTAAAAGTAAATACAACAAATTTGACAACGGGTAGTAATATTAATGCATACTATTGTGTTGTTACATTAATTCACCAATTATTTATTATGATAACATTGTTAGATATGGTATAGGAAAATAAAAAGTAACAAAATATTTATATTTACCTAATAGTTTTTCTTACAAGTTGTTGATATTTTAAATATTTGTCTTTTTCTTCTGATAGATGACAGCTCAAAGTCCAGATGTTTCAAATAAAAAAAGAAATAAAAATAGAATTTATTCACAGAACGAAAAAAGTGAGTGAAGACTTGCTTTCAAATTTTAGCCCATAGAGAAATGCCGTCAAGAGGTAAGGTCTGGCAGTAGTTGGCCTCCAAGACATGATGACAGGTCCAAGCTGCCAGAGGGAGACCTAAGAATAGGTGTTGTAAATGGGTAAGGGAGTGAATGCAGAGCAAGGCTGAGTGTAATTGAATTCTGCCTCTTGAACCCTCAGTGCAAAGTTCATTTATAAATTTAGAATATTAGATTTAAAGCAAAAGCATGTTCTTTGATTCTTAGAAAACTTTTTTTCTTATTCTCATCCATAACTAAATAAACAAATTTCTTTCCCACCAGTACGTAAGTTAAAAAGTTAAAGAAGTAAATCATATTGTTAATGAATAATTCTGACTCTTTCTAAAGTGGCTGGAACTCCTGTGTGGAGAAATGTAGTGCATGGGATAAACCGAAAAGTGTTTCATTAGATTAGATAGATAGAACTTTGTTTGTCCCCAGTGAGAAATTTGGCATTTCAAAGAAACTCTTTCAATAAATAAATACATAAATAGGTAGGTAAATAAATAAATAAATATACACATACTTTGGTCTGAACACACACCGGATAACTATAAAACAAGAAAATTAAAAAGAAAGAAAAGTTCTGACTTGTCTGTCACTGTCACGGTGAGGCATCTCAAAGAAAAAGAGACTGAAACATTATTTTAATAAATATCATATTTGGGACACAGTTTTACTTGCCCAATGCAGGTTTCTATCAGTGTTTGTAGGCAAAATGGTCAAAAGTCATGCAGAGTTATTAATTTATTAATTGTCTTTTTTAATGGTATAAATCTGCTTTGCAATGGTGAACACTGTGTTGGTGTCACAAAAAAGTAAATCTATAGACAATCCCAAAAATAAAGTGTTTTAAGATTTCTTGACAGTAAAAAAGCAAACTTTGGATTATCATTTTTTTCACAACATCACACTTGTAATTAGTCTTAATTCTGGATTATTTGTGAAAGTGGAATGGAATTTAAAAGGTTCTCTGTAGATCATCATGAAATTGGTGTTTTTCATGCTTTTATTCTTTTGTTTATAAGGAAAAATATGACATAAGTAAATGATTCCATCTGAGTAAAACAAAGTTAATGCATGGTTTCTAGCAAATGTGTGAAGAACTGAATTATGTCACAGCAGAATGTGGATTTTCTCTTTATGATCTTAATTGAATTCTTATGTGTGATTGTTATTTCTGAAATGGGTATATATGCATCTCATGTTATGTATTGTTATGTATTGTATGTTACTTGTGTATAATATGATAAAATAATATAAAACCCCATACTACCCATATACAGTATAACATAATGGGTCTTCCTTTTCTGTTTGTCCAGTGAAATGGATTATCCACTTGTCAATGTCCAAACACTGTACTCCAAGCGCCAAAACCCCTTTATTTCCTGGTCAACTCAGGATTTCTTTTCCTTGATTCAAATGCTGTCATATTCAATGGGTGCCCTGTCATCCCTGTCTGCTGTTCATTACAACTGAACAAGTGATGTAGAAATTGGAAAAAGTAGCATGTCTTGTTTGTCACTGTGAAAGAGAGTGGTGGTGTGTTGCATTTTATATTACAAATAAGTACTCTGTATATTCTGTTATAATGTAATATCACTTTGGGGACCCTGGCACTGTAGTTGGCATGCTAGAAGTCTATTTGTAAATTCTGGCTAAGTCTCAGTCTTCAAGAAGTCTACCCCTTTCCTTAGGTTTAAGTGCATTTCTTTTCAATTTCATTCCAAAGATATGAGGTTGGATTGATTTTCAACAGTAGAATAAATTTGCCAGCTGTGGGTAAGTATGTTTGTATGTATGTGGGAGTGTAGGTTAGTATTTGCCTGTGCAGTAGAATTGTACCTTGTCTAGGGTTAGTTCCTGCTTACCAAGATAGGCTTTAGCTCCCCAGGATCATGAGTTGGATACTCAGGGTAGAAAGTATTGGGTTTTCCTCCCATATCATAAATAAGTGTATACTCTAATTTGGTGATCACTGGCATTAAATAGGCCTGGTATAAATTAGTGGGATTGAATTAATGAAAATGCTCTGCCATGGACTGGTGCCCAGCCCAGAGTTGTTTCTTCCCTCTTTTCAAATGTTGCCAGGATAGGCTCCAGTCCCCAGACTAAGAATCTAACAACTGAATTAATCCTGATTCCAGAAGGCAAATGAATAATATAACTTTTTTCAAATCTGACTATTTCATTTCATGGTCACGGAAAGCACAGAGTCTATCTCTGGCAAAAGCATCCACTCAAGGTCTAAATCTTTCTTGGACAAGTGCAAGTCTATTGCACGTCTTACACAGTAATCCTCTGGAGTAACCATTAACCAAATATACATGTCTTGGGGATGCAGTAGGACAGAAAGAATATTTAAACTTAATAGACACTGTGCATGAGTATGATTTAGACCCAGGATGGATCTGTGAGGCAGTAGCACTATCCATTGCACAATCATGCTCCCCAAAACTTTTATATAACTTGCCAAAACATAGCATTTTCAAACCTGCCCATTCCAATTTTGCATTACATGGAACTAGAGACTATCTTGGCAAAATGAGACAATGCATTATGTGGCAAGAGACAGGATGCCAGTGCATCAAACACACACACATACATACACACACAATACTTAGGTTTTCACGGGGCAAATTTGTATTCACCAATTTAACAAAATACATGTCTTTTGGGGATATGGAAGGAAGCACATAGTGCATAGAGGAAAACCCCTGTTGACACACTAAGGACATACAAGCTTTGCACTGTCAGCATCGGGTAAGAGTATTTGCACCCAGGAGGCTGGATCCATAAGGCACAAGTGACATATAATATGATTTTGTGGGATGGATCATATCTCCATCCAGGGCTTTTCCCTGTGACCCTGAGTTAGATTAATACTGGTGGTTAATATAAATTATCCATATTGGAATCTGGTTAATCCAATAATATAATATTTTTCCACTTTTATACCTGCTTCAAGTAATAATATAGTAAAGTACAAAATAGACTCTGGGCTCCCCACAATGCAGAATTGTATTAATTGGTTTTGAGAATGTTATAATATAAAATAATATAACCTTCTCAACCCCCCTTATTATAATTTTGAGTCTAGGGGGCCTAAATCTTTCTTTATGGCATTGGATAGAAAGGCTTATACAGGGCACTACTCTATTGCATGGTCCTCTTATGCACACACCTCAACTCAACTTGTGCAGGGCCAATTTAAAATTAACCATCAGCCTAACCATCTTTTGGGATGTAGGGCAAAAATGAAAATAAAAAATAATGGATGGAAATATAAATAGGACAGAATGCTTGGTTATAATATCTGAGTTCATATTTCTGTGTGAAGTTTGCAGATCCTTCCCATTAGTTTAGGTTTGTTCAGAATATGCATGTTTTTTCATACATCACAAACAGACAGAACGTCTGTCTCACTATACTGCTTAGCTTACTAATTTGCTGCTAGGCACATTCATGAATTCAGCTCTGTGGTATCTTACATAACAGCATCCACTGAAAACAGCAGCTGTTTAAAGCTGATCCTCTGGCTAAGACATTGGATATCGCTGGATCCTCTGTTGTTGAGGCTGATCTTCCAATTAACTGTGAACCACCTAATCTCACTGAGATTGCACAGGTGGTGAACCAGCTGAAGGCAGGGATCTGGAGTATCTTGGTGAATTTCTCCAAGCTGGTGGTAAGGCTGTCCTCCTGTCATTTCAAGCAATCTTTGCTTCCATTTGGGAGATGAGCGTCATCTCATCTGACTGGAAAACAGAACTTGTCATCCATATCTGGAAAGGAAAGGGTGATCGCCTGCATTGCTGCAACTACAGGGGGATAACACTGCTCTCGGTGTCGGGTAAGGTCCTTGCTAAGGTCATCTTCAATAGGATCCTTGATTACTAGCTCACCTACCAGCAACTGGAGCAATCTGGTTTTACGCCTAAGAAGTCTACAATTGACCGCATCCTGGCACTGAGGGTTCTCATGGAGCTCAAACTCAAATAACAGCAGAGTTTCTTTGCAGCCTTTGTTGATTCAGTTGATTGAGCTGCCCTGAGGAACGTACTGAGACTTTGCGGGATCCCCTGAAGGTTGCTGGATATCATGGCCACCCTGTACAGTGGTACTGTGAGTATTGTGCAGAATGGAGGCAAAACCTCTGCATTATTCCCAGTGGATTCTGGGGTTCGTCAGGGGTGTGTTCTTGTTTTTGTTTTGTTCAGTGCTTGCATTAACTGGGTGTTGGGCAAAGTCGTGGGGTCCAGTGGCTCTGGGGCATCTGTTGGTGAAGAAGGATTCACTGATCTTAGCTTAGATGATGATGCTGTGAACTTTGCGGAGTCAATGGAGGCTCTGATAGGGACTCTTGAGAGACTGAGTAAGGAGTGTATGGGCTTGTGAGTGTCCTGGATAAAACCAAGATCCAGGCCTTTAATGACTTATTTGACACAGCCATTAGCAGTGTGTCTGTCTGCGAAGAGAGTGTTGACCTTGTAAGGAGGTTTACTTACCTTGGCAGTGACAGTCATGTCTCTGGTGACTCCTCCTGTGAAGTCAGTAGACGGATTGGGAGAGCTTGGGGGTGTCATGAGACCGCTGGAAAAGGGTGTGCGGCACTCCCGATATCTATGCAAAAGGACGAAGGTCCATGCCTTTAGAGCCCTGGTGCTTCCTGTCTGGCTATATGATTGTGAGACATGGATGCTATCCAGTGACCTGGGACGAGGACTGGACTCCTTCAGTACTGTATCTCTTTGGAGAATCCTTGGGTACCACTGGTTTGACTTTGTGTCAAATGAGCAGTTGCTCACGGAGTCCCAAATTATGCACATTACATGCATTGTGAGGGAGTGTCAGTTACGGCACTACAGCCCTGTGGCATGATTCCCCAAGGGTGATCTGTCTCACAGGATCCTTATTGTTGAGAAACCGAGTGGGTGGACCAGGACAAGGGGATGCCCACGTGACACCTGGCTGCGGCAAATAGATGATTATTTCCAGAGGGTGGGACTGGAACACATGTCTGCCTGGGGGGATTGTCAACCAGGATTCCAAACTGTTTCGTTTTGTGATAAGTGTGGCAATGTGCTGTACCAATGAATTTTCCTCACCCTGACTTGACTGAAAAAGGAGAAATGCAACTGCCATGGTCAAATAAAATTGAGCTTCCAGGGTGTAAAATGGTCATAAATACAATGGCGTTTCCCATATTTGGAGGAGCTAAAATCTAAAGACGACATTAAAAATAAAAGAAGTAGTTTATATAAAAATCACAACAAAAACAAAAGACTACCTTAACTTACATTTTAATGCTGCAGAAGATTCTGTTTGTAAACATGCCCCATCTAATTCTTCTGCGACTGGGGCAGCAGTGAAATTTGGGCTAATTGTTCATTATTTTCTTCAGCATCACTAATAACACGTTTCTGTTTTAATGATGTGTTTACATAGATTGTTGTAGACACGGAACACACATGAAATGCATGTATTCCAAATAGCGGTATATTATTTACCCTATACAACTCCAGGCAACTCACATGCAGGTAAACAGTCTTGAGCTAAGAGAACTTTCTGCCCTTTTTGCATTGGTGGGGGGATGAGATAGTAGGCTGCTTGCTGCTTGTGTTGATCCACACATTTACAATACAAAAGATGCTGACAGAGAGGTGCGAAGGGATTTAAGGTGGGCCAGGATTAAAAATTTTTTCCCAGGCTTTGGTAATTCTAGTATTAAAAAGTATCTGGATGAGATACTGGAACGACTTATCCATTAGTTAACCAAATAAGCTTGATACACTGACTAGCCTTATATTCTTCTGTAAACCAGAATAAATTAACCCAATTAACCAGCTAATAAACCAGAAATCTTACCAAAGAATTTGAAAGCTGACCCTGAAAAACAATAATTTAACACTCTCAATTTTTTGAACAAGAAGTAAATAGGGAAAATGTAATTTTCATTTGTTTGTACCCTCATTATAGGATAGAGAGTAAAAGAAATGTGTTACGTTATATTCTTATACTGTATGTGACAGTTCTGTATTTAGCAAGTGATATTTTCACTTCTTATATTTTTGACTTGTTTGTATTGTATTCCTTTTTTGGGGTAGGTGTTTTTTATTGTCAAGTCAAGACTGGGGGGGGGGGGGGGGTAACAAATAATAGGGCATGTTAAAGCCAATTGCAGCACTCCTTGTGTGATTTTGGGTTGTACAATAAATGAATTATTGTTGTTGTTTATCATCCTGCAAAAAAGGGTCCTGGATTAAGGCATGTTGAATTCCAGTTATTTATAGGTAACTGGAACAGAGTTCTGCCTTAACTTATTCTTCAGAGATCTAGAATTATAGCAAGTTAGCTGAATGAGAAAACGTAAAAAAGTATATAAAGGAGTAAACAAAGGAGCACAGTGATGAGTAGTAATATCCATTTGATATATTTACTTAAATCATAAAATGAATATGGCCATAACTTTTGTTTAGTTCTTGTGAATTAATAGGTGTCAAACAGGGAGCAAATGTAAGTGGAGAAGGCTCCACATAAGATGAGATCGTCATTAGAGGTATCTAGATAAATGCTGCTAGGACCACTTATCTTCCCATTCATTTTAGAAATTTCTGAAATAATGAATAAACTTATGACATTTATAGAAACAAGTGGAATAGCAAACTGGAAGTGGCAGCTCAGGCAATTTAGAAAGACCTGTAAAACCTTGGAAAGTGAGCAGACACAGGGGAATTGAGATTTAATACAAAATGTTACATGCGATCTCTCTTCAGGTTCGGTAACTGATGCATACATAAGGAAAGTTGTTGCTACAGCACACACATTCTACAATGGTGCCAGCTACAGATCTTGTTGTGTCTCTTATTCTCTTCAGTTGTATTACATGTGAAATGTTCTGGCCATGAACAGTGTACCTCTGTTACAATGCTGTCAGACCAAGGATGGCAAAATTAAGAAATATGTTTGAATTATCTAATCACGATCTGGTCAACAATGTCCCTTTAAAGCTGCTTTCTTCAGTACTGAGAAGTCCTGAGAATTCAGAGAGAGATGGGAGCCAGACTTGAAATAGACATCTACACTCACATAATTTTAATTGACTGTAATCGTAACTAATAAATAGTGAAATCCTTGTGAAAAACAAATACTAATAATCTAATCTAATAATAAAATACTGGAGGTAAATTGATTGTGAGATCTGAGATATTGACGCTAGCTATCCTTTGACATCATGACACTACTCACTGTTCATGCACAGAAAACAGAACACAAGGGATTCAGTTATCATCTGTAGTATTTCTTATTTAAGCACTTTTGTTACCTAGTGTTTTAACTTTAGGAAAAATAAGATTTCCACCAGTTCTCAAAACAAAATTCAACTTAAGGAATTACAGGTGTGTGATCTTACTTGTTCCCTACTCCAAGTTTGCTGTGCCACAATGAAAAGGGTTTACTGGATCATGTTGGCTTCTACTGGTTTATGTTTTTGATTCCCATTTAGCAATTTCAAATTTCACCCACTCTCCTTTTTCAATTCAGTTAATACTATTTAATAAATAAACATATTAGCAGATAACACTGGTAAGATCCAGTAATAGTGCCTCAAATAGGGTTTAATGGATTTCACATTATTTTAAATGCAAAGTAGTTGTCCTTGCTTATGTTCCAGTAGCATTTCGGAGTCATTGTCATAAATACAAGGATTCAATCAAATGTCATTTGAATGTAACTCTGTTGAATCAGATTTTAGTTTTTCACAAGCAGACGATCAGGAGAAAACCTATACAAATTATCTACGAACTTTCACAAATGAGTCTCAAAATGTACTAATATTGTTCAAGGCACAAGTAAACAACTGGATAAATACTGAGTTTCATTTCTCACCAATTTAGTGAATTTAGTTTGTCAATGTGCTGCTCATTTGTGTAAAGAAAACTGTTTCCTCCATTGTCTTTCTGTGTTCTTCCTCAAAGCTTTTAACTAATTTTCTTCTTTTTGTCACCTCACCTTCTAGTTTTAACAACTGCAATATTGTGCTGCCTCGTGACACCCTCAAAATCTCTGTAATTCCAACCATGTTTTCTCAGGGAACAGTTCTGAGGTCAACCTCAGACATCCGAAAGGCAGACATCTTTAAACCCTTTAAGATGTCTTTGCTGTAACCAAAAAGAGAATGGAAATTAATGTAAATGTTTGTGGCTTTTACCTAGTAAAGTGGTAAGGTTCCCCAATAACAAAATCTATAATAAATACTATACTTAGCAGTGCTACCATCTCTTAGAGGGCCTTGTCAGCATGGTCTTTGTAGAAAGTGCTCTTATAGGTTCTTGGTGTTGTACAATGAGCTTTCATCTTTTCTATTTACGTCCTTTGATACTTTAGCTTTTGGCTACCCCTCAGTAACTAAAGCAGTAAAATGTCCTGTATACATGATATAATAAAATAACATTTGAATTATGCAACCTGCTATTTCAAATGATCAGGTTTACCATATTAAACTCTTAGCCAGTTCAGCTTAAGAACTAATAAAAATAAGTAATTTCAAGCTTTTTGTTTTTATTTCCCTCTTGAAAGACAGACACATCTGAGAAGAGGTGAAGGAATGTTTAGACCCTCCAATGTTCCTCCTCAGTGGAGTTTTTTTCATTTACTCTTGCTTGCACCCAAAGCTTAAATGATCTTAATTATTGATCTGCTGATTAAAAACTGTATGTTTCAGGATTTATTTCAGTATATTAAGTTTAGTTTTCAAGGAACATGACACATTGGATCATAGGAAAGAAGTCGGTAAATTCCTTTAGGAGGCAAAATAATGGCTGCATTTGTGTAATTGTCAGATCCAGTTTTCATATATTGTTTGAGAGGGAAAAGGCCAGCAAACAAGCTTATGTTATTTGTTTTGCTGTTAGAAAATGTACTCACAAGCTTCTTTAACATCACAAGCATTCTGAGTGGTTTGATTTAAATATAGGTCATCTGGACTATAGGTTTTCTGTGAAAAGACAGAAGGCAGGGTTGCATTAATAAAAATCAGTAATAATTAAACATCTGTGCAAAGAAAGGCAGTAAGGCTAGAAAGAGAGAAGAAAATCTCTCTTGGCCCCCCTAATGCAAGCCCAGCTTCTAATCGCATTCCAGAAACATAACTTGCAGAAAGTTTGTGCTAGCCTGGTGGATTTTCATTTCAGATGTTGTCAACTCAAGGGCATTTGGACCAATCAATATCTGTCTGTCTTCTGGCACACACAAAGTTGGCTATTAGAAAAGAGCTTCTTACAGCAGGCTCAGCCAATACCATTAGCCCTAGCCTAAGGGCAGTTCTATCCAGGAGCTGGGGTAGGCACCTGCCCCCCCCTCCCCTCCCCCACCATTAAGCAGACCTCTTGGGATGTCATTTGGACATAGCGGGCAAAGAGCACTTCTTTATTCTTTCTCTTTTCTACACCCAGACTCCACCAAAAATCAATAAATCTGTTCTTTGCTTATTTTCAGAACTTTGCTTCAATATAAGCAAGGACTTACCTTCCAGCTACAAACTCATGCAACACCAGGTCAGGATTCTTTTTTTTTCTTTCTCTTTCTGATTTCTCTAAAGCTTCACTTTAAAAGCAAATAAATTGGGAAGCTATTTGCTCTTCGTTTCATTGTTACAAAATAATAAAAGTCCCCTAAAAAGAAAAGGATGCTTGCCTTACCAGGATATAAGTATCCGCTGATTGTCTGTTGTTTTGATCAGGCAGCCTAGTTGCTGTTTAACCTTTTCAGCACTGAATATAATTTGCTGCTTTCACCATAAAATAGTAAAAAAAAATGTTATTTCTAGTGTGCATAATGACATTTTTCTTCAGGCTTGTACTGAAATCTGACAAAATACTGACACTGGACAAACAAGGTATCTATCTATCTATCTATCTATCTATCTATCTATCTATCTATCTATCCTTTCATATCTGTCTACAGTATGCATGCATGTACATTTTTTTGATGTTACAAAGCATTAAAGTATTATATATCAGACTCCACTTTATATTTGTACTTGGAGTGTTTGAAATGCTACAGCATTTGGCAGTTTGGAATAATGAGAGCAAACATTCCCCGTATTAAACAAAAATGCATTCTGAATGAATACATATTTTAGTATCATAATTTTCCAGTGATAATTTTCAATGGTTAGAAACAGTCAATTATAAAAAATATTGCCTAATTCAAAAGAATTAACATTTAAAGTTAAACACAACCAGTTTCTCCGCAAATATGTGATTATTTTCCATAAGATCCTCAAATAGTAGTGTTTTTTTTTATTTGTATTTAGTGCCACCAAATTATATGACTTCAAAATATGAAAGGCCAACAGTAGTTGCTCATTCAGAATAAAGCATATGGTCAAAATTCTGTTAACAAGTTTAGACATAAAAGGCACAATTTAGTTTCCTATGGTTTTCCATTGTTTCTCTGAGACAAGTTAAGTTGCTAAGTGAAAGAACCATTTATTTTTCAAACAACTGTTTCATTCATATGACTTGACCACACACACTAACTCAGACCAAAAAAAACTAACATGCACTTATATGAGATGTGAAGTGCAAAAAAATAAAAGAGCACCCAGATGATGCTCACATATTGTGAATATGAGGTAAAGGTGCAAACTAAGTGACAAGGCAGAACATCTTACCCAATTCCACAGACCTGTGAGGCCGCAGTGCTAACCACTGTGTCACCAAACTGGCGAGATTCTACAATTAAAGGGTTTTGACAACTTGAGTTTTGTTTTTGGGAGTGTAGCATTAAACTGTAAACAACAATGGAAGAAATTAGACTGGGTTCCCTCTGCGTTACCAGGATGTATAGTAGTTGGGCTACTTTGGAGAAATAGTCCTTTAAATGTTGCTTAGGGCTCAGGTTTATAGTATATGCTCAGTTTTTGATAATGTATGACATGATGGCACAGTGGTTAACCCTGCAGCCATGTCTTACCAGAGTACTGCGTTTTAAATTCTAGATTGTTTGTTTTCTGGGTAGAGTTTGCACATTCTCCCTGTGCTTGTGTTGGGCTTTTCTCAAGGCACTATATTTTTTTCTCCAGCATGTATAAATTACTGATTCATAAAACTGTCTGTGTACAGTATGAGTGCATTTAGATGTTTTGTGTGTGTGTGTGTCCAAGGTTGTCTGCCATTCTTCCTTGAGACAAAAACTGTCAGAATAGGTTCCATGTGACCCTGAATTTGTACTAAGCAGGTTGGGTGATGGAAGGATGGGTAATTTTTTTTATACATGTGGCTACTACAGTATAATGTACTATAGCACTGAACTTAAGAAGCCCTTAACAAAATAATCAATTATAAAAAGTGAATTGATATCATATAAACTAAAGATATTTTTTTGTGTATTTGTTACTGCGCATTAAATAGCACAACTGCCCATTCAATTTTTGCTTATCATTAACTGTGTGATACTCTGATACTGTATTAAAAATAAAACAATTTATGTAAACAATTTTAATATAGCTCTGTGTGTGTAAAATACAAGGAGTTGTTTTTCATCATACAAGTGTGCTTTGCAAAATAAAGATTTCTCTGGAGTCAGCATCAGTGCTTCCTAACATCTATTTATCCATTTTATGTCCTTTTTATTCTAGGTTGCGCTGTCAGGGTTACTAGTACATGCTTGAGACAGTTCTTTTATGTCCAACTGTACCATACTTTTGCAGTTTCATTTTTTTTTTAGATGTTTTTTCTTCTAGAACGCTTCAAAACGTTGCATCATATAGCCAATCTAAGGCCATTTCTTGAAACTGATGACTGTAAGCATACCTGCAAAATTAATACATACAAACAGCCATCCAGTTGATACGATTTTTCCAACATTCCTTCTTAAAAGCTGCAAATTTACCTGGTTCTCATATGGCTGGGCATATCACAGCCTACATTTCTGTGTATTTTCAATGCAGATTAACTGTTTTTAAATTAGATAGGCCTTCAAACTAACCAATTTGGATACAGTTCAATTGATCTTAACAGAGTTAAATACATACTTTGGTCTTTTATGTGGGAAGTTTAGAAAAAACCAAACCTGTAATATATACCTAAATCTGCTTAGTGTACCTTTCTCTGTAAAAATATGTAAAAGGCCAGACAGGTCCTATTTCAATGGTCTGAACAAAAGCAGGATTAAGATCTGCCACTGTTTAGATTAACTGAATAGACGCCCTTTTATATGGCAAACAAAAGCACTCAGAAATTGTATCCTGTTTGTAAAGCAAGTAAAGCAGTGATTAAAAACCAAACAGGAAAGCATGAAAGACTTAAACCAAACTGATCAAATAAAGCAGATATTTGAATCAAATATAACCCTCTTCGTCTCCTACTCCTTCCAATGACAAATCACAAATATAATAGAGAGTCCGTGCACATAAAGGAGTTGGCTCACATTTCCACTTGTCCAAATTAAAGTGAAAGACCAGACTGGTGTAAAGCTCATATTTTTGTATGAAATATCATATAATTGTACAAGAATGAGAGTAATGTCAGTGGATCATTATTGGTAGCAGGATATCAGCACCATGTTATCCATACGCATCAGTCACCAAAACAAACAATATAGTGTAGATTACAATGATATCTTTCACAAAAAGGAACCAAACAGCAAAACTCTTTTCTAGAGAAATTTGTGAATAAGAAATACCTATACAGCTTTATTTTAAAAGTGGCAACCAAATAATAGGTTAACAGTAGACTTAATAAACATTCACTATACTTTAACTTCTCTTATCCTGGAGTGCCTCATAATGGCAACATGCTAAGATGGACAGACAAGCCCCTTCATATTGTCAACAGTGTTTTTCAACCATTAATGGGCAATTCCTTAATTATCTCAGACCAAGAGATATACACCATTCAGCATGTGCTAGTTATTCATTTGGATCTTCTGCTAGTGGGCCATGCCTGGTCCACTTCCTATTTTGTTGCTTTTAATTACACAGTTGCTCTTAATTACTGGTCCAATCAACCTCATTTTGCTCCTGCCAATCCGCAGAAGCAGTGGTTCTATTCCAAGATGATCCTATATTGCTGAACTCTTTATCCTATCATGAAGAATAAGCTAGCATTTCTGTGCAGGAAACTAACTACTGCGTCTTGATCTAGCTCAATGTTTCACTCACTACCCAGAATTCATTACCGTAACTGAGGATTGCAATGCAGACCGATGTGTAAACAGAAAGCTTTGTCTGAGGTCTTAGCTCTCTCTTTGCCATGATCTGGTAAAATCAAAACTTCTACTACTACACCTTACTCGTGAATGTTACCATGAGGCACATGAACTGCTTCATTTGGGGTGGCTGCTCACCCTTTTTCTAAACAGAGCTAGCACCTTTTTATCATGAGAGGACCAACATCTCCAATTTGGAAGTGCAAATTCCCATTCCATCTGCATACACTAAGCAGTGAACCACTGCAGTGCATCCTAGAGGCCCAGGTCTAATAATGTCACAAGGACAACAAAAACATGAAATAGTCAATTTAATAGAATTTATTAATACAAAAATATCAGCTTATCATTTATTAATACAAAATATCAGTTTATAAAAGAATCTGATGATTCTGATGAGGCAGAAAATATGATACACATGTAAACGCATCTCAATAGAGGCTTTATGTACATTATATCTTTTTTTTTCTTTTACATGAAGTATCCAATTTAGTTATTATTTCACATTATCATATAATAATGTCCAAATATTCTAAGACAATCTAAAAAATGGTATTGTGTGATTTTTTTTTTTTTTGAGGCATGTTTTTAAATTTGATTGTGTGTGTGTGTGTATATATACATATACTGTATATTGTGAGGTTTCTGAACATTTTTGGGAATCTCTCCCCCAACGGGATGATATATATATATATATATATATATA
>JANRMT010062813.1:65786087-65815455 GCA_026402145.1 Polypterus bichir lapradei | reverse complement strand
TATATATATATATATATATATATATATATAAATATATATATATAATATATACAGTACAGTATATAAATAAACACCAATGAAGATTAACAACGAATACTGTACTTTACGGCATAATGATAATAAATTGAATTCCATTAAATAAATCTTATTAATTAATACTAATAACATAATATGGCATTCTCTAATCTACTTAACTTTACCCTGGTAGCACTGAGCATAAGGCTTGAAGCAGCTCTAGACAGGGTGCCAGTCCACTCACACACACATCCACACTTACATTGGGCCAATTTGAAATTGTAAGTTAACCTAATCATGTCTTTGGGGATGTAAGTCTAAAACCAGAATTCCCAGAAGAAAATTTTGGGAAAACATGTAAACATTTACAAGAAGTGGGAAAGGAATTTGAAACTGTTATTTAATTATATATACACTGTAGCAATTTTATTAGATGCACATGCATATTTGAATAGCCTTCTCCTCCAAACGGACAATTGTATGGCTACCTCTTAGCATATATAGCATGCCGACATGGTCAAATAGTTTTAAGTATTTTTCGACCAAAGCACCTTTGTACACAATATGATTTTTAATGTCAAAAGTGGTGGTTCTACAAACATGACAAAGGCGTCAGTTTACTTCATGTGTATGTATATATACTACAGTATATTTGTATATACATGTAGTATATGCAAATAAGCTATTATTCACTTCTGTCATGTTAGTTTAAAAAATGTTCATGTTGTAGATGCAGTGCAAAATCCAAACCCCATTTCTGCAGTCAAATTTGCATACATTGTCAATAATTGTTGTTTTTCCAGACTTAATAAATTCAGTTATATCTTCACAGTACTTTAAAATATGTATCAGATTACTTATTTCTTTTTGGCTTTTAAAGAAGCACACTGTTTGGCAATTCCAAGATAATATGAACAATCTAATTATTAGTGTTTGTAACTATTACATATAGTAATAAGTAGTTTTTTATGTAAACCTGTACTTTTTTGCTGTATGTCTATAAGCAAAATTCTACATTTTATGAGTAATTGTATTTTTGAACACATGCTAGTATGCCTTGTGCCTGACTGTCAAAAAATATACCAGGTTTAGACATAAAATCTGGGAAGTCGTGTGAGAGTGAAATATTGGCAACAGCAAAGTTGTGGACTTTTGTAGTGACCAGTCATATGCAAGCAGACTATTACACCATTTTAATTTTCTTGGTTTGATTTTGCTGTATATACTGTATTTACTATAAGTACATCATACTGAATTCTAAAAGGCAGTTTTTAAGTGTAAATTTATGAACAATTTACAAATAATCTTTTGATCAGAAAGAAAAGATTTAAAGAAGACATAAGCTGCAATAGTAAGTGATTTAAAAGTTATTTAGACATTCTTTTAACTTCTTGCTTTTATTTTATAGTACAAATCTGGAAGTACATAAAAGAACTTATGCACACTATGCTCATTTTTTATTTTTTCCGTTTTCTTTTACAACACTTTTCTCCATTATTAGCTATTTAATCAAGTTGAATGGTAGGCAAAAAAATAAATCAAGTTGTTTTGTTCAATTTTTTCTTTTATTTTCCTTGGTAAATTTTTCACTTGTACCACTGATTGTGTTTATCCAGTATGCAAATCAACACCATTGAACTTTTCTGCACCAAATTTTGCACAGATTCCTTATTTTTACAGGAGAACACCACAGCCTATGTTTCGTTCAGAAATTTATGTAGTACCCCTGCCCCAGGCAGCGTCATGCCACACCAAGTACCCCAGCTATATAAAATCAATTCTACTTCTTGTTTACTATTGTATACCATTAGAAAGTATTACCTCCAGCTTTTCATTCAGTTTAACAAGTATCCTTGCATGCTATAATTCCTAAAAATTGTTTATTTTAAATAGTTTTTATTTAGTAACTAGCTGAAAAAAATATTTATTATACCTCTGTAATTTTGAACCAGTGACCCTAAGAGTTGGTCAGAAGAGCCTGATCAGAATGTTCACCTTTCTTTCCATGAATGGCCAAGGAGTTTCTATAATAGCTGTGGTTTCCAAGTTCAGTTCTGAGGGTCCCCTGTGGCTGCAGCTTTTTATTCCTACCAGCTTCACAAACACTGAATCATGTTGCTATGAACTGATCTTATTTTTTAATTAGCTGTTTTTTTGTTTCATCTCTTATTCTAAATTTAGAAAACAGAATTAGTGGGAGATTTAAATTCACAAGAAATTGAAAGTATTTGTATTTTTGCCATAATTTGAAATTATTAAGTCTGGCTTTCCTATTAATTCACCTTTTTCTGTCGAGTTTGTTCCCTTAATTGTATGCTAAAAATGACAGTGCCAAAATTAGACACCAGGGCAAATGACACTGAATAATAACAGGTTTGAAACTAGAAATTTCAAAACTAAGTTTTGCTAATTTTTTGAATGTACCAAACAATTGTATATGTAACATGGAGATAATTTAGTATTTTGTTGTTTTAGTTTTAAGATTTTTAGCATCATCGTTATGAGTTTTATTCCATCTTTCCAAATGTTCTCATTATTTAAGCCATTTTATTTACTAATGAACATGGTAGGGGGTCTGACACTGAATTAGCCACATACTTTCAGCATTCAGAACTAATTACGAGCCTAAGAAATAGGTATGAATATTTCAAAATTCCTCAAGAATGGAAATCTCACACTGTTGTTCTTTCCTAAGTGCAGAATACGGAAAAGAAAAAAGACCAAAAAATTAAATAATTAGGTCATTAAAACGATTCATTGATTGTGAAACTTGTTGCAACAAAAAACAGAGTATTTGGAGAAAACCCGTGCAGACATGAAGAGAATGCGCCAGCTACACACTTGGACATTTATCACAGCCAAGACTCAAACTCAGGACAGTGGATCTATACAGCAGTATTACCCACTGTACATTTGTGCCACAAAAGACAAACATTTAGTCTGCTTAAACTAGCAACAGCAAGTAAGAGGTGTTTTGAAAGGCCGGGTGTCTCGTGAAACAGAAGATATGAGGATGTGAGGGTTTATGACGTTGAGTGTAGAACTGAACCTTCCAGGCATTTGTTTCCCTTTTTGAACATGCTACTTGTTTGTAAGATACTGTACTCTCATGTTTCAATTGATACTATAAATAATTCACCGCTTTCTAAAGGAACTCAGCTATTTTAAGAATATTAAATTGATTTTTTCCAAACGTGTTCAAGTTACCAATTACCTATAAATATAAACATTTTTGAGTTACATGTTTATCATTTTTGTGAGGGTTCTGCAATCACATTAGTATTTAATGAAACTTCCTTTGCAGTATGACCCTTAACCTAATAAATAAATGGAGCAAATAAACCAGAAACCAAAAAAAAAATATTACTTTACCATGTAGAGAGTACAGTTTATTTGAAAAACATTTAACCATTGAAAGAGTTTATGGGTTTATGTTGTCTTTTTGGGATTTCCATTGTTAACTTTATTAAGCAATTAAGATGCATTTCATCCAAGGATCAGAATACTTTCAGTCAGCCTGCTATGTGTAGTACTTAGGACAACAATGGCAAAAAGAACAACTCCTCTCTGTATTATATTGGTTGAAAATGTTTATCCTGATTAACGCAATGGACATGGTCAAAAATCACCTTTTGTGCTGAAGAACTGTTACAGCTTAGCTTATTGCAAAAAGAGTTTACAAGCTGGGGATGAAGAATTACATTTGCAATCAGATATTTTCGACCCCCTCACCTCAAAAGACATTATAGTGATGAAGGTGAATAATGAATCAAGGTTAATTAAAATGTATGACAAAAAACCTCATTAAACAGCAAAAATATTTATTGATGGATCTTTAGAGTTGTTTTGAGAACATAAATTGACTTAGGTTTGAATCCAAATGAAATATGCATCTTTTTATAAATGTGCATGTACACTATTATTCAACCCTCAGCTTCAGTATTTTGTGGAACATCCTTTAGCCTTTATAGCTTCTAACAACCATTTTCAGTAAGTGTTGACAAGCCTTCTTTAAATCCTACCAAAGATTTTTGGTGGGATTTAAATTTGGGGGCTGACAAGGCCACTCAAGGATCATTCTAGGATCTAATTCTCACCAAGCTTTGATTAACTTGTGTTTTGTCTTGATAGAGTAATATATTACTCTACTTTCCCCTTTTGTATTATTAATGTATTGCCTCAAATCTCACACACTTACCACTGTTTATAAGGTATTGTACTTTATAAGCTCTGCCTACCTTCCCTTCTACATTTATAACCACAGGCAATTAGGTGTAGTAAAAGACAAGCAGGAGTTAAGTTACAATTTAAATAATGTATTGTTGATAATATTCATAAATAATAACAATAAGCAAAGTACAAGCGAATACTGGCAACCATACATCCTGATAAATGGTGATGTGTAGTTTCAGACGACACAAAGCCTCAATATGGCTGCTGAGTTGTGGTCCTCATGGCAATGGTGTGACAGAGAGATGCCTCTTCATTGTGATGTTTGTAAGAGAGAGAGAAGGCAAGCAAATTTATAGACTCTCTGTCCAAACCCTACAGCCAATAGGATGTCATGGTACAGAATGGCCTCTGATTCAGGCCAATTCCAAACAACCATACTTCAGACCAGTGGGGAACATAATACCTTTCACATCTGCCCCCAAAACCATTTGTTGAGCTGATATTTGCCAGCTAGGCAGTCTGGCTTTTCTGTGGGGGTTGACTGAGAGAGTCCTGCAGAGAATCACTTGCCAAAATGGATTCAGGCACTTCCCTCAACCCTGTCGTAAAATTACGAAAAGGCTCAGTCCTAAGGGGATGGGGGTTAACCATCAAACCATTGCTGTTCTTATCAATGATAGACATTAGTGTTATAAGTTACAAATAAAGACATACAAAATATTTATCAACTTATATGAAAAAGTTCACACCACAACAACTAGGAGGTGTGCTTGGGACTCATTATTCATATAAGTGAAGCAAACAGAAGTCTTGTAGAGCAGCATTTCAGAATTACAGAAGATATGACACTAGTAACTTGATGTTGAAAAATTACAGTTGCCCAGTGTGCAAAATGGATATGCTAAAATGTGTTTCTTTACTGATATTTGTTAATGGAATTTGCCAATACATTTCTGCTATGCCTATCGTCTCTCCTCAGAAATATTTACCCTAGCATCAGTATCAAATTATGAAACTTGATGCATTATAAGTATGCTCCATTCCATTCTTTTCCTCAGTCTTCCTGCACCTTGACCAGGATTCTACATGGCTGCCTTCCACACAGAAGGCAAACAGGGAAAAGTCAGGAGGAGCCAGTAGAAACCTGATACATCTCACAATTGGGTGAGTGCAAAAAGGCAAAAGTCTTTTGTATCTGTAATCTTTTTCTGAAGTACTTCTTTTATTTTTCTTCATATTTTCAAACAATTTGCTTGTGCTTGCAATATTTTGATATACATTACTTGAACATACTTTCCAAATAAAGGATGGGGCCAGTCCCATCAATGCCTCTTTGCAAGTAAAATATTTTGTCCAGATGGCAGCTCTGAAACTTACCTGTCATGCAGTAGTAATGGCTTTTCCAGTGGGTGAAAAATTTGTGACATTTCAAGTCTGCTTTTGAATACAAAAATATATTATTATATTATTATTATTTATACTTTGTTGTTAAAATATTAATATTCGCATGTCTTTAGTTTGTTGAGGGACTTGACCAAAGATGTTCTGTAGAGGTTTCTGCATCATATTACAGCCCACACAACAGGCATAAATTTAGATGATTGACCCTATCCTTCCCACAAAGGAAGGAAGGACAACAAGAAGACTTGTCTTGAGAAAATTAGGCTTTTTTTCTTCTCAGGATTATGCTGGTCCTCTGTTAAACAGGCAAACTAACCCTGTTTAGCTAGACCCACACAATGCACATAGGTGGAAAGCATTAGTCTTTTAAGCCATTGCCAGGGACAATTTTTTGGGAGCACTCGTAGGAATAACTTTGGGAGTCAAAAACAGGCCCTGACACCACTTATAGCAGGAGTAGGTCTCCTTATTATTCTGGACCCCAACTCTCCCTTTAAAAACAAGACAACCAAATGTTCATCTGTCCCCTATAGTAGGTAGAAGGGGGACACTTGTAGCATGCAAAGGCTGTCTGCTATAATGTAACACACTGGTGGATTACTCATGTATTTGCCAGCAAACCCCGCTTTTCTCTATTTTAGGGATTCTCATTACCGCTGCTGCTCGAGACAGACCAACTATACTGGCAGACCTGAACACATTACTACTGCCAGTAAAATACTTATTAAAGCATTTTATGACTCAGTTCCTGACCAGCATTGCCTTCTATAGATTGATGAATAGACATATTGATAGATAGATAAAGTATATATTTACGTAAAATACGTATATACTGTACATGTTATTCCGCATATACACCATATACTTAGTGTATAAGACATTTAGTATTGCATTACATTTTAAAGATACTGTTAACCATAAATAAAGCTATTGAAAGGACATCTGATTTATATCAGGGAGACCTACTTACACAGGAAACTGAAGACTGTAAATCTTTTGCAATATTAGCTCTTCATTCACACAGCTTCTCATGCAGTTCTCATGTGGCTCTGTCAAATAGTGGCAAAATATGAGTAGGGTTGAACTCAATATACAGTATATTAGCCATAGACTTGGACTTTAATAATAAGCCATGCAAAATATAAAATTTTTAATTTTATCATATTGGTGACTTAAAATATTACCATTTTATTAAAATATACATTTCTATTTGGGAATGAGGTTTTTGAGTGATTGCATAAAACTACAGTATGTGTGAATAGAAAAGAAATGAGGGAAGACTGTATCAAGGTGAAGCACAATTAAGTACAATCCACATCTGGGTCTTACTTTCTTTTTTACTTTTTCATAAGTTACCGGCACAAGTAAATTACATTTATATATATATATATATATATATATATATATATATATATATATATATTTGCAGACAATACATTTTGGTGATGAGATACATTTTTTCCTTACAGGGTTTCATCCAGAAATCAGTCAACTTGCACCAGCTGCTGACAGAAATATTGAAACACGTACAATAATAACAGAGAGCTAAACACCTCTGTGTCTCTTTTATGAAACAGTATTGCAATATTTTTAGGATACAGAATTACATTAATTTGGCAATCATCTAACTTCAGAGTTCTACCACCTCAAGGGAGTATAAATGGCAGCTACATACGAATGACAAATAAAAACTGAGTGATTTGGAGCAAGTACTCATTGTGAAAGAAAAAACAGAGATGCATTTACAAAAGTTGGCTAACTAGGTGTTGCTCCAATAAGACATAAACTTGTTTCTTTTCATTGGTTAATTTCATATTTTCATGCTACTTCTATATTTTCAGTATATTATTCTTCTTGCACTTGTGTTTGTTTGCTATGTGAGTTTAGTACCTAGCATTCATATAAATAATGTAGATATAATCTGTCAAAATTCTAAATTAAATTAAAAGTGTATTTTAGTCCATTTGGCTAAATAAAAGATTTGATATTCTGGCTTCATTTCTTCTCTTTATTATGCTTCATACTGTACACCATGTGCGGTGTTATACAGTAGCATATTCACAATAGGTATCTGTTAGTAAAGAAACATAAGTGCATATTTAGAAATAGTCTAAAACCTGGAAAAATACCCTAGTATGAGTATTGCTTGATTCCTTCTATATTATTGAAAAAGGAAGTGAAAAAATATATAAAATATTATAGGCCACTAGATGAGCAAAAAGGATTTGAATATCAGACCTCTGATACTTTAAGTTGTACATTTCTGTAAGAGGTTGTATACTTGAAGTTAAAGGGACCCTTATATTATAACTCCAAAGCATAATAACAGCAGGTGTAGCAGTATTCCCAGTGGAGATCTATATTGAGCGGTTCTAATGAGCACCAATGGAACCGTAGCTAATGGTGTTGTGTCTGGTCTTGACGGCAAAAGTGGGAGAAGATTATCAGCCCATGGGGCTTTATAGTGGTTGGACTGCCCTAAGCCCTCAGGGCAAAGACGCACTTGAGAGGTCACTGTATCAAAATGAAAAGATGTTGTGCTGCTCTCTCCTGCCCGAGGAAAAGAAAAAAATGCACTTTTAGTAAATATCACTTCACTACGAATGTAACAACTAAAATATGTCATTTTATTATTCATAGTCTGTTTCATCTCTTTACAGTACTGTGATCTGCTTTATATCTGTCATTGTTCCCGTGAGTGATTTAGCAATGCATTTATGTAATTTCATGTAATTATCAATAAGAGCAGCAAAGATTTGTGCAGTATCCTTAACATGTATTCTGACACAGGCCTATAGGAATAAATAGAACATGCTCTGCTAACTGTTGATGATAATTTTACTCAATGGTCACTTTATTATGCCCTGCGGTGGCACCCTGCCCGGGGTTTGTTTCTTGCCTTGCGCCCTGTGTTGGCTGGGACTGGCTCCAGCAGACCCCCGTTACCCTGTAGTTAGGATATAGCAGGTTGGATAATGGATGGATGGATGGATGGCCACTTTATTAAATAGTCCTATTTAGTATTGAGTGGGGTCCACTTTGTATCCAGAATGGCCTGATTTTGGCATAGAATTCAATAAGGTGGTGAACACAATCATTAGGGCTTTTGTCCATGAGTGACTTAGTAACCTAGTAACATATTTCCTGCTGTGGTATCACCTGAACATTCATACTGAAATCCTCTCTTTCCAACTAATCCCAAAGTTGCCACTTTGTTGGAATGAATTCTAGAGACTGTCAGACATTGGATTAAAGTTAAAGTTGTGCATGTGGAAACAGCTTCACACATGCTCTGCTTGTGGCGTAGCACATTATTCCGCAGGAAGCACTGATAAAAAAAAGAGTCAACTGTGGCTCTAATTTGATGCACAGGTTTAATAATAATATGTACAGTAAGTACATTGTAACAATCATGTGTAAGTAGTTTGGTATTAACATGTCTAATTTAAGAAAACAAAATATTCCTCACTCAGTCATACTACCAATAAAAGCCTGTTCTTTTGACAAAAGACAGGATAAATACATGAATATATGCTGCTTATGTAAAATTCTGACCCTAAAATCTGAATGTCACAGCTGAAATTGAGATTTTTCAGACCAAGTGATATTTAACCAATCTTCAATTGTCCAGTTTTGGTAATCACATCCCCAGGATAGCCTCATCTTCCTTTTCTTGCCTGAACCCAATTCTTCTACTGATGTAGTTCATCTACTATAACTTCTAAACTCCCTGTCTTTTTCTTCCCTTTTCCCATGCTACCTCAATTCCAACTGAGAGTTTGGTACAACTCACAACCTGACTCCAAGCTTAAAGCATCACTAGCAGAGAAAAGCTTTTAAACCTAATTATAAACCCAATCCTGGGTTTCCTTCCATGGCGATCCCCTGAATCATTTTCAGCGTCAGGTTTGAAAATACGGAAACCATACCCATCTTGTGGTCACACTTATCCCTGTAGTGTGATAAAAGTAAATAAAAAGAAATAAAAGATCCAGCACACTTGGAAGCTCCAAAATATACATGGAGTACTGTATAATGTTCCTAACGTATCATTGCCCAGAGTGTAACTGCTTTCAGAGGAGATTTTAAATAAATGTCTCAAGCTACCACATGTCTGTTTCTACTTATCCACACAAGCACATGGAAGGGGCACTCTAGTTACCTGTATTGGTTCGCCTTTACAAATATGCACGTAGTCGGTCCTGTTCCTTCTTTTCCACTCCCGCAATCACTTTCCAGTGTGGCAGGTTGTTACTAGTCATAAGTTATCCCTGACACCTTGAGGTGGCAGCCAACATTTCCAAATGTTATCAATTAAACTAGCTTTTGCACAGCTTAATGTCCTGGGTTTGTAGTATTTACCTCTGCTGCCTCATAGCTTCTGAGTTCCATGTTCAAACCAAAATCAGCTTTGCATATTCTGCAAGTTTTCACCGAAATTTCCTTCCATATTAAAAGAATATGCTTAAGGTGACTGGTGATTCTAAATTAGCCAGTTATGAATAAGTGTAGGTGTGGGTGAAAATGAACCTTGTCCATGGCTTGGTGTTCCATACTGGGATAAGTCTTTATTGGAAACAATATTTTTGGGATAGGCTCCAGTTTTCTATGGCCTGGCACTGCAAAAAGATGGTTCTGAAAATGAATAAATTAAACTTCATAGACCCTAACTAACAATTTTTATTAGTTGAGCCTATGATGTCTTGGATATATATTAGCAGCATGCATTTTACAGTCCCTGCTTACAGCATCCCAAGTCATTTTTTGCTCCATTGTGATTTAAAGATTATTTTTTTCATTGATATTTTTTTATTTTTCCTGGAGTAATTCAGGCACATTGTGAAAGTTCCCCAGAAGTAATATGTAGATGTACAAGTGAAAAGACTTGAACACACTAAACAAATTCCAAATACATGTGAAATCCCGTTATAACAAAGCTCATGGGATCATAAAAATTCTTTGTTATAACGGAAATTTTGCTATAAAAAATGTGGGGAAATATATATAGTATTGTGACTGGGGCTGCCAGCGATTCACCATGTCTAGTGGCAGCAGCGCAAGGACAGCTCCATAGCTGGTCCTGCTACATCTGGTAAACATTAAACCAAGGGCAAAGTAATTGGTTGCACTCTGTAGAATCAGGGTTACCGTGCACAATGTTTGTCTTACAATGTTACATTTAATGTTACATTTAACACCGGGCTTTGATCTGCTCTTCCTCACACTCACCTAATCTATCTTCTCCAAACCGTGCCTGCTACAACAGTGATTCTGAGCCGCTGGTGTTCTTCTAATCTGAAGATGGGAGCTAAAGCAGGATAATCGCCCATGCTGTGGCTCCTAAACAGCTCTTCTTCTGAATGAAGTCTCGAAACTGTACCTGCCTTCTCTATACAGTAATATAAGTACCTGTATTTTCCTTGAAAACTTGGACTAGTCTTCCTGTCTCTCATGCAACTCTATGACACAAGCTTGACAATACCTGTATAAATAAACAAAGCTTAAAATATTTTATTTGAAAATGAGACATCAGATGTAACATTTTTTTTTCCAGAAATACAGGAATGAAAATACAGAATAAAAATGAGATGTTAGATGTATCTTTTATTTTTATAGAAATACAGGTACGAAAACAGAATGAAAACGAGATGCTAGACTTTTTTTAATAGAAATATAAGTATGAACACAGAGTAAAAACAAGACATTTGATGTTATTTTTTAAAATAGAAATACAGGATGAAAATGAGACATTAACTTTTTAAATAGAAATACATGTATGAATACAGAATGAAAACAAGATGTTAAATGAAGATGAAGACATGATTCCAAAATGCTTTTGCCACGTCATTTTTCTTCATTACAGAATCAACTTTTTCCAGGATTGTTAATTTTTCTTTCAGCGTAAACTAATGCTGTTTCTCACTTCTTTTTTTTTTTTTTTGTTCATCTCAAAGAAAACTTGTTTGAGAAGCGCTATCGGACTCGAACAGTACAGTATCCACACATGATACAACTACCCACACGGACGCTTGGTGAAGCACTAATTCAGAATATGGCTATGTGTGTGATGTTGCACCCACATGCTCTCTGAGACTGCCTGAGACCAGAAATTTCGCAACAGACTGTCTCTCCCTCTTTCTCAGACAGCCTGTTGCGGGTTCATGAGACTTGGCGTGGAAAGTATAGGAGGGGCATTAAGTATTTTTTTGCATTGCATTATCTTTGGTGGCCATTTTTGGTCAAAAAAAGTTTGTTATACTGAGATTTACATTCCATTAAAACGAGATTCCTTTAACATGAAGTTCTATGAATGTTTGTCTGGGCCAACAAAAAGTAAATTTTCGTTATTCTGAAAATTTCGTTACTACAGTATTCACTATAACGGGATTTAAACTTATACATTTTCAAGCCAATATATATTTTTAGAAACACAACAGATTCCAGCACAGCAACAACAGTTGTTATCTGTATAAAGAATATTCCAGTTTAAATCATTTTGTGTAATGTGCACAAGTATTCCATGTTTACCAAACAAATTCAGCCATTCGTATATTATTAACTAGCAAAATACCCGCGCTTCGCAGCGAAGTAGTGTGTTAAAGAAGTAATGAAAAAGAAAAGGAAACATTTTAATAATAACGCAACATGATTGACAATGTAATTGTGTTGTCATTGTCATGAGTGTTGCTGGCATATATATATACAGTGGAACCTCGGTTCACGACCATAATTCGTTCCAGAACTTTGGTCGTAAACCGAGTTGGTCGTGAACCGAAGCAGTTTCCCCCATAGGATTGTATGTAAATAAAATTAATCCGTTCCAGACCGTACAAACTGTATGTAAATATGTAAAAATATGTAAAGATTAAGCACAAATATAGTTAATTACACCATAGAATGCACAGTGTAATAGTAAACTAATGTAAAAACATTGAATAACACAAAACACCCAGGCTCCCTGATCAGCTACACGAGCTGGCTCGCTCGCGCTCTCTCTCTCTGTAGCACACACACCACCAAAGCCCCTCCCTCCCTCAGCTACAGGAGCAGGCTGGCTCACGCTCTCTCTCTCTGTGTAGCACGAGCGCGCACACACACACACACACACACACCCCCTATCCTCCCCCCCATCCCTTCCCTGTTAGCGGCCCACGCCCGCTCTCTCTCTCATGCTCTCTAATCTCTCTGTAGCACATGCTCGCGCAGCATTTTTTTTAAGAGAGGAGTTTTAAGCACAGCGGAAAAAAGAAACATTGGAACAAATCCGAAGCGCGTGCAAAAACCAACTCGCAAGCAAACAGAAAAGTAACATTGCAGGAGATCACGCTATTAAACCTAAAGCCTGATCGCTGTAAACAATGTTTGTAAAAGGAGCTTTAAGCACAGCAGAAAAAAAAACGAACAACAAATCCGAAGCGCGTGCAAAAACCAGCTCGCAAGCAAACAGAAAAGTAACATTGCAGGAGATCACGCTATTAAACCTAAAGCCTGATCGCTGTAAACAATGTTTGTAAAAGGAGCTTTAAGCACAGCAGAAAAAAACGAACAACAAATCCGAAGCGTGTGCAAAAAACAACTCACAAGCAAACAAAAAAGTAACATTGCAACAAATCACACGATGAAGTCCTCCATGTAAACAATTTTTTTAATGAGTTTTAAGCACAAGGAAAAAAGCGAACATTTGAAAAAAGAGAAAAATAACATTGCAACAAATCGCATTATGAACTAAAAAATTAACTTTTGAAAAATCCGTAATACAAAAACCACCAAGAAAACTAACCTTGCATGAGACGAGTTCTGGCATGAAGTGTTTTCCTTCAGGTGTTTTCTCTCTTGTGATTTCTTGGGTTTCTGGTGCTTTTAGCTGTTTAGCTGGTGGGAGTGAAAGCCTCATGCAGCCATTCCAAAAAGAAAGTTCTTGTGACCGTCCACATTACTGGCATTCTGGCTTTGTTTACATTGTGCTGCTTGAAAGCACGAGGGTTCTCAGATTGGTAAATGAGTAAACTGGTAAACAGTTTTTTCCACCTCTTGTAATTTCTTTCTTTACTTCGATTTCAATTTTCTTCAAAACTTTCTTTTGACCTCTCTTGACTTGCTTAGAAGCCATAGTTAACTGCAAAAGCACACAAAATACTGTAGAGCACAAAGAGAGTGCACGTCTTATTGAAAACAAGGAGCGGCTTGTTAAGCAAACACTGCAGCAATCTCCCCCTCCCCCGCAGGCACGTGCTTTTGCGCTCAGGCAAGGGAAACTGGCTTGTTAAGCAAACACTGCAGCAATCTCTTCCTCCTCCTCCCCCTCCCCAGCAGGCACATGCTCTTGCGCTCAGGCAAGTGAAACTGGCTTGTTAAGCAAACACTGCAGCAATCTCCTTCTCCTCCTCCCCCTCCCCAGAAGGCACGTGCTTACTCGCTCTTGCTCTCTCTCTCTGTTTAGGAGGCAAGGGAAACTGGCTTGTTCGTATACCGAGTGTGTGGTTGTGAACCGAGGCAAAAATTTGGCGAGCTTTTTGGTCGTGAACCGAGTTGTACGTGAACCGGGACATTCGTGAACCGAGGTTCCACTGTATATATATATATATATATATATATATATATATATATATATATATATATATATATATACACACAAACACATATAAACATATATACACACATATATATATACATATACGGTACATATATATATACATATACATATACATATATACACATATACATATATACAGTATATACACATATACATATATATACATATATACAGTACACATATACATATATACATATATACATATATATACATATATACACATACAGTATACACATATATATAAATATACATATATATACACATATATATATATACACACACACACACATATATATACATATATATGCATATACATATCTACATATATATACACATATATATATACATATCTACATATATATATTAGGGGTGGGTCTCGATTAAAAAAATTTATCTAATTAATTAGAGGCTGTGTAATTAATTAATCTTGATTAATCGAATGTAATCACACATAAAAATTTGCCCCAAATCGCAAATGTTTTTTTTTTTAATCTAAAAGGGTTTTAGTGGGCGATAGAATCAAATAATAGACATTGACAAGAATATTGTAAACTCAAGCTCTTTTAATTTCTGAAAAAAAATGCATTTAAACTGCATTTCAATTCAAAACAGAAACAAAAATATGATCCCTGGCTAAAATTGGTCAGACTTAAAAATAAAGTGTTATTTTAAGTACTTTAAGTACATTTTCAGAATGGTATTGTCTTTAAATAATAATAACAAAAATTTCAACATAAAGTGCAGTTTTTCTTCTTAAAAAAATAAGGCAGAAACATAAAAGGTAATTTGACCAGCTTCACCTTTAAACTCTGAGTAACCTTAGCCAAAATTATTTTGTACATTAGGCTAAAACAGTGTGATCATTGAACATTTTGTAATTAGATGTAATTAGAATTACTAACGGTCATGGAAGTCCAATGATCCCCAGTAAGAGCCACAAAGTCCGCTTTCTGTAATGCATCTAATTTTGTTTGCTTTTCAGTGTCATAAAGCTATTGAATTTTACTTGAAATAGTCTTTCGGCACGGCAGTTGGAAAGTTGGATCTCCTGACGCTAACTGTAGCACATTTTCTATCCCACTATCTTCCACCACTGTTAGTGGTCTACAGTCCAAAGCAATCTATTTTGCGAGAGAATTTGTAAGTTTGACCGATGTTGACTTACTAATTTTGGTCCTGAAGCCAGTTATTTCATGAGGGTTGGGCTGCCGACACCTTTTGTTGGTACTCAAACTCGTACTGCTAGTGCTAACAGCATACACAGTTTCTGTGCTTGCTGTAACATGTTTTGCATTTAGATGGTACCGTAAGGTTGAAGTACCTCGGTGGTATGCAAACTCATTTTTGCACAGTTTGCACAAAACCACGTTTTTATCAAGGCTTCCGTCAGGTAGTCTTTTGAAATGAAATTTGCCTCCGATCAGTCCTAGCAACGTGCTTTCTTCCGACTCTTACATTTTTGTAGCTCTGATGTGTGCATCAATGTAATCGATGTACCAGGAAATCATGCATTGACAAAAGTTCCCCTTTGCTTGGAATGCAAAGTGTGATTAAATGCGTTATTTTTTAACGCGTTATGGAGTACATGCATCGAAGCTTCTCAGCTGTGCTTGTGCTAAGAAAAGGAAACATTTTAAAAATAACGTAACATGATTGTCAATGTAATTGTTTTGTGACAGTTATGAGTGTTGCTGTCATCAATGATTTGATTATCATTATTTCTTTCAATCAGGTTCGTATTTGGAGGATGTGTTGTGTTCAAGTTATATTCCGTGTTTGTCAACCGTTGTAAAGATAACAGGTTTCATTCATCAAAGTGTTCACCACCCAAATCGGTACTCGTGAATGTAAGATGTTCAACAGGCATTCCCGGTATTAAGTTGTGGAAATTGCCTGCGAATATTTAGCGGTAGCATGTGTATGAACTTAATTTAATCTTTTCCAGTCCTGCAAAGTCAGTTGACGTGAGCCGCTCGGAGTACATGCATCGAAGCTTCTCAGCTGTGCTCGTGCGATCTCGCGATGTCCACGGCTTTATTTAATGTTAGCTAAGACCCGGCACTTAAAAGTTTCTTGCTACAGCAATTTTAACTCCGTTACAAAGTGATCCAAAGTCTCGTTTATACCTCGTGTCTTCTCATTAAACTTGTATCTCGCGAATACCATATTCGTCGTAGGCATGACAAACAGCAGCGGGAGCGTGTCTATAAACTTAATTTAAACTTTGTGTTCACACCGTGCTTTGTTTCCGCAGTAGCTACACTTATGAATATGCTTGTATGCATCACTCGCTTCCTAATCTTTTGCTGCCTTCTCAATTGTGAAATGGCGTTTTTTGTTCAGCGTTCTTTGGAGCTCTTTCTTGTTCTCTACGTACTTACGTAGGAGATGTGATGACCCGACACGCAACTCCGCCTCCCACGGCCATCGAGCTCAGTCCATTACAGTATATGGACAAAAATACGTTCCAGTTATGACCATTATGCGTAGAATTTTGAAATGAAACCTGCCCAACTTTTGTAAGTAAGCTGTAAGGAATGAGCCTGCCAAATTTCAGCCTTCTACCTACACGGGAAGTTGAAGAATTAGTGATGAGTCAGTCAGTCAGTCAGTCAGTCAGTCAGTGAGTGAGTGAGTGAGTGAGTCAGTGAGGGCTTTGCCTTTTATTAGTATAGATTAACTACTTTTCCAAGTGAAATTTCTGAACTAAACTCTTCTTGGAAAACATAATGAAAAAGCCCAGTTTTGCACATTAAAAACAAGAACAAATAGCCAAACTATTAAGTCTCTGTTGAAGTGTTCTTACTTTGTATTTTAGCTTCGAAAATTCCTTTTTTTTACAAGTAATTTATTTCCCCTATCTAATTAATTTTATCATTTGAAGTTTTCACAAGCAGGGGTTTAAATTTTTGCCCACTCATCTCTTGTTAGTAAGTCTAAATGCCGTCTGAGAAGAAAATAGAGTATGATGTTGTTTCACAGTTTCTGGACTGGTTATTCTGATTTACTCAGAGCAATCTAAGCTTCTTCTACCAGATACTGTATAACTTCTCTTCTTTGATGTTCGTATGAAGACCTCTGTTCAGTGATGCTGACAAAAAAGTCTAACTGAGGCAGCTGCTATTGGAATATCTGTTTGAAATACAAATATGCAACATCACTTAATTTTCTAATCACAGGTGTGGTTCTTGCATTTTAAATTATTCATTTAACTTGCACGCTAATTCCATGGAAAATGTAATTATTTAATTGCAAAAGAAACAATGAGATTTGAGCATTGGCTCTAACAACTTACAGTGCTTCTTAACAAAAAGATATATTCAACATTCTTTATATAATTCAAAGATTCCTCCTGTTTTGTAAACAAAGCTGCTTACATTTACATCAACTTAACTATGCTCAGTACTGTATCAAATCTTCTTTTATAGCTGAATACAACATGATTTGACGAAATAGCTAATACATTATATAGGTTAATTTTTTCATGTAAATGTAATTTAAAATCAGAAAAGTTTTCCAGTAATTTTATACTAATGAGTAATTTTACTATTTATAATATCACATTTCTGTGTAATTTTATAGTTTGAATCTGATCTGTTGTGCTGTTTGTTTTCTGTATGAGTTTTTTTGGGATCAACAGTTTATTAAAAACAGACAAATTGACAGGATATGAGCAGAAGCAAACACAATACATAAGAACAGAATCCTCTCTCCCACCCTCACCCACCCAGCCTGAGCCAAGAGGTAATATAAAAATATATTTTAGGAGAATCCAGTTGACTACACAAAAAAGAAACAAACAAAAAAAAAACTAAAGAAAGACAAAGTCAGGGTGTTATAAACCTGGATTTAAACAATTGAGCAGCAGCAGACCAAGTTTCGATTACATTACTGGAAGCTGGAAGCACCATTAATCAGCGCTGCAGACAGCTCTAAATGAATTAAGTTATAGAAGGATGCCTGCCAGTTGTCGACAGTAACACAATAAATTTCTTTTGCTTCGCAAACATTTTGCGATTTTTTTTTTTTTCTGCCTAAGTTCAATTGTATTCTTTTCAATTGCTATGGCTGTTGCAGGTCAAATAACCTGGGATGACACAGAAGTACTTTTGTCTGTCCCTATAGGGAAATTTTCCTTTTCACTGAAGCAAAGTTTTTAAATGAATTAACTCCACAATTACTAAAAAAGAAAGAAAACTTCTGATTTGGATAAAGATAAAAAGAGCATTCACAGTAAGGCATTATAAAAAGTGTACGTATGAAGAAGCCCCAGTAGTATCTCTTGACACAATTCTATTGAATAATTTGTTGACTGAAAGTACACAGTGATAACAGTGTAATACAGCAGATGTGCAGCATTGTTTGTAGTAGTCCTAACTTTTGTTTTATAAAAGGATAAGGCAGCAGACATAAAACACTTTGGGGATGGCCACCCCGCATACTTGAAAAAACAGCAAACAAAAAAAAAAAAAGCATCTTTTGGACAGGAGTCCAAAACAGAACTGAACTAACATAGTGACTCTGGTTTACAAATATGGCAGAAGCAGGAAAAGGCGGAAAGGCGGGAATCAGGCTACTGGAAGTGATGTCATGAGTGGGTGTCAGAAGTGACATCTTTGAGAGGCACAGTCTTCAGCTGATCTCCAAAGGGACAAAAGGAGAAAGTATCAAATGGCAGTAACAACCCCTGCTCAAACTGAGAAACAACACTATTTGAGCCCATAAACCGTCTCCCATGCACGGTTGTTTGACAGTTTTTTATTTTCTCTCTTTAGCTGCTACCTCCAGCTGGTTGAGAGTGGTTAGCTGAGACTGCTTTCTTAATTAGCTTGTTGATTTGGTGAGCCCAGGACACTACAGCATTAAAAATTGCACTTGCCATCACAGAGTTTTAAAACGTGTAAAGGATGTCACTACCAACACTGAAGGAATGGAGACTCCTAAGAAAAAGAGTCTGTTCTGCACTTTCTGATTTAGTTCCTCTGTGCTATGAGACAAGTCCAGCCTATCATTGATGTGGACCCCCAAGTACCTGTGGCAGTTCACCTCCACATCCACTCCCCAGCCGCAAAAGCTGTTTGGTACAGTGAAAGTTGGTAAGCTGTTCCTTGGTTTTGAGATGTTAAGTGGCAAACCAAGAAGCATAGTCCACTTTCTGACTTCTGTACTATACCTCATCACCCTTATCAATACACCCCTTTAATCCAGAAACATTCAAAAATTTCTGCAAATGACATGACCTGGTATTGTATTTATAGTCTGAGGTGTGCAGGTTGAAGAGAAAAGGAGACAGGAGTATTCCTTCTAGTACTCTGGTGTTGCTCACATCCACATCAAAGACACGGTACTTGCGACTAACAAATTAAGGTGTACGCCATATGTAGTCATTATCCATGACATCATAGGCTCATTCACCTGCATATATGTGCCTTTACCCCTTAACTGGCTAGATGATATTGAAGAAGCTGGAGAAATAAAAAAGTGTATTCCTCACAGTGCTGCCTGCTCTGTCCATATGGGAATTAGAATTGTGGAGCAAATACTGTAGATAAATGGATATTCCACTCCAATCTTTGTCTGATAGGAAAACTGCAGTGGGTCCAAGTGGTCTTTCACAAGAAAACTCATATAGTCCCTGATCAGTCTCTCAAAGGTCTTTATGATGTGGGATGTAAGGGCCATTGGTCACTAATCATCAGGGGAAGAGGTATCTGCCCTTTTTCGAACTGAAAGTATTTTAGGAAGTTTTTGACAGCAGTGATACTTTATGGAGCCAAATGATGTATTGCATCAGCTTTTCCCATCTATAAAGGATGGTGGCACATTTGTGCCTCATTTGATATCTTCACTTTCTGGTTTTTTTAACTTCTTTGCTTTGTTTTTAACTTAGATTTTGGGCATTGATTTTTGGTTGTAGTTTTCCAATTTTTCCTTTTATGATATGCCGGTCTCAAACCATCAGACATTATACTCACAAGTCTTTATTGTGACTTTTGCATTTCTGTTACACAATGAATGTTTTGGCAATGAATGCAAACTTACAAGTCGGTCTTGGCTAAGTGTCTTTTATCCAAAGAAAAAGTCTTTCAAGCAATGACAATGTCATAAAAGGAAACTTGAAACCTTGCCTACTGATTTTAGCTTTGCAAAGTAAAGTACCTTAAACTGAACAATCTGTTTGGCACTTGTCAGTTAGATCACCGGTTCTCAATGTCTAGTTCTCTTGGCCCACTGTAGCTGCAGATTTTTGTCCCAACCCATTTCTTCGCTTAATTTCACCTCAGTTATGCAAGTAGTTATTTCCCAATTTCTATGTTTTTTACAACCATCTGGAACGTCTAAAATGGTTATACTGTGTGTTTTACTGAATGATGCAGTAATTTACAGTATGTACTATATGTTAGATGGGTAAGAATTATTTATTTTATATTTAGTATTTTTTAATGTTCTGGTTATTTAGACAATTATTTACTAATAATCACAGAACTGTGTAACACTGAAGTAGATGCTTTCTTCAGGGTCATTTGCACATGTGTCTGTTCTGCTAGTTATTAATTGTCTGAAATCAGATACAATTAGTAAATCAAACTCCACAGAAAAAGTTAATTAAAAACAAAAAGTAATTTAAAGATACAGCTGATACCGTTGCGCAATTGAAGCGTTTGTAGCAAATGCATGTCAATGTCGCACCCTGACGCGGGTTGTTTTTCTGCAGTTATATTCTTGAATAGAAGCACACTTGTTCTGTTATATTTGTACCTTTTGTGAAAGTGTTTCTTTGATATTTGGAATTCAGGCTTCACACATTATACACTTCATGTCTACATTTTGTCAATTATTACTAAAACATGAAAAACGTTTCTGTTTTAACGATGTGTTTACATAGATTGTTGTAGACACGGAACACACATGAAATGCAATTGTTCCAAATAACAATATGGTATTCATAAAAGGTGTCATTTTGCTTGACTTCTCACTCTATACAACTCTAAGCGACTGACATGCAGGTAAACAGACTTGAGGTGAGAAAACTGTGCGGGGTGGGGGGATGTGATAGCAGGCTGCTTGCTGTTTGCTGCTTATCCACACATTTACAGGACAAAAGATAGAGACGGAGAGGTGAGAAACGATTTAAGGTGGGATGGATCTACGAGTTTTTTGGTAGGCTCTGGTAATTCTAGTGTTAAACAATAATATCAATTAAACATTAAACAGTGATCGACTGATTGTGAAACTGGTTGGAACAACAGCCTGTAGCCACACATTTGAGAACCGCGGAGTTAGATGATGGTCTGATACTTTTAATTAAATTTTTATATATTGGGGGTGTGGATGGTGGGTACGTGATTTATATGCCATGTGACCTGTGACATCATGTCACCATAATACACTTCTCAAAAAATTAAGAGAGCACTTATTATCACACATTGGATCTAGATGAACAAAATATTCAAGTGAAAAATCTTTAATTACTAATACTGTGTAATTCTTTGAGTACAAAATGAGGTAACATCGGTCAATGGAAATCAAAATCGACAACCCACTGTGTGCTGGATTCAACATCACACCAAAAATCAGAATCAAAAACTGAAATCACAGGCTGGTCCAACTTATGTGAATTTCAGCACGGCAACTCATAATATGACTCAGTAGTGTGTATAGTCCCCACATGCCTGTATGCACTCCTGGCAGCATCTGGGCATGCTCCTGATGAGATGGCTGTTGCTCTGAGGAATTTCCCCTTGGACCTGGATTGGGGCATCAGTGAGCTCCTGAACAGTCTGAGAGGAAGAAGAACAAGTATAAGCAGCTGGTGGGGAAGTGAGATGTGGATAAAGGGCCTGATGTGAGCCCATTGAAGTGTGCTGTAGAGGTTTTGCAGGCCAGTCTCTATACAAGGCACTCAAGATCCTTGGGATTACAGAACTACACATCAGGATGGCCATCAAGAACATCACAGAAACAGCACAGAAGGCTTCACAATGGCTTTAGATTAAGAGGGGTGATCCGTTTAACACACAGGCTACCTGGACATAAGCTGGAGTTTGATCAACTCCGGCTGGGTTGCCCAGGCAAGGGTGTATGATGTTTGAAAGACCTGAAACACCTGATGACCCCAAGTAACATCATTGATGATGTGTCTAGGTTGCACTGGAAGGTGTGTGGAAATATTGGCTCTATTTGGTGGCGTTGGATGTACAGATACATATCGTCCCAAAAGTTCTCAATTGGATTCAGATCTGGGGAATGTGTGGGCCAGTCAATTGCATCAATGCCTTTGTCATCCAGGAACTGCCTACACATTTTGACCACTTTGTGGCATTGTCCTGCACCAGGAGGAACCCAGGGCCCACTGCACCAGCGTAAAGTATGACAGTGGCTCTCAAGATTTCATGCCAGTTCCTAACAAAAGTCAGAGTACAGTTGCCTAGCATGTTGAGGTTGGTGCGATCCTCTAAGGATATGCCTTCCCAGGCTATCACTGAACCACCACCAAACCAGTCATACTTGACGATGTTGCAGGCTGCATAACATTCACCATGGCGTCTTCAGGCTCTTTCATGCCTGTCACATGTGTTCATTGTGAACTTCCTTTGATCTCTATAGAGAACCAGAGCTGCCAATTGTGTATTCTCTAGTAAATGCCAGTTGAGCTGTAAGCACAGGCTCCATTAGAGGAGGCTAAGTCCTCATGCCTCCCTCATGGTGTCTGTTTCTGACAGTTTGGTCAGAAACATGCACACCAGTAGTCAGCTGGAGGTCATTTTGTAGGTTCTAGCAGTGTTCCTCCTGGTCTTCCTCTCACAAAGAAGAAGAACCCTGGTGTTGGGTTAAGCAGTATAAAAATATAACTGTGCACAGTAGCATGTTGCCATACATAGCTGGATAACTATAATTTAACTTTTGTATTTTTTATTATAGGATTCTGATTTGTTTTACCTATGCTTCTACCATTTTGTATAATTTTTCATTGGTGCAACCATTATGTTTAACTTTGTTGTAGCAATTGCTGTTTACATGATGAGTGACAGAGCCTTGTGACATCAGTCCCTGTCACTATAAAAGATGGCTGAGTGCAGCTCATAACATCCAAATTTTGGCACTTAATTTAAACAAAAGCACCTCATGAATCAAGGTCCTCAGTTAGGGAAAAGCATCTTAGATATAGTTAGGATTTTTTTTTGCTTTGTATTTTGCCACACAATTTGGTTTATCTCAGGTTGCAATCTTTGCACCATTTTTCAACAGTCGCTTACTAAACCCTGTTAACACCTTTTTATTTTCTTGATCCTTTAATTTATTCACTGTATTATTTATCTGATGAAATGATAGCTTCTTTTAGATCTTTTCTACACCATCACAGCGTACCTCATTGTTTTTGTGGTCCTGAGACCCATCCTACAAGGTCCACTAAATGGCAAAGTAAAACTCATACCTTGGATGATATTATATTTCAACTTTACACATTTACAGTTCTTATCAAATCTATATATTTTAGGAATGTTAATTTTATTTTCTTGAAATCATCTATTATTTGGTCAGTGTTTGTGGATTTCATATACCTTTGTATGTTCTATTTTCTGTTGTCTTATTTGAGCTTTGACACCATGCTGAGAGGTGCATTATTGCCAGTCCTCTTGACAACACTTATTGAGCATTCTTTCTGAGACCCTGGGAGGTACCTAGCAGCACAGAGAAAGACTTATGACTAGCCATTTGGGTGAAAGTCAGTAGCCTTTAATGACTCAAATGTCCACAATGAATTATATTCTGGCACTGTCTGGACTGCTTCATCTACTTGAGCAGCTGCCAAACCTGCCTTTCATTGAAAATTTCCTATTCAATCTGTTGTGAAGTACTCTATAAAAATAGACATAAAACATTTTTTTCTTCAGTGCAGTGTAATATTGGGAAAAAAATGAAAGCCATACATTTTGTTTTTTCGATAAAAACTATGAGTTTATACTCTTATAAAAATATTGTTATAACATATTTTAAAAATGAATATTGTGCAACTGTAATATTTTCAAACTTGCCTACTGTAATTTAGTTTAGGGTCATGAGGGGCTTGAGCCTTTTACAGCAGTAGTGGGCAAAAGGATGGAAAAATCCCTAGACAGGGAGTTAATGCATTGCAGGGCCCCTTCATGCACATGGCAATCTCCAATACACCTAAAGTAGATGTCAAAGGAGTGCCCAGAGGAAAACCTAAGCAAGGGGAGAACATACAGACTCCACAAAGAGTATGGATTTCATGTAGTACAAGTAACCTTTATATAAGCCTGGAGTCCAGCATACATTTACAAATATTTATCTGTTTTCTGAATATACTTATACAATTCAGTGGTACACATTTTGGTGGCCTATCATGGCAATGCTGGGCACAAGGTAGGAACCAAACCATCACAGGACTCACCTAAGTGTCAAGCACACTTATACTGGGGTAACCTGCAGATTTTAGGAACATATTAGGAAAGTGAAATACCTTGCCGGAACAGAAAGATTACAATGCATTTATGCTATATAGAAATTAGAAAGGGTTTCTTACTGTATCTTCAAAAATCATATATATTTGGGACACAGGACAATAATAGTTCAACATTATAGTAACTAATAATAAATTTTCAATTCTAAAATATTTAATTACTAGCAACTTGGCACGCGCTACGCTCCGCGTTGGATGACCACAGTTGAAGGACTCCCTGTTTAAACGCGGCTGCCAGTCGTGAACTGGGTCCTTCATCGCACCACAATGCCCCCATCGAGGCAAAGGCTAAGGCGCTATTATAGGAACGTATGTGATCTTTAAAGTTTTGGGAATGCTGATGTGTATTAGAAAATAAATGTTGTATGAGAGGGTGTGTACGCACAGCTGGTAACACTACCTTCCCTTTGTGACAACAAGAATTAAATCTGCCGTTTTTCGGTTTGTCATCACGGAAATTTTTCGAACCACAAAATTGACATCGTTCAGTCATTTCGCCACAGAAGTGTTCCGGCACATGAACTTCCTGAAATGGACGAAGTGTAATCCCTGAACGATATACCGTGGAGACGCGTCGCGGTAATGTCTGTGAGTGGTGAGTGTCAGTGTGAGTTTCTTGCGAGACCGTACGTTTCTGTATATTACGGTTGTTTTGCAATCGTAAGGACCTGTCGTTGGGTGTCTCATTGGCACGCTTTTGCCTCTTTCTGTCGCGATCACGGCGTAATTTGTCTTTTCTCTCTGTAGGGGTTTCAGTTGCCTTTCGTTGTGCGGCAGAGACGCGTCGTTGAGCTAATCTGTTTGAATGATGAGTGTCCGTTTCTTGCGAGCGACTGTCACGCCTTTGCCTCTTTGCTTCGTGATCATGCTGTAATGTGTCCTTTCTCGCAGCAGCAGGTTTAGTTGCGTTTATTTTCGGTATTGTTCCGTAAGGTCTCCTCCGTACAAGTGCACATAGGTAGCTGAAGACGGAAAGGCATAGTGAAACACATGAATTGGTGACCAGGGGAACCATCCGACTCAGACGCGGGGCTCGAAATACTCAAGTGCACATGTTATTTATAATTTAATTTTTTTGTTTTTGTTATGAACTTCCCCAAAAGAGTTGATCCCTGTAAATAGTTAATAGTATATCAACAATATAATCTGTTGTAGTACGGGCGTTAATTAGCGTCACACCTCATAACCTGCATACACCACGTGTTTGGCTGTAACGCCTGAAGCGCGGTGGACGCTGTAAGGGTAGGTTGTGGTTTCTGTTTCTTTCGTGATTTTTTTATTTCAATTCATTGATTATTTAATAGGCAGTGGGGAGAAGACGTTAATGTGACGCTCTGTCTATTTCTTTACTTTTGTTTTGAAAAGATTTTCGGGAACAGGAAAAATAAAAGCAAAGGGGAAAGAACGGAGGGGGGTAAGCAGGAATTCTGAGAGGGGATGGACTGGGGCTTTTCTACGGGGCGGCTATACAGCCAAAAGAACGCAGACCCGGACACGGACACCGCGCTGGGCTTTTATTATATAGATGACAAAGACTCCAATATTTGGTTCAGTTTTGAGTTAATTTTTTTAAAATGCAACAGAGTTTCAATACCTATTCTTCATATATCAGTATTGTATACAGAAGGTGCTACACTCCCCATGAGTTTGCTGATGCCTCATGATATTAATTTTCAATTCTGGAAAACTATATGCAACATATGGAGTTTAAACTATACTCTTTGAACTGGAGGTATGTAGATAGTGCCATGACACTCTTATCACTGCAGATTTGAATATACTGTAGAATAAAATACTCCAAAAGTGCTCAAAACACGTGTACATTGTTATCAAGATAGTTAAAACGTCAGCAGACACTAAATTTGAACAACACAAACATTCAGCAACCATATTAAGATTTGGAAATATAGTCAGTTTTACTTAACTAAATTTACACTGGTGATTATTTTTACATTTTAGGTGGATTTGTTCAGTTTACTAGAAGCTGTGTACAACATACAGCACACAGATCAAAGAAAGTTATCTACCGCATGAATATCATGATGAACTTTAAGCAATTAGTGCAAAACCTGAAAAAAAGAAAATTCAGAGCAATTTCTGAGCAAAATATAGAAGCGGGTAAAGACAAGCTTAAATAACTTGCAGCAGCAGCATTTCTTTATATACTTAAATTAAACTTTTCTTCATAGCCAACTGAAGACGTTGTCCACTTCAGTATCAGTATTCTTAGAAGCACTGGCCAGTGCAAGACATCTGTGTTATGGATATAGGACATATTGTTTTTTAACTGCATTATTGGATTATTTCTTACATCAGTATTATCAATAGGTCTATGAATAAGGAGAGCTCTAAGCTCTAAGGAGAGCTGACTTTCCCCAGAAGCTGCTGGTTAATTTTTATAGATGCACTATAGTGAGCATCTTAACTAACTACATGATGGCCTGGTATAACAGCTGCACCAAGGCTGCTAAAGAAGCAATGCAGCGGGTCGTAAAAACAGCAGAGGCCATTATTGGGACTGAACTGCCATCACTCGAACTCTTATGTAACACTCGCTGTGTGAGAAGGGCCAAAAACATTCTCAAGGGCAAAACTCATCCTGAAATTTCTTTGTTTGAGCTCCTCCCGTCAGGAAGGCGTTTTAGGTCAATCCGTGTACGCACAAACAGACTAAAAAATAGCTTTTTCCCATCTGCCATAAACTTTCTGAACTCTGAATCTCCTCAGTCGGAGATCATTTTTAATTGAACATGTGCAATAAGCTATATTGGTAATGTGCAATATACTAATGTAATACAATATATAATATGTAATGTACTATTCATTAACAGGTGCAATAACAATTTATGCTGCTGTACTTTGAGCAATAATAATTTGCTCTGGTTACTTGATCACTTAACACTGTATCCGACATATTTGGAATTATTTGACTTATCTTTAAAATGCACCTTGGGGCTGTCACAAAAAGTAATTGTGTTGTGTTACACAATGACAATAAAGTGCTTGAACTTGAACTTGAACATGAATGAATATACCTAGAGCTGCATGGCCTGGAGTTGTTCTGTTTGCAAGTATAAATCACCGTAGCATTGAGGAAATTTGTTTCAGTTTCCTCTAGTGCTTGAACATTTCAGGTAGATCATAAAGATTTTCAAGTAGTAAACATATTATGTAAAGGAATTGAGAAGAATAAGGTAGGAGATACTTTATTTATTTAAATAGGACAACTTATAACACATTTTCCTTAAGTGGATATCTCAGTCTTTATGAAGGCAGTTTCACAAGGGAGCTGCAATAGTGCAGTCACCTCTGTTTTGCTCACATCTGTATTATCCAATTCGAAGACCTGAGCATATCCAGGCAAATCAGACATGTTTCTTGCTTGAAAAAACATTGTTCATATTAAATTATGAGTTAACTGGCAATTGGTGGCTTCTGTCAGGAATTAAATAGCATTATTTGTTTATTGCTGCTGTCAAAGCTATTATTTTTTTAACTCTGTTGAAAAATGTTGACTGTCCACTAAAGAAAAGCAATACATATGCTCCACATATGTATGTAACACTAGATTGATGCTCTACCATAGAGGTGTTCTTGTTACTTTCTCGTATATGAAGTATAGGGAAAGTATTGTAATCGTCCAAAAATTCAACCTTGAAATTTTGATGAGTCTCGATATTTTAGACCTCCCTGAGTCTGAAAATATCATTTTTGGAATTATGTCTGTGTGTCTGTCTGTCTATGTATGTAAACACAATAACTTGAATACACTTTCACTTGGGTCAACCGAATTTTGCATTCAGGTATTAGGTACAAAACGTAGATTTCTAGCAACTTTTGAGCTATTTCTGCTAACCGGAAGTGGTACTTTTTTATTCGTGCAGCTGCAGAGTCTGATTTATTTAAATTTACTTCTATACTAATAAACGGCAAAGCCCTCACTCACTCACTCACTCACTCACTCACTCACTCACTCACTGACTGACTGACTCATCACTAATTCTCCAACTTCCCGTGTAGGTAGAAGGCTGAAATTTGGCAGGCTTATTCCTTACAGCTTCCTTACAAAAGTTGGGCAGGTTTCATTTCGAAATTCTACGCGTAATGGTCATAACTGGAAGCTGTTTTTCTCCATTTACTGTAATGGAGTTCAGATGGAGGGGCGGAGTTCGTATGACATCATCACGCCTCTCACGTAATCACGCATTACGTAGAAAGCCAGGAAGAGCTACAAAACGCGCTTTAGAAAACATGCATTATATAATTAAGAAGGCAGCGAAACAATTAGAAGCGAGAGAGTGACATATAAAACCACATTCAGCAGCTCATGTGAACTGACGCAGTGCTTAGACAAAAAGTAACAGTTCCAAACAGTGCTGAACAAAAACTGAATTACACTGCTACGCTCAAATAGATAAACCACACGCCGTGGCGCGATACTAAAGCATTCGACTGTAGCGCCCACGTCCGAGGTTCGATTCCCGAGAGGGGATGCACTAAGTATGTACGCGCGCTTCTCGATTTATTTTAACCTCGCATCTCCTTAGTTTGAGACGTATGAAAACGCATGCGGTTAACGCAGAAAGACAGATCACCTATTCACCTATTGAAGCTTCATGAATAATGAATACTTTATTCGCGATCAATGATTGTTTTGGTAAAGCCATACTCAGTGTATTCATTAGATGAACGGTAAAAAA
>JANRMT010062813.1:65713694-65776087 GCA_026402145.1 Polypterus bichir lapradei | reverse complement strand
GGACACTTTGATGTTTATGAATGTTTAAACTCTCAAAAGCTGGATGTGAAGTTATCGATGAAACCGGTTGTAAGCTTACAACGCTTGACAGATGCCGAATGTCACTTCAACACAAGTCCTGCAAATACTGTCGTAATTGAAACAAACCATGAACCTCAAACTGATTATGACAGCAGCAATCCAAGCTGTGAGATTTGAGACAAGATTACTGTTCACATGGCCAACTGTAAGTTGCATGCTCAAGAGTAAGCTCAGCGCACAGCTTGGTCATGTTACAACCGGATGGCCGAACTCACAATGTGGTATACAAAGAGATCCTTAACAAATAATTATTGGCATATTTTCCCTCAGTTTAAAAAGGTTAAATTTTCTTCTTAATAAAAATTTTAATGCAGTACTTCGCCGCTGCGAAGCGCGGGTATTTTGCTAGTCTATAATAATAAAAGGCAAAGCCCTGACTGACTGACTGACTGACTGACTCATCACTAATTCTCCAACTTCCCATGTAGGTAGAAAGCTGAAATTTGGCAGGCTCATTCCTTACAGCTTACTTACAAAAGTTAAGCAGGTTTCATTTCGAAATTCTACACGTAACGGTCATAACGGTCGATAACGGTTGACAACGTCCGCCATGTTGAACTTTCTTATTTATGGCCCCATCTTCACGAAATTTGGTAGGCGGCTTCCCTGCGCTAACCAAAACCGGTGTATGTACTTATTTCGATGGTATGACGCCACTGTCGGCCGCCATATTGAACTTTCCAACGTCACCAATTTTCAAACTTCCCGTGTAGGTAGGAGGCTGACCCCATCTTCACGAAATTTGGTAGGTGACTTCCCTGAGCTAACCGAAACCGATGTACGTACTTATTTCGATGGTATGACGCCACTGTCGGCCGCCATATTGAATTTTCCAAACGTCACTAATTCTCCAACTTCCCGTGTAGGTAGAAGGCTGAAATTTGGTAGGCCCATTCCTTACAGCTTACTTACAAAAGTTAAGCAGGTTTCATTTCGAAATTCTACGCGTAACGGTCATAACGATCAACAATGTCCGCCATATTGAACTTTCTTATTCATGGCCCCATCTTCACGAAATTTGGTTGGCAGCTTCCCTGCGCTAACCGAAACCAATGTACATACTTATTTCGGTGGTATGACTCCACTGTCAGCCGCCATATTGAACTTTCCAACGTCACTAATTCTCAAACTTCCCGTGTAGGTAGAAGGCTGAAATTTGGCAGGCCCATTCCTTACAGCTTACTTACAAAAGTTAAGCAGGTTTCATTTTAGAAATTCTACGCATAACGGTCATAACTGTCAACAACGTCCGCCATGTTGAACTTTCTTATTTACGGCCCCATCTTCACGAAATTTGGTAGGTGGCTTCCCTGAGCTAACCAAAACCAATGTACGTACTTATTTTGGTGGTATGACGCCACTGTCAGCCGCCATATTGAATTTTCCAACATCACTAATTCTCCAACTTCCCGTATAGGTAGAAGGCTGAAATTTGGCAGGCTCATTCCTTACAGCTTACTTACAAAAGTTAAGCAGGTTTCATTTCGAAATTCTACGCGTAACGGTCATAACGTTCAACAACGTCCGCCATGTTGAACTTTCTTATTTATGGCCCCATCTTCTCGAAATTTGGTAGGCGGCTTCCCTGCACTAACCGAAACCAATGTACGTACTTATTTCAGTGGTATGATGCCACTGTCGGCCGCCATATTGAACTTTTCAACAGTTTTTTTTACTTATGGGCCCATCGTCAAGAAATTTGGTACACGGGTTCCCAACGCTAACTGAATCCTACTTACGTACATATATACGTCCATAGCCTGCAGCTTGGTCACCATGTGAGGCGGCGTTGAGTCCCCCATCCCAACGCCTCCCACGTTGTTGGCTGCCTGCCTATATAAGGCCGTCCATCGCTCCAGTCTCTACATTCCCTTCCTTGCTTCGCCACGGGATTCACGTCTCCCTGCTGATAACTACAGCCTTTTTGTTTAATCCACGGCTTCTCCGCTGTTTTATTGTTTGTTTATTACAATTATAGTTATTGTATAGGTATTTTACACTTACTTTACGTTACTCAGGTACCCATTTCCTTCATCATTCCAACCCCCATTACCATGTCTATCGAGGTAATCACCATCGATCAAAGAACTGTCACTTACCGAGTGGTTTCCATGCCCGGAGATGGCACCTACCTTTTCCATTCTCTGTGTTACATATTGTACGGCCATATCAGGCTCACTCTTGATATCCGGAAGAACATTGTGTCTTATGTATTGAATGACTGGGACAGGTTCAAGGTGTGGACTGATGACGGTACAGGAGATAATTATACCACACAGGAGCACTAGAAGAGTGAAATGCTTAAGCCCTTCACCTATGGTTCTGCATGTGAGTTGATGGCTGCCGCTGAATTGTTCGGTTGGTGCTTTCAAGTGTACCGAAATGGCCAAATATTTTACACCTTTCGACAACCGCCAATGCCTCTTAAACATCTTACATTCACAGGTGACGATTTCAGTAGTGGACACTTTGATGTTTATGAATGTTTAAACTCTCAAAAGCTGGATGTCAAGTTATCGATGAAACCGGTTGTAAGTTTAAAACGCTTGACAGATGCCGAATGTCACTTCAACACAAGTCCTGCAAATACTGTCGTAATTGAAACAAACCATGAACTTCAAACTGATTATGACAGCAGCAATCCAAGCTGTGAGATTTGAGACAAGATTACTGTTCACATGGCCAACTGTAAATTGCATGCTCAAGAGTAAGCTCAGCGCACAGCTTGGTCATGTTACAACCGGAGTGCCGAACTGACAATGTGGTATACAAAGAGATCCTTAACAAATAATTATTGGCATATTTTCCCTCAGTTTAAAAAGGTAAAATTTTCTTCTTAATAAAAATTTTAATGCAGTACTTCGCCGCTGCGAAGCGCGGGTATTTTGCTAGTTTCAAATAATTTGTTGGAGCCATTGTCATCTCTCCTAGCCCATTGCAAATATCTTACTATTTTTAAAGTTGTACAGTTTTGTTTATTTTAGTTTCAGTAGACTTCAGACTTCAGATAAATGCAGTTTAACCCATTGTATCCCGGCCAGTCACACCATATTTTCATGTGTCACCCATACCGATAATCCTAATCTGTATCCTTTTACATCTTCCTTCTATTCAACTAGTCTTGTCTCTGTTCTCTAGCTTTGTGCAAATAGAGACATATTTTTGGCATATATGTCAAAATCAAGCAGCCAATTTCATCCTTTTATCCGTTATTTATTTATACAATGTGAATATTTAATCTAACATCCCAAAATGATGTGCCAACATTAGTGAAAATAAAAAAAAAACTATGAGGGTTTATGTGTAATATAAAAGTAAATTTACTCTTTCTACAGGTAAAATCAAATATGTTTACATTTCAATGAGGCACTGATAGATTTATGTATATATACAATATTAGAGTATAAATCATTTCAGGGTGGCATGGTAGCACAGTGGCGAGTCCTTGGTTAGAATCACAGCCAAGTCATTCTCCAAATTTTGTGTGAATTTTCCTGTATCAAAGTGTGCTTGGATATTTGAATTTAACATGCAATGGATTGGCATCCCAGCCAGGGTTGGTTCCTCCCTAACACTCAATGCTGCTAGAATAGGCTACTGGTCCTTGTGACCCTGACTCTGGATTAAGCAGGGCTGAAGATAGATGGATGCAATAAAATCATTTGTCTCGCCTTCTCAGTAGGACATCATTACTCTTCAGTATTCTTGATTTTTTTTCATTTTAGAGTTTATAATATTTCATGCACTTTTATAATTAGTTCTACTGACTTTAAGCTTTATAAAAACCTACAAAATGTAAAATGCACTTCAGTTTCCACTAAAATATTAAATGAGTTTGAATGCCTGAAATTATTTTTAGACAGACTCAAAATGACTACATGGTTTTTATTTTTAAATAAAGTCAACATTGGCAGTATAGGAAGAAGACAAAGAAAATAAGAAAATCTGTAAGATCTTTGGGAAGTGAATTTAGTATAAGAAGTCAGATAGTGAAAAGCAGCAGTCTGTTGAGTAGCTGTCAGAAATGGGTAAAATAAAATACCTGATCTAGGTGTTATTATTGCTTTAAAGTTCAATTGTGAACATTATATTTCACCCCTTTACTACTACAACAGGATGATCATAAAGTATCACAAGCTATCATTCTGAATAGAGTTCTGTGGTAAAACCCCACTAAGCATGGCAGCGTTTATTGATTTCTTCTGTCACACAGTGATCTCTGTGATGTTGTCTTGTCAGAAAGTTGAAAGGCTATAAATTTAAAAGCCTAACTAAAAAAAATGTACTCCGCTTTATAGTTCTCAACTTGCAATAGCTAAATGAATATTACTAACATACACCTTTAATTATTTGTAAATTAAAAAATGTGAATGTGAGTATTTACGTTCTATTGTATTAACCTAAAATCTGTATCAAGATTGTGAATTTTGCCTATTTTAATACTTCAAAATTTGTCATGGTAAATAATTTGCTTAAAACCTTTCTATATACAGTAAATTATTTGCATTATAATGGTTGTTAAATCTATCCTGAAAATCAACAGGGCTGCCGTTTTGGGGTTTTGTAGAAGTCTGGTTTCCCAGTTTCTAATGAGACTATAATTTTAATACTTCCACTAGACACCAGAAAGAAGCTCACACATTTTATAGTGAATGCATAGCCTTATGAATAAAAAGGACCAACAACACTTGATTTAGTGAAGATTAAATGAAGATGTAGCGATAAACCCATTTTTTGTGGTGGGCTTATGCTAAGAAGACCCGCAGGTTACATAGGAGCAGGCGCATGAGAGGATCTACAGTACAACTATGTAAGGCCCAACTCTAGTCCACCAGCAGAGGAATATGAGCTCCCAATGGACAGGACCAACTTGACAAAAGTCTCATGAGCTTTAACTGTGTAACAGGGCACGTTTTGCTCCGTAGCATGAAGTCCAGAAAGTCCCCTATTCTACTCTCTGTGTCATGGGCACGTTTTTTTTTATCCTGTATGTCGTAGTGGTGACAATTCAGGTGCTCACATGTGATGGTCTCAAAGAGAGCATGAACCTAAAAAGGAAAGCAAACACATATGCAGAATGCATAATACAGAAAAAAGACCCTGTGATGAACTGGTTCCCTATCCAAGTCAGTTTCCTGCACTTCTGTCATATACTTGTATGAAGGTGTGTGTGTTTACAGTGTATGTACATGTTTGTGTGTGCACGTGCATACACACTATACATTCACACTTTCATTTGGACATCTCCTTTATAATTGTACTATTCTGCAACTTTGAAGTTTCTCTTTTTAACTTATGTTTTTTATGTTATTTGTATGTGATGTTATATTCCGTTATAAGCAGCATCAAATCTACAAAGGCAAATTCATGTACATTAAGTACTGGTGAATAAAAGTGATTCTGATTCTGATTTGCCCAGTTTGTCTGGGATATGCTGTGACTCCGACAACCATGAGTTGAAATAGTTGGGTTGGAGAATGTTATGTTATAATATTCAAAATATATATTGTCCAGATATAGATATGGCTAAATAATTCTTGCAAGAAGTAAGACACATCTGGCTGTTATCAATAAATGCTAGTTCATTACTAGCTTAGTTGTATGGGTTACAACTGCAACTTACTATTAGCCTTCCCTGTTGTATTTTACATATGCCGTTGTTTTTTTTCTTTTCTTTTATATGGACTAGGGGGCTTTGCCCCCTGCTCGCTTCACTTGCCAACCCCCTTGCCTGCGCTATGCGTCAGCAACTTCGCATCTCTGCATCTGGCATATGTGTATTTCACTTTTACCAAACAACACAACTTTTAATTCTCGCTGATAGACCTCTTCATTGGGAAGAAACAGTACTTTTCCCTGATGGCAACACAAATTAGACAATCTACAAGTCTCCAACTTAAAGTTTAAAGCCAAACAATATCTACATACTTCTGGCATATCACCTATGTCCATATATTCGATCTCTTTTCACTTAATGTATAACTGCCCGTGAGTGAATATCGTTTCTTTCTCTCTACAAGAAATGTGTCTGAAAATAGCACACAAATGAGAAAAGATCAAAACGTGTGAGTGGTTATGTGGGCAGAGCTTTTCCAAATCTCTTTGCATAAGCTGTTATCTTGCAGGTCTTGAAATTTTCTCTCGCAGGATTTCACTTTCACCAAACAACAAATCTTTTAATTCTCGTGGATACGCCTCTTCATTGGGAAGAAACACTACTTTTTCCTGATGGCAACATGAATCAGACGATCTACAAGTCTCCAACTTAAAGTTTAAATCTGAACAATATATTCAGTCTCTTTTCACTGTTCCGTTATTTCACCAAGTAATAATTTCCATTTATTTGCGCTAATGCGATCTTTACTATCATTTTTTTGAGACTTTCGAATTTTCGTACTTCCATTATCTCTAACCTGCTCTGCATGTGTATTGCGCCATTTTTGAATTCTTTACGACATTCTACTTTGTCATCTACTCTTTGTCTTTTATTTCCAGCCCCGGGCATGGTTAACTCTCTTGGCACGAAGTCTCGTCTCACGGGACGTGAAAGTGTCTCTCTGAGAAAATCACGTCTCATCTCTGTTGTTGTGTAAATGTTGTGTATGAAGCACCTTGGAATAAATCTTGCACTCATCAAATTAGTACAATTAATTGCTATATGAAACTTCTTGTGATGGAGCTATCAGTGAAAAGGCACTACATAAAACTTTACAGTGATTAATTCTGAGTCAGAAAGGATTCTCTTTGTTGCCAATATACAATATTAATCATATGAAATTAGGAACAAGAGGGCTAAACTCATTCCACATCTACTGTGTGTGAAAGTATATGTGCATAAAATATGCAATCTCTTATATATAAAAAATGATATGTAAGAATGCCAAACAAAAGTTTAGAGCTTGTAATGCTGTCTTGGCTGCTTTACAGATAAATTTACTTCACATTGTGCACAATGATACTGCAGAGTGAAAGGAAATTGGTTTGCCTCTTGCCAAATATTAAAATAAAAACAGTGTCTTTCCTCATTTGCTCTGATGAACATACATTCAATTCTGAAAAGTGCCTGCCAATAAACCTGGAGCAAAACGTGAAGCTTATATCAGTCTTTTACAATTAAGACAAATGAATTCAGGTTTAATATTTTTGTGGTAATGGTCCCTTTTTCATACCTTGTTTCCATTATAATGTTCTATCCACATCCAATGATTAATAATGTGTAATATTTCAATTAAAAATGATTTTTATTATTTTTTTGAAAATGGCCATTCCTAGACTATGAGGACCAGACTGTGTTGGAAAATGTGATTATTTCTTAATAGAATAATGAAGACAAATACCCAGCACAACATTATACAGTACATGGAAGTTTAAGAAAAGTCACCATAAGTTACATAAAGTACAGTTACATATTACTCCATGTCATATTAATGTCAAATCACATAACAACAGGTAACACATTTGAGCAATGTGTGTGATAATTATTCAATGAATAGCAGGGTAAAATATTAACATTTAAAAAAGATTTTATAATCAGCAATTACATGATATTCCCCAGTCTTCTTCTGGTGTGGAGGGGAGGTTTTGTAATTTTGGGATAAGATCCCCTCTTGCAAAAGGAACCTTGTTATTGTTTTGATCAACTTCCTAGGAAAGGGTGTTTCTTTCATCGTTTTACCAGCAAAATGTGCTAATTTCATTGAAAAAAATTTCTGGTTCTCTGTACTAATATGTAAGCCAACTCAAAACAAAAAAAAAACCCTGTAAATATAATATTTGAATCTCACACCTACTGGGTCACTTCCCCTCATATTTTCTGCAGTAGGCAGCATATGGTGTAGTGCAAGAGTAAATGAAGACAAATGTCCCTTAACCTGCAGTCAAATAGAAATACTGCATAAGTGTAAAATATAAAACAAAGGCTTTACTGGACTGCAGTCAGTGTTCATTTAGAGAAGTTACAGTGCTAAGTTTTCCTGACCTGAAAACCTTTAACATTTCAATGTGTTTCCCACCTGTCCTAATGGTGAACATAGGCAATATCATATTTAATTTTGATAGCTGTAACAGTATATCACCTTTTTATCAAGCGCTATAAACAGTGAAAGTGTTACTACTCGAGCACATAATTAATGGTGTTGCAAATCAGCATGAAATATTAAAACAAAGCCTACATCTTGTTTAGTAACACAGAATAGGACTGATTAACTGATGTGAAAGAAAATGCAAATGTAAACTGCATCAGAATTCTATATATTTACACTTAACAAAACCACTGGGCACTAGGCACGCTGCACAGATTCAGGAGGTTTAAAACCAAATATGTATTATCCATTCATTTTAGTAACACACATTGGCAAATTGTGATTCACAGAATTTTTGAGCATATCCCAGCAATATGTGTTTCAAGGAAAGGAACTGTAGGAGGGCAAGCCCAAGTCAAAGAGGGCAAACCTAGAGATGCCTGCTAACTAATGACACACCACTTTGGGATGTGAGAGAAACGAGAAATCCAAGAGAGAACCCATATGCAAAGTAAAAATCATCTGACACAGTGGCTGGTCTGAGCTCAAATCCAGTTTGATTCCAGCTCGGATGGTTACATTAGTATTCCTCCACAAATACTTAATTTTCTAGTTTCCCATGGTGAACAATAGATGAGTGAAAATAATGATAAATCTATGCAAACACTGGGAAACCAAAGCCCCAACACAACTAGACTATAGTCGCCAAACCAGGCCAATGAGGCCTGGTAGCTACCACCATTTCATTTTGCCAGCAAAAGAGTTTGGTGAGTGACACTGAGAGGAAACGGCAAACATGGATGGCTTAATGCAAAGAGGAAAAGGCCGCAGTAAGGAAAAGTGATCAGACCAAAAGGACAATCCATGTATCAAATAAAATACACAAGGTCTACATTGATTACTTAGATTTCAACAGTTGTTGATGAATAGCATAGCTAACAAATAAATATGTATATGTACTAGGGGGCTCAGCCCCCTGCTCGGTTCGCTCGCCCACCTCCGGCTTTGGTTTACCGGATATTCAATTTAAAGAGATTGCTATTTTCATGGGAATTGTTACATATGCCTTATTTTCACTTTTACTTTAAAACTTTAGTAAAAACAATATTTGGAATTATCTTTTCTTCAAGATCGCATTGAATTTTGATTCCATGTTTGGACTTACATTGTGACAACGCAACATATAACTGCCTGCGAGTGAATATCGTTTCTTTCTCTCTAATAAATCAAACAACTTTATCGAAGGTTTGTGCATGCTCTTTCTTCTTTGTTTTGTCATTGACATGTCATCTAGAATGTATAAAATTACTGTCCTGATAAAATTTATGAGCTGAGAGCGCAGGAAGTGTGTCTACCAAAAGCATTCGCACGACTAAGAGCACAGGAACTGTATCTGACCAAATCATTCACATGAATGAGGTTAGCCGACCATGGTCTTGTTTGAAAATAGTTGTAAGTAGGGCGTGACTTGAAAGAATCTCATTTTAAAAATCTCCGTCTCATGGGACTTCATACCACGCCAACGTTTTATGGAATCTTTTAATTCTCGCTGGCAACACGCATTAGACGATCTACAAGTCTCTGACTTAAAGTTTAAATTCGAACAATATATTTGATCTCTTTTTGCTGTTCCATTATTTCACCGAGTAATAATTTCCATTTGTTTGCACTAATGCGATCTTTCCTATCCTTTTTCTGAGACTTTCGAATTTTCATACTTCCATTATCTCTAACCTGCTCTGCATGTGTACCGTGCCAATGTTTTTGAATTCTTTACGACGTTCTAATTTGTCATCTACTCTTTGTCCTTTATTTCCGGACCCGGGCGTGGTTAGATCTCTTTCTCGCAGGACGTATACGTATCTCTTTGAGCAACTCACGTCTCATCTCCTTCCAAGATTTTTTTTTATAATAGATATATATATACACACATACATACACATACAGTAAGTATGTTTTTTTATCAGCTCTTGGACATACAGTACAGGCCAAAAGTTTGGACACACCTCCTCATTCAATGTGTTTTCTTTATTTTCATGACTGAAGGCATCAAAACTATGAATGAACACATGTGGAGTTATGTACTTAACAAAAAAAGGTGAAATAACTGAAAACATGTTTTATATTCTAGTTTCTTCAAAATAGCCACCTTTTGCTCTGATTACTGCTTTGCACACTCTTGGCATTCTCTCGATGAGCTTCAACAGGTAGTCACCTGAAATGGTTTTCACTTCACAGGTGTGCCTTATCAGGGTTATTTAGTGGAATTTCTTGCTTTATCAATGGGGTTGGGACCAGCAGTTGTGTTGTGCAGAAGTCAGGTTAGTTGGACGATCATTTATTTTTCAACAGGACAATGACCCCAAACACACCTCCAGGCTGTGTAAGGGCTATTTGACCAAGAAGGAGAGTGATGGAGTGCTGTAAATGGTCATGAAAATAAAGAAAACACATTGAATGAGGAGGTGTGTCCAAACTTTTGGCCTGTGCTGTAGACTCTGACAATTATCACCCATTACGCTGTCTACATGGGTTTTAATCAGGGTCTCAGGTTTTCATATCATATTCCAAAGAAGTGCATTTTAAGTTAATTGGCAACTCTAAACTGTCCCAGCGTTGGTGTGTATGGAGTAGGCCAATTTGATAGAGTGTATGTGATAGACTGGTACTCTCACTAGAGCATCAGGATAGACTGCCCTTACATGACACTGAATTGGATTTAAAGGTTTGAGAAAATTAGGTTACATATAACTATTTACTTATAAAAGCATCTTGAGGTAGTGTTATACTATGAAGAGTTGTGTTTTATTGTCTATAGTATATGATAGTATATGTTAGTATATGATAGTATAGTATATAATAGTATAATCTTTTCTGGTTCTTTACTACCTTCTGTCTGGCATCCATCCATCCATTATCCAATCCGCTATATCCTAACTACAGGGTCACGGGGGGTCTGCTGGAGCCAATCCCAGCCAACACAGGGTGCAAGGCAATCAATCTTTTTTTCTTTTTAATAGCACCTTTCATATAATGGGCAGCATAAATCAGTTCAGCTAGTATTTCATGGAGCTGAAATCATTCATGTTTAATGCATTGCTCAAAATTAGCCTTGTAACCAACTGAAGTCCTGAAATATAACTTTACTTTATGCTTGAAAGAAGAAGCAGAATCCAGTTTTATAACAGGAAAAAAGGTGCTCATTGTATGACATGGCATTAACATTATTAAACATATTTTCTTATTTATTTTCAAATGTACAGTTTAAGGGAGTTTTGGAAAGTGGAGCATAATAAAGAAATAATGAGTTTTCACAGGAGGGCTTGATTTGGAATTGTGGCAATGCAGGCCTGTAAAGGTTTAACAAATATGCAAATTCAGTCAACCACAGCTACTTTTTCGATGAAAAATCATCTGGCAGCCGAATTCAGCAATGATAACGGGCAGTCATGGTAACTTGGAGGGAAAACCTCAAAGGCAGAGTCTGGCACACTAGGTGCATGTATCTGTCCTTTCACCAGTAAGCCTGTGTCATGCGGGAAGAAGATAGGATTTACGGTCATTCTCTGATAAGTAGTGGGCCAGTTGTTTAGAAAGAACAAAGCTACACTTCATATGATAAGGTCAAAAGCAGCTACAAAACCATTAGACAGACCAGTGGCTCTGTACAAAGAAATCAGTTCTTCTCTATATTGGCTGCCATCTGTGCAGTCTACTCTAGCCTTGGCTTATTTCGACAAGCTCTTGTCAATTCACTCTTGGTCTGCTCCTGTATAAGCAAGAAGTGGTTTGCCAACACTAATGACAGTCTACTTTAGGTAAGGTGGAATTTCTCATTCCCAAGATATTACTAAATAATAAATATGAAAAATAAAAGGAAGATTAAAATGCATGTATCTTTCAATAGTTTAAAGTGTGTCTGTTGTTTTAAAGAAATATGTACAGTAGTTATGTTGACATTACATTTACCGTTTACAAAATGATACAAACTATATAAGACTGCTCAATGTTTATAAACAGTAATGTCAAAAATCAAAACTGAAATGCTGTGTATGATCATTTCTAGTTAATTTTGCAAAATGCCCAAGTTAATATATAAAGCAGAGTTACAAGCATAAAGCTTCAGGACAGGTTTTCAAAGTTTCATTGTAATAAAGTTGGCAACTATTTCACAAGTATATCATTACCTGAATCACACTCTTCAAATGAACATTTTATCGTGTCAGTGAGTCAGTGTTTCTGGTCGGGTTATCAATGCTTAAGACTGGGCAAAAAAGCAAAATTCTAGTATCTTCCATGTGGTCTGTTAAATTAAGCAGGGCTCTAGACTAACTTTTTGCACTGGTTGCACTGGTGCGCCTAACTTTTTTTCTTAGGTGCACCAGCACAAAAGTTAGGTGCACCCAAATTTTCAACCGCATCACATTTAACACCACAGTTTTACAAGTTCACTTTATTTATTTATTTATTTATTTATTTGTTTGTTTTTTTTTTTTAATCGCGGTCCATATAGGCAATATTGACTTGTAAATGATTAACTAACAATCTGGTCAATATAAAGTTCTTTATTTGAAGGCAAGCACGATTCTACAAGAAAGGTAACTTACTGAAAAAGTGTTGGTGCTTAAAGTGCTTTACTGAGCTGAAATTTAAAATTAAAAAATCTCAAGATAAATTAACTAAAAAGAAAATCTAAATTAATTGTTTTAAGGGTTTCAAACTGAACATCTCATGGCTCAATGTCTTTAAGTATAAGAATATTATGGTTAATGCAGTAACGAGACGGTAGGCATATTATTGACATAGTCTCCATGACATGACATGGCTTACCTTGGGCATGAGCATGCTCGACCTCAATGTGTCCAATAAGTATATTCACCGGTCTTCCTCTCCGCAAGATACGACCGTACACAATGACGCATTCCTTTGTGGCGATATCTGTGTCTCCGTCGATCAGGAATGCCATGCACGCACTGTTCGCAATTTGCACAGACATCTTTTTTTTTCAATGTATCTGCGATGACTCCTATAAATTGGGCGCACGCAACATCATTGCTGTACGTCGGGTTTACGTTCAAGCCATTTTTCTTCATAAGAATTATTTCGGACTTGAATTTAGTGAAGGGAAGTTCTTCTTTTGCAATATTGTAGGCAACGTTAAACTTAATTATCATCTCGGCCTCGTCTGATGATCTGTTTGCTGCTGCCTGCCGCTGAAAGGCAGCGGGGAGAGGGGACACTTGAGCAGTGCATTTATCGCGGCATGTAATGTGTTTTATAGATGCATTGTGCTTTTTCAGTGTTTCAATTCTAAATGTATTAGAACCAGTCACAAATGCACTACTGCCGGCCATGGTCTTCCCACACTCTTTACAGTAAATATAGTGCATTATATTATCGGCTTTACTGTATCTTAGCCAGGGAAACTGGTCAAGCCACTCTTTTCGAAATGTATACACTGTACCCCTTTTAATTTCAGTGGGCTCGGACTCGATCGTATGTGGCTCATTATCTAATGCCGTCTCCGGACCAGGGCTTGCTATAACTTGGGAGGTTGATGGCTCCGTGTCAGAGCATTGGTTATGATTTTCGGACGGATCAGGCCCTAACTTAACATTCTTAACGAAAAAGCTGTCAATCGTTCTTTTCATCTTCTCTCATAATCCGCGGCTACATCCACTGTTTACCTGATGGGCTACTCACCTCTCTCTGTCTGACTGCATCACATGCATTTTCAAACGTACACACACGTACAGGAATATCTGGACCACGGCCAATCAGAGGGGGGGCGGGATCCGCCCTTCACTATCTCTGATTGGTTTAGACCACGATATGGGCCTAATGTGTGTCTGTTGTTGAACAACAGGGAGACTTTAAGAGTCACGGAGTTTCATTTTTTTTCCCCCTCGAACGGCTGGTCGCACCGGTGCAACCTTTGATTTTTTTTAGTCGCACCATTGAGAAATTAGGTCGCACGTGCGACCAAATTGGTCGCACTCTAGAGCCCTGTTAAGAGTAGAGGACTTGATTGACCAAATATAAGATGAAAATGGGTGGCAAAAGGGTAGTTTTTCAGGCAGACATACATTTGTATAGTAGTGGTGTTCTCAGTTGTAACCAACTGGGATGGTTCTTTTTATATGCTATACAGTAGTTCCTTAAATCATGGTGACTTATGCCTTTCATAGAGACGTTTCCCTGGTTTCATTTGGACCTGACATTACTATAGTTGGTTAGCACCAACAGGTTGAGCAGTGCAGTCTTTCTCAACAGCAGACCAGGCATGTTTGTGCTGTTTGTACTAAAGTACCTGATGGTGACATCCATTGGGCCTTGGGAATCCAGGGTAGTTAATATCACTGACACAGTAGCTAATGGTCTGAAATGTTCATGTGGAGCATATACTGTATGTGATATTATTGCTCTGTAGTCTGTAATCTCCATTCCCAAATCTGTCATTTTTACCAGGTTGTTTTCCTCCTGGATGGTCCTGTCTAACATTTGGGAGAGCCTTTCAATGCTGATGCCCAGTGGTGTCATAAACATAAAGTGGCACAGTGTAGACATTCCACCTTTACACATCTGAGTGATCAGAACTCTTTCAGTGAGCAACACTTGTTGAGACGGTATAGTTGTCTTCATTCTAGATTTGATCTGTTTTGGAAAAAGGCATGCAAGACACTCAACTAAACTTCATTTAAATATTTGCTTTTCAGATTGACAAAGGCAGTGCCCTCCAGTGAATTTGCTCCATAAGATGATTTATTTTTTATATATCCATTCAGTTGCATCCTTTTTCATACAAGTGAGAGGTTAATTTTTCTTTTGTCAACTAATTATATTGCAGTGCAGTATATTGTGTTTTAGTCATGGTTCCTCTCCTGGCTAGGGTTCAAATGTTGATTTGATGTCTATTTTGTTTATTGCTTATTTTAACACAGGGGTGTCGAATTCCAGTCCTGGTGGGCCGCAGTGGCTGCAGGTTTTCATTCTTACCATATTCTTAATTAATGACCAGTTTTTGCTGCTAATTACAGTGCATCCGGAAAGTATTTACAGCACATCACTTTTTCCACATTTTGTTATGTTACAGCCTTACTCCAAAATGGATTAAATTCATTTTTTTCCTCAGAATTCTACACCCAACACCCCATAATGACAACATGAAAAAAGTTTACTTGAGGTTTTTGCAAATTCATTAAAAATAAAAAACTGAGAAATCACATGTACATAAGTATTCACAGTCTTTGCTCAGTACTTTGTCGATGCACCTTTGGCAGCAATTACAGCCTCAAGTCTTTCTGAATATGATGCAACAAGCTTGGCACACCTATCCATGGCCAGTTTCTCCCATTCCTCTTTGCAGCACCTCTCAAGCTCCATCAGGTTGGATGGGAAGCGTCGGTGCACAGCCATTTTAAGATCTCTCCAGAGATGTTCAATCGGATTCAAGTCTGGGCTCTGGCTGGGCCACTCAAGGACATTCACAGAGTTGTCCTGAAGCCACTCCTTTGATATCTTGGCTGTGTGCTTAGGGTCATTGTCCTGCTGAAAGATGAACCGTACCCCAGTCTGAGGTCAAGAGCGCACTGGAACAGGTTTTCATCCAGGATGTTTCTGTACATTGCTGCAGTCATCTTTCCCTTTATCCTGACTAGTCTCCCAGTTCCTGCTGCTGAAAAACATCCCCACAGCATGATGCTGCCACCACCATGCTTCACTGTAAGGATGGTATTGGCCTGGTGATGAGCGGTGCCTGGTTTCCTCCAAACGTGACGCCAGGCATTCACACCAAAGAGTTCAATCTTTGTCTAATCATACCAGAGAATTTTGTTTCTCATGGTCTGAGAGTCCTTCAGATGCCTTTTGGCAAACTCCAGGCGGGCTGCCATGTGCCTTTTACTAAGGAGTGGCTTCCGTCTGGCCACTCTACCATACAGGCCTGATTGGTGTATTGCTGCAGAGATGGTTGTCCTTCTGGTAGGTTCTCCTCTCTCCACAGAGGACCTCTGGAGCTCTGATAGAGTGACCATCGGGTTTTAGGTCACCTCCCTGACTAAGGCCCTTCTCCTCCGATCGCTCAGTTTAGATGTCTGGCCAGCTCTAGGAAGAGTCCTGGTGGTTTCGAACTTCTTCCACTTACAGATGATGGAGGCCACTGTGCTCATTGTGACCTTCAAAGCAGCAGAAATTTTCCTGTAACCTTCCCCAGATTTGTGCCTCGAGACAATCCTGTCTCGGAGGTCTACAGACAATTCCTTTGACTTCATGCTTGGTTTGTGCTCTGACATTAACTGTCAGCTGTGGGACCTTATATAGACAGGTGTGTGCCTTTCCAAATCATGTCCAATCAACTGAATTTTCCACAGGTGGACTCCAGTTAAGCTGCAGAAACATCTCAAGGATGATCAGGGGAAACAGGATGCACCTGAGCTCAATTTTGAGCTTCATGGCAAAGGCTGTCAATACTTATGTACATGCGCTTTCTCAATTCTTTTATTTTTAATAAATTTGCAAAAATCTCAAGTAAACTTTTTTCACATTGTCATTATGGGGTGTTGTGTGTAAAATTCTGAGGAAAAAAAATTAATTTAATCCATTTTGGAATAAGGCTGTAACATAACAAAATATGGAAAAAGTGATGCGCTGTGAATACTTTCCGGATGCACTGTACTTATTTTAATAAGCTTGACTCAGGCCCCTTAGTTGTTTCTTTTTCCTTAATTAGCAGGCAAACAATAATGAGACACAAAACAAGCCACGCATGACCAGTTCATCTGTTCCCATCACAGTAGAACAATCTTGATGAGAACAGGTCTATAGTTACTTGGATCTGCCCTGTCACCCTATTTATATAATGGGATATTATTTGGAATTTTCCAGTCCTTCAGAATCTCTCCAGTGCACAGTGACTTTCTAAAACTATGTGTCAAGGGTTTATATATGTATTCACTAGCCTCCTTAAGAACTCGAGGGTGAATATGATCTAATCCTGGTGATTTGTTTTATTTCAACCTATTTAATCTGAGCAGCACTTCTTCCACTACAATTTCCAAATCCCTCAGTACCTCCTTAGTAGTCGCGTTTATCTCTGCGAGGTTATCCACTTGCTCACTTGCTCACACCTCAGAAAGATGTAAGTTTAGGGCATCCGCTATTTTACTGTCTGTATCTTAATTCCCACTTATATTTCTGATGCACTTCACCTCGTCCTTGACTGTTCTATAACTACTAAAATACTGAAAGAATTTCTTTTGCCTTATCTGTTGTATTCCTCTCCAACTGTCTTTTAGCCTCCATGATATCCTTCTTAATGGTTGCCCTCATGTTCTCATATGCTCTACGATTCACTTTGCAGTCATTAGTCTTATATGCCTTATAAAGCATTTTTTTCCTTTGCAGCTTCTTTTTTAAGTCTTTATTAATCCACTGTAGAGATTTTTTTTTCATTTCCTATTAATTCCAATTTTAGGTATGTATCTGTCCTCAATTACATGTGAAACATTTTTAAACCTGTTCCACTGCTCCTTGACTGACTCCACACTTAAAAGCTTATCCCAGTCTATCCTACTTAGACTTTGTCGCATCAGGTCAAAATTTGCCCTACCAAAGTTCAACTTAACAATTTTAGTCTTTGCATCTGCACTCTTACAAAATACTGAGAATTGTATTATGGTCACTTGACCCTAGTGGTTCAATCACCTCCACACCTTCAATTCTGTCTTGATTATTACAAAATACTAAATACGTGTTGGTACTTTAACATACTGTGTTAAAAAAAAACAGTCACTGATTACATCTAAAAACTTCTGTTCTTGTGATCTTGTGTGAAGGTCAGCTCACCAAAACATATTGACAATGTTGTTAGAAAAAAATAGAAAAACAACAATTTTAGAAATGTGTGCTGTGGCAGAATGAGAGCAGCAACAAGCCATGGTACTGTATTAAATAACGGGCTTAATTAACAGCAAGAAATGTCTTCTCATTAAGAAACTGGTTAAAGTTTGAAGCCCCTGTTTAGCTGGTCATCTGTTGGCTCATTTCACGTCTTATTTCTGTTTGGCTGCCATTTAATGACAAAAAGTATCAATTCAGAGGATGAATCCTTCTAAAAGGGCTATTGAAATGATGAGAAAAAAGTTAATTAGCAGTGAAACCTGGTCACTGATTTGGAAAAGGGTTAGAATGAAAGCCTGAGTTCAACACCCCTGTGTTAACAGTATTGATTATTTAATTTTTTCATATCTCCGAATGTTCTGTGTGTTTTGTGGGTGATCCCCCAAGAGGTGTGTCTAACTGTTCACTGCAGAAACTGCCCTCAGCCCTATAAAGGCAGGGGCAGCCCATAGTCCCTGGCGGCTCAATTCAGAGTGGTAAATTTTCTATTTTGGTTTTCCCTGCTTAATTATTTTGTGAATTTCTGGATTTTTAGACTTATGCTCTGTTTTTTTTTTTTTTTTTGCTGGATTTATGTTTGGGACTTGTTTGCCTTGGATTGCCTTCCTTTGCAGGCATTCCCTTCTGTACCACTCTTGTGTTCTTCATAACTGAGTAACAAAGCCTTTTTTGAACATCTTTGGTTTATAAAGATTATACATTGCCCTCTATGATGTTAGTCAGGGGTTTAGACAGTATTTCTCCCTCTATTGGGCATTTTTGGGACTATTTTGGGCCTACTCTGTGACTCTGAAGCACATAACACAAAAGATATTGAAAGCTGGTTAATGTTTGTGATTGCCTGTACAATAAATGTAAACATATCAACACATTGTATGGAACAACCCAGAGACTGTGGTCATAACTTTGTTGTTAGTGAAATGCTCTCTGGTGCCGTTGTCCTTCTTGTTCAAACTTTGGAATCAGGTTTATAGCCAGGAATTAGTTTCAATGGTTATGAAGAAATACATGAATATTCCATCAATAATAAATTAGCTGGAACTGTTGAACAAATATATTTTAGTTGGGGGGGGGGGTCAAACCCAAAATCCTCCCCAGGTATGCATATGTTTGGGGTAGAGAGGTAAGACCATTATAAAACAAACAACTCCCGTAGTTCTCTCAGGGTTCTTTCCAAGGCTGAAGTGTTTGTTTCACTTTTTTTTGTAGTTAAAATATTATTCTGTGTATTTTACTATTAATTCTACTTGTGGTGGTGTTCAGTCTGTGTTATATTTGTGTAACATTGTGTTTATTAATTATTTTACGTTACATTATGAATATATGCATTTTTCTTGTCTTCTGTTTATAAAGCCCAAGGAGGCGGGTCCACTTGATTGTACAGCTGGGGGACTGCACCCAACAGTATAAATGGAGAAGGTGCTATTCTGACAGCAGCTTCAGCATTGACTTGGTTGAATTCCTAAGTTTTCGATTTATTATTATGATATTTGAATTTCCTGGGTTTTTTCTGTCTGTCTTCTATTTATCTTTTTATCCTTGCATTATGTTTATAAGTGATATCTTCTGTTCTTTGCTTTATGGATTTGTTTGCCTTTTAGGCTAAACCTATTTTTGCTCTTTTTTCTGTTTTGCTTTATGTTATTCCCTTTTTCTTAAAAAAAAATAAATATTCATGGAACTTTCTTTGTTTCTGCTTTGCCAGAGGTTCTCCCTCTCCTTTATATTATTGTGGACATCTGCACATGTTTTAAACTTAAAAGTCTTAGCCCCATTTTGGATCCATGACTTTTGAGATTGGGGTTTGGCAGCCTTGGGGTGAAGCCCTACAAGTGGACTCAGATAAGAAATATGGGCTGGCCTTGCCTTTTGTGTGTCTTTTAAGGACTGCTTTCCATTCTGTACTTCTTTGTGGCAGATAATCACTACAACAACATGCAATTCTGTTTTATTTTGATAACCAGCAACATTAAAATCAATGAATTAGAAGACTATTTTATATTTATTGGACAGCAACAGAATTGCAGTATAACTTCTTCAATTTCTAAATCAATCAGTAGTAAAGCATGTACAGTACAATTGTAACAGAATGTAATGCAAATATTGTTTATAAAAATGCCTATAACTTAATATTTCTGTTAAAAAAATCAACATTTTTGTCCTTAAAACATCATATTTTCTTGGAAATTCAGTATTAATATTCTTAGTCTCTGATTTATCAGACTGTGCAGAATGGTGAGGCATATCAGAATTCAACACTAGGACATAGCTTTGTTATATTACCCAGTGACCTAATGCTTTCTCTTATAGACCCAAGAAACTGGACAATAAATGTGTGGCCATACGGCCATATTTTACAATGCTGATGGTTAACTCTAGTAGATTGAACTCAACCACTTTCTGACATAGGTTTCCATACCACCTTAAATGTCTACTTACAGTTTTGCCATTAACCTTAATGGAGCAAATTTTACCTGTCATTTTAATGCTTTCAGCCAGCATAACTACCCAACCTAAGCAGACCTCTAGGCCTAGTATATAGAAATCAATGTACTGTATATACCAGTTTTAATTTCAACTTTAAAATGATCTTGTGTGTCCTGTGATATGAACAAAATAGCTTTTCTGTCGCTGATGGTTTTCAGCCTTCCACACAGTGCTGTAAGGATAGGCTCACTGTGGTGCCGAATTGGATTTTGAGAAACTTGCTGTTACTGTATGTTAAAATGTGATCGATTTGTCACTTGTCCACAGTGATAATAGTCTAATAATAGTAGAGACAACTAATTTGCATATTAGTCAATATTACATCTATATAACAGAACTGCTTAGTGCAGAAAAAAAAACTTTGTGAGAAAAACATTTAGCATGAAAAAAAATGTAAACATATGTGATGCATTCTGATTTTGCACATGGACAGAAAAATGGACAGTCATTGGCTTGCTTATTTGTGTATCCCTTTTGATTGTCATGAATGTATTATTACTCCAGGCTCTGTTTACAAGCTTGAAAATGTATTTTTCTTCTGAACTATATACAGATTGTTAAATGGTTTCAGTAGTTTATTGGCTTTCATTTTTAGCAGTGCAATTTCTTTTCCAATTGAGGCAATCATAAAGTGTACATAATGGCAACGTATATTGATCAGTACTTTGAAGATTCTAGGTTGTAGTTCAAAGCCAGCTCTAATATGATTGAAAGATAATCAACAGCTCTCTTATATTCTGAACTATGTATAAATTAATGAATAAATAAATTGTCATGATTATTATGTAAATGGTGAGCTTTATCTTTAGCAATACCAACTTGAAAATACACAAAAGTAATCAAACTGCTCTGGGAACGATTAAGATGTTGCCTAGTTTATTCAAATAATTAATAAATGAGTTCATTAATTGAATCTCATGCTACAACTTCTGTACTGGGAAACATAAGTGGAGTAGAGAAATGAAAGCTCTCTTTAAAAATGCAAGGCAGTGACAGAAAAGAGAGTGGAAGGCAGACGTATCTTTTTGTTGTTTTCATTTAATGCAAAGATTGAAGCCCACGGCGGGTGAGCGGATCGACTTCAGAGAGGCAGAAACTAAATCATTTTCACAAAGTGAGGTTCAAGTTAAAATACAGAAACCTATCCACTGTTGTACAGATTAACTTATCACCTAGTTAAATGGGCTGTCAGTCGGAGATGGCAGTGCTTGGCAGGGCGAATTCAAATGCATGTAAATTTCCCTGGTGGCTGACTAGCAAGTATGGTGGAGCTGTCAAGTGATGACATGAGAAAATGCATTAGCACTGTTAGAAATACATTGGAAGAGGATATCTCATGTTTTAATAACATTTGCACGGACAAATGATATCAACGACTGCTGAAATGCCGGACTAATAAAAATGCAGTGGGGAGAGGGGTGGTAAGGATGGGTTGGAAGTCATGGACCATTTTCTAAAATAGGCTTATAACATTTCAGGTAAACTTGTTTGTAACAGGGTGCCCCTTACAAAATTAGCAAATTAGCATGTAGATCCCCACTGGAGTCCCCAGTGCCAGCAGGCAAACAGAGCTTTATAGAAACAGTGTTTCGATAGCCTGGCCTGTCAGGTTCATTTGATCTCGCAACAAAGTGATTAAAAACATCAAAAGAGCCAATTACACAGTTCGTTTTGTTACAAGTAATGTGATACCTAACTGCCTCAGCCAGAAGACGGTAGTAATAATAGGTAAGTAAATGATCATGAATGTGATATTAAACCATTTATTGACTTATTTATTGAAAAGTTTAAGATATGCAAACATGATTTATGGGGCATGGATGCTGTTGTTTAGATATTCTCTACAGAAATATTACATGATGAAATGCTTAAATAGATAACGGTTCTCCAGCGATAAAAACTGTTCTCACTCTGCTCATGCAACCAAATATAAAGTAAAAAATGGAAAATGAACTCCTTTTGCTCTGTTTTTTCCACGCTGCATAATTTCACCTACTCCACATGCATTTTCAAACAAAAAAATCAAATGTATCTACACAATTTAACAAATGAAACTTTCCATGTTCAACATTGTCATCTCTTCCCTCCCTGTTTGAACATAAAACTCTCCTCAGTCCTTAGCTGTTTAAAATTAGATTTATTTTTCGTAGAAGTAATAATTTTAAATGTCTCTACATACATCCACCCTAATGCTTAGAACTACAGTAAAGAAATTGTACATTTACACCTGACAGCATTCACCCCAACAGGAATAGACAGGATACATTACAACATTTTCCAGTAGTAAGGGACTTTCTGAATAGCAGTTGAACAGCAAATAAATTAATCAAAAGTAGAATGAATCAAAATAGAAATATATGTAGTGGAGTATAAATTCTGACATAAAAAACACGATGGTGTGTATGAAATTATTTTAGGAGTAATACACAGATTTACATTGTTTTGTTATAGTGATTATGTTTACAGAAAGTATATGAATTTATTTTGTAATTATTTTAAGTGAATATTAAATTAAGTGTATTAATCTTTATATGTGTGTTTTGTTATAGTGATTATGTTTAAAGAAAGTATATGAATTTATTTATAATTATTTTGAGTGAATATTAAATTAAGTGTATTAATCTTTATATGTGATTTTCAGTATTTTTTTGTATAAGTATGATGAATAGCAGGAGTAGAGTTAATATAGATAATAATATATAATATTATATAATTATATATATATAATAATATAATAATGTTCAAATGGAAACTCTGCATAAAATGTTTTTGTGAAGCCCCTGTAATAAGAACACTGACAGCAAAAGTCTTCTGAGTAGTATTAGTAGTAGTGGTACTGTTAGTAGTCATAGTAGTATTGTTGGATGTAGAGAACAGAGCATGGTCATCCACAATCGAAGGCAGATACCAGCATATACATTTAACCCGTATCCTATTGTAAAAGGTGGACTAATTTGGAGCAGGTACATTTTGTGCAGTTTATAAATATATACAGAGTATTACTTATATTGAAGGATGGATGGTGAGCTATTACAGTATAAAAGAGAACCCCTTCCTTTGATAAATAAATGGAATGACTTTGTAGTGAAAATGAATGTTCTCATGGGACTTGGGCTTTGACCCCTTTTGTCATGTCATATCACTTTCTTTGTCCCATTCCGCTAGGAAAATGGAAGAGTTTAATGTAAAAAAATATATAATTCTGAAATGTTTAACATTCTAAACCTTTGAAATTTATGATCACAGAGAGACAGCTGTAGACTCTACATGACAAGTTTTTTTTTTCTAGCCATTTTAAAACCTAGCAAAATGAAATGTGGGTTTTTAAAATAGTTAAAAATAAGATAAACAAAACTGACCAGCTAGTAAGCAGGAATAGAGAACATCTTGTAGAAAGAGGAGGCATTGGGGGGCAGTCTGTTAGTGACTACAGTTTTGAGTGTCACAGCTGGGGTGATCTGTCTGTTTGTGATTCTTTAGGCATTGATTTACACTGTAGGGAGTTTAATTATACTGACTTAAAAAAAGTTAAGAGATGACATTTTGATACTTCAAAACACTCTTATAAATACCAATAGGAGTCCAAAAAGCCCTTGATTAAAATGCATAATGAGGCCCGGGAACTTAATTGTCATGTCGCTTCCATCAACCTTTCAGAAGCTTGACAATTAAAACAGCTTCTGCTAAAACTTTAATGAGATACAGTACATTGAGGATTGTAGAAAGAAAAAAGCAAAAGCAACGCTTCATCCTTTCTGAAACAACTTGCAACAGAACAATCCATTATTTTCCAACAAAAAAAGTTCTGTATGCAAATTATATCATCATACATTTTTAAATAAATCAATGAATTATATATAATTTATTACTTATGCCCTTGAAATAAATATTTTATCTGTTCCTTCTAAACCAAAGGATGCTCTCACAGAGTGCTTAAGCACAAACAGGTGAAAACTGGATGCAAGTTTTGGCTTTAGTGTGATCTTGATCAAAGCTCTTTCTTTTTTCCACTGTCATTAGCTGAAGCAGCATGACAGCCACCAATCCTCAGCCAATGATAAAATAACAAGTGAAAATGAGATTGTTTTTCACTGTGCTCAAAAGGGATTCATGTATAATTTCTAGTAGTCCTCAAAGGGCATTATCTTTGGTCACTGGGAGCTGAGCCAGGTGAAACTTGGGGCTTTATTTGTATCAAAAATGACTTATCCTAATAATTACATTTTAGAAAGCTTAGACATTGGAAAAAGCTTGAATTAAAAATCACTTGTAGTTTTTAAAGTCCTTGTTTAAATAACTCAATTAACATAATAGAGGGGAAATTTAAAAAGGACTTGGGTTAACTGTTAATTCTAAATTGGGCCCAAGCATGTGATTTGGTTCTGTGTTAGACCCCAGTCAAGTCAGGTGTTTGTGCCTGGTGCTGCTGCTAGAGGCTCTGGTCCCATATGACCCTGATTTAAGAATGTTATGCAAATTATGTTTTGCACATCCAGAGCAGATGACCGTTCTCATTGCACTTATTGATTCATATACATATGGAGCATAACTTAAGGGTAAATATAAACATTTACAAAAACTCTAGACAAAACATAAAGGCATTGACTTTGAACACACAGTGCTATCCTGCTGCCTTTAATCAACCAAGTAGAAGACATTGATATACAGTACATACAGTGGAAATGTTGCCAGTTATGTACATGAAGTGGATATTGTTATAATGAGTCATAGAATGAAAACAATTAATGTTGGTGTCAGTTTGTTTAATTCAAATTTTAAAAGCTGTCATAGTTGAAAAATAAAACCAAAATTGTTGTGAAACGGCAGATAATCTTTGCCTTTAAATACTATATGAGTGAAAGATGCTATAAAATTAATTTCATTAAAAAATATTTGATACTGGAATCTGAATATACATAATGAATATGTGGCAAAATACTTAACAGTGTAATATACTGTGCTCAGATCTACAGTATGTGACTTAATATTTCATGGATGCTTTCTCTTTGACTCCCAGTTGCACCAGCCGGCCTGTTAATTGGTTGTTATAGTAGGGCAATGCCTTGTAAAATGATTGGAGAGCTTTCTATTAGCTGTCCAGATGAATGTGGTGGGTTCTGCATCACCAAGTACATTACAGCTAGTATAATTTGCCAAGAGATCATTTTTGATTTATTTTAAAATCATTTGACGGCATGCTGCATCAGCCTTGTTTGATATTAACTGGTGCTTCTTATAGGGCACTTTACAATAAAAACACAACATAAAGGGAAAAAATATTTACATTTGGAACAAAGACAATTCAGGAGCCCGATTATTTATCCTTGGCTACACAGTGGGAGAATTGTCACCTCACACTACTTGACTTTCATCTCAATGATTATGTCATACTCCTTTAATATGTTGATATGTATATTTTCCCCAATTTCTTTTAGTGATACTTTGATGACTTGTTGCTAGAAAAAGTTTAAGTTCACCGTGATCCAGTACTATATAACTCAATATATGAATACTTTGGATGGTATATATGGTCTGTGGTTGTTGCCCTCAAGTGTTTTAGCATTAGAGTACCGTGGTATTAATTCAATGGTCGTCACTGTTACAGTAATTCTGATACTGTATGAACTCTTTTTCCAGTACAGAGCATTTCTTAACAGACTAATGCTATGTGTTAAGTTGATATTGAGAGATGTGAACTGAAGATATCTTAAGGAACAGCATGTGACCTAGAATATCTACTAATATTACCTTAACATGTCTATTTCTTTTCAAACAAATAGTAAGTTAAATTGGGTATGTAATAAGACAATTCTAGAAAAATATATATATTTAGATACAACTAAAACAGAACTGTAGTTTCAAAATACCTTAGCTGATACAGAAATCGCACATAGTAAATAAGTAATATTGTAGCCATCATGTTTTTGTCGTTGAGCTCAAAAAAACATCCTAAAGGAGAACAGGATACATAAAACTATCTATTATAATATGTCAGATATGTACATTAACTTCCAGGGGGAGGTAGTGACCAGTGCTTGAGAAGTGCTCTCTAAAATATTTACAGATAAGGTAGAAAATTAATACAGTCTGAGAACTCCACCCTCTGTGAACCCTGAGGTTTTGGGCAGCCAGTTGCTGTAGGTTTTGGTTAAATTAGCATGCTGTGCTCTTTGTTGAACCTAATTAAAAATGTATATCAGACATTGAGGATTTGCAATGATTTCCTATACAGTAGTTCAATGTCAAGGCTGCAATATTGACTCTGTCCAATACATAACATATGTGCAAAACACTTCATCTATAGTATGGTACATAAGCTGTACAGTAGATACCTAGTTTTCCCAGCATGTTATCTATTTGTCTGCAGATCCTGCCACCAAGAACCTCAGAATTTCAGATGATTGGCAAAAATCAGTGTGCACTGTGAATTAATGATAAGTTACTTAAAATGATTTGCGGCAGGAAAACTAGTTTGTGAACAATGTTGTAGCACTTAATAAAATAAGGCAAGTATTGTAATTAATATTTCTTTCATTACTGAGAATATGTGTCTCAAAAAGATTACCCGTTAAGATGAACTTTTTCTCATATATACATATTTGCAGCAAGAAAGTGTGCAGTACAGATTTGGTGTAAATTTATCATGCAATGAGCCTTGCTCTAATATACTCCCGGACTCAGTTCAAACATTTATGCATGCCAAGACGCACATTTGTGCATTATGGACTGTAAACACTTGCAGGGGGCGCTCCAGCTCCCTAAGCACTCAGTACAGACAGGCTCAGACACAAGTATAAAATAAAAAAAGATGATTTATTGTTGTGAAATGATTCTTGTGTTTCCCATAGTACCAAATGCACAGTACAGAAACACAATAGCACACATCAATACTTATCTTCTGTTTTCTTATCTCTCTCTCTCTCTCTCCGTCACTGGTCACTGTCTCCTCTGCTACTCCCTGCAAGCTTTGTCTCCTTCCTTTCGATTTTGGCTCCTTTTATATTATCCCCAGAAGTACTTCCAGTGTTCCCAACTCTCCCTAGTCGAAGTAGGGCCCCCCAGTCCCAGTGGCACACACAGAACCCAACAGCACTGAGACGAAGAACTCCAATTCCCATAGTACCCTGTGGGAATCTGTGTCACCACTGCTACCCCGGGGGGTTGCCATCTATCAGTCTGGAAGAGATACTGTCCTGTGTATGCTATCTCCCCCAGTTCTTCCAAGTTAAGGCTATTCCGGCCGACCCTCACAGCGTGCATTAATAGTGAGTCTACCATGTGTTTTTGCATGTTGAGACATTGATTGATGCATTTCTATATGCCACTCGGCATGCACCTGTCCATCATTTCATTGTCATTTGTGCCTGAAATAAAGTAATCTAATGTTGAAAAATAACTTTGGTGTCATGTCTTATTTTGTGCATGAGTCGTTAACTGTTGACTTGGGTGTGTTTGAGGTGTGTTGTGGTGTTGTTGTGATTCCTGCTAGGCTCTTGGCTTAAAATGAGGCTTTGCCTCTAAAATTTAGCCCCAGGCTTTGCTGAAGCCTGGAAACCAAAACTGGTTTCCCAAAATTTGGCCTTCACAGACTGTGAAGGAAAAATGGCTTGAAGAATACTCAAAAAGCTGCCAATAAGGACATGCCATAAAAACAAAACAATAGCGACTGGGAGCCCGATTGAATCGGGCTACAGATTCTACGTTTGTAAAATTAATACTTTCTCTGCAAAGAATTATTAGTTTTTTTAAGTCCTTGAAATGATTTTGTTATCATGACACTGATTTGTGCTTAAAATAGACCTTTTTGGCTGATGTAGTGAAGACCTTGATGTTTAAACGGGGCTGCGAGACGTGAACTCAGCTCTTCGGCGCACCTCATTTGATTTTTTCCAGCAAACAAATTTTCAAAACAAACTGTATTTTATGACTCTAATCAGAGTCGGAGTAATAATTATGTTGGTGTGGTCATTTTAGATCTGAGATCAGCTAAAATTTAAACAATGACCATTGTTAATACCCAGCTGTCATTACTCAGGTTGCCAATAGATATCAGAAGGACAGATGCTAAAACCAAACTTCCCAAAGACAGATTTCAACGTACCAAGCAAATGGTGATACATTCTAAATTACTTACGGTTCCGGAGCTCTCGAAGGGTTTAAGTCATTCGACGATGTTACTCCTGGAAAGTATGCCCCACCAAACCAACGTTCCAAAAACCAACCGAATTTTCTGTTATCTGCTCGAATCAACACCGACTTACTATACTTAGCCGTCCAGCGGCGTCACTGAAGCATTCGAACATTCTTAGCCAATCATGCAATAGTGCATCCGCGTTTGCCACATTGTGTTCTAACTACAGAGGCAGAGTCCCATTGCATGGTTCTAACTTGTATTGAGTCAAGGTATTGACGCGAACACCATACATATGGATAGTATCAAATTATATATAAGGATAGAACGTATATGATAAAAATGAATTATAAGTAAGGCTAAGGTGAATTGGAAAAGGTCATGTCTAAAAGGCAAACTATAGGAAATGATTGCCAGTCTAAAACCCAATAAACCTTTAGATAGTAGCCAATGTCCAAAGAACAAATGTCAACAAGAAAAGAAGTACTTACAAAAAATCTGGGATTCCACTTGGAAGTTAAAGCAGAACAGTTCACAAATCAGTGATTTCATGAAGGACACTAACCCTCAGCCCTGAATATAATAGGATGAGGATGGTCTTTCAGCTGTGACATCAAAAAAAGTCCCAACACCAGAGGTTCCAGGCACAATGCAGATTAAGCAATATTATGGAATATTCAGTACTAAAATATACAGCAAAATAAAGTAATAAAATAATATTCTCTGAAAGGTTTGAAAAGGTAATAAGGGAATCCAATCAGTAATATCTACTAAATAGTAAATACAAAAGGTAAAAAGATGAAATAAAACAAGAAAAACTGGCTACAGCATAGCAGATGCAGGTGTTTTGCTACTATAATGTGTGTTTTTTTTGGGCTTTCATACTGTATATGATTCTACAGCTGTTGTCGTCATACTGTACATATCTATATATGAAGAAGTGCTATGAATAATGCCAGTGGCATACAATTATCCTGCATGTACATTGTATGTGACCAAAAAATCTGTACATAAATTTGACCACCTTGCTCACTCATTCAAGGAGAGGACCTAGATAAGTGAGCTGTAGCAGCAGACAACACAGACTTTCCTCCAAGGCACATAGGACCGTGCTCAGCCCAATTTGTAGGAAACAGGATGGTTGCTAGGGATCTGTACAGGGTGGGCTTCCTGTGCTCTTCTGTTTCTTGATGAAAAATATTAATTTCAATGGGCCACTTCCACATGCAGATGTGGAGAAAACATGCAGTGTGACACCATTTTAAAAATGCATCGCATTCCTCCATAGTGATATGAATAAAGGGCTTTTTACTTCAGATTTTATTTTGGTTTTGGCATTATGACTATTATCTTATCATGCCTTCTGATTGGCCTTTTTAATGGTCCCTTTTCAAAGACGTTAACTTCCCAGTTGCACATTTCTTTTTCCTTTCCAAGAACTGAAATTCTTTTTTTTTTTTTCAAATGTGATCTTTACAACTGAATTAACAATGCATTAGACATATTAAAAAGAAAACAAAACACTACATTGTCAACATTTTGTCGATGAAAGGTTATTTCTTAAAGTCTTGCTTCTTACATTGGGAAACAATCAGTAGTCAAGCTAAAGCTGAGCTATGAGGTTATGAGAACATAAGGCTACCTAATAAAAACATTGAAATGGGTTAGGGAAACATAGAAAATGTATACAAGTTATCAAGGAAAATGTTGAAGCTCTGCTCCAAGTACTGGAAAAGAAGATTAACTGAAAAACTTCCTGAATATTAGGATATGGCCTGTAAGAACCAGTTCTGTGGTATCTAATGTTACTGTAAAAATGCACAAAAGAGTTTGCTGAATTTGTTTAGAATGTGAGTTCTCATAGCTACATAGATAATAGACGATTCTGGTTAACTCCTAAAGCTTACTTGTAATGGAACTTCCTTATTGCTCAGCTTTATCTCAACTGCAGTAGTAGAATTTTAGTCAGTCTTTAGTTAGGTAGAAACATAACTGTTTGACTCGACCTGTTTTCAGGGGGGTAATGCTGGCCTACAGTTTTCTGAACATTCATGTTTCACATCTGCATGTTTGATGTGTGAAGATATGACTGTATGTTTTATAGAGAACTTATAAGAGAAACTCAAAGAAACATAACAAGTTATACAAGCCTTGAACAGAAACATTTTTCTTTTGTATTATAAATTGTTCTTTTTATTTTTGTGTAAACTGTTTTGTTTTGAATTCTAACTAAGTCTTTTCAAACGAAGACACATGAACTGTGTAATTATGTGCATGCGTACATCTCAATGAGTCACACTAATTGCCTGAACCCCATGAGAAAGCAGAAGCTGTGGAATTTTTGGAAACCAGTCGATCGCAGCTACAGCCCCCAGCTCTTCTTACTTATGGCTTGCCCCGGCCCCTCCTTTCTCTGTTTATCTGCAACATCAGTCATGCAGCAGTCACATGATGGGAGGGACAGGAAATTTTTGCTGGAACTCTTTGTTCCAGGATTGCAGTTGCGTTTCTGCGAAAGCCGCAATTCAAGCTTCTGTTTGATTTTCAAAGCTAAGCTTATTGTATTCTTGGATGCATCACAGACATCATGACTGACCATTGCATCTTTCAGTTTCATCCAAAAGACGATTAAAAAAAATAATATGCCGTTGAAGGTAAATGTGTAATCACATTACAGATTTATTACCAGATCTCAAATTCAACGGCAGAATTTTTACTGTAGACTACATTCAGGTGCGTCAATAATAAAAATGAAGAAGAAACTTTGCAGATAAGCCAGGGCCAGGATGTTCAGTGTGTAACATGGAAGTAGTCCATTCTTGAGAGCAAGTAAATCGTAAAAGCTCCCATAAATGTATCAGTGGTTTAGGTAGTTGGCTGATGCAACCATTAGAGTCTCACAAGTAATGTTCTTGATGAACTACATTTGGTTGTTTTACTGTTTGATTTTGACCTAACACTGCTTCTGGACTTCTTTATTCTCATAATTCTGCTAGTAATTAGCACATTGATTGTTAACTTATTAACTTGGGTCTGAAGGTTTCCAATATTCTCTGACAAAAGCAACATTCTTAAAAAATTTTAACCTTTAAGTCACTCATTTTAAATCACTTGATCTTTTGTAATTTAAAGTGAGCATGTTATTAACTTTGATTTTCTGAGTGACAGAGTTTGAAAAAGCAAAACTGAAAACAAAAAGCTAAAGGCAAGTGGGGATTGATTGATCAGGTAAGTTTCTGTAAACAAGCTAAACAAAAATGGAAAATGTAATTTCAGAATCAGAAGTTCTTGTCAAAATATTTTATTTCTTTTGGTAAAAGAAAGCATTCCCTTTATTTTTAAGTAAAGTTCAAACAAGAAGTATCAACAACAAAATAAAGAAAATTGTCAAAAAATATCTCCAATAGCTATATATCTTGACAGTGTGAGTCATTGTCCAATTGTTTTCCAAATATCAGAATTTACTAAATGGATAAACCAAAAGTTCCTGTTGACTGACTTTAGCAAGAGCATGTCTTATCTTTATTTTTAAGTGTATTTCAAACAGGGAACCTTTAGCAAAAAAGTGTATGGAAAATTGGCAAAAGCAAAAAGAAATAATGTCATACAGCTGCAGATCCTGACAGTGAACTATTGATCAGTTGGTTGCCAAAAATCAGAAATAACTAAAAGGATAAACCAAAAACTCCTGTCGACGCTTGAGATGACCTGAATAATGGGATGCTTCTGCAAGCATGTTATTAATTTTTTGTATTGTACAAAAACAAAAACTGTAAAAGTTGGTATAAAAGTTTCTAGCTAGGGTAATATTTTGTTGAGTGATTATAAAAAGTTCAATAACATTAAAGAATTATGATGTGTTCAATCTATTAAACAAACCAAAAATAAAAGTAATCCCCCTCTAATCAGGAATTTTTTTCTCATAGCCTGGGCTATTAGATAGCCCTTGACATATTTTGCGGATTATATTTACATGTAATAATTTTAATTATTTTTACATGTGAGATATTTTCTGAGGAAAATGTTGTTAATAACAGTAGTTTCTCTTATTTCTATATAATATTATAGTTTTACAATGGAGTAGTTTTACAATTAAACTCCAAAAGGCAGGATCTTAAAGTTATTATTTTATTTGTGGGCAGGGGCAGAATAATTAACCATAAAGACATACAGTTGTTATGCTAAATCCTCTCCACCCTACTGGTTTACAATCATCTTTTTCTGCCTTGTTGCTTTGTTCTTTGTTTAATGGCCTTTCTTGGTTCACTAATGTCTAGGAAGAACCTCAGCTTTGTTTGTCTTGCTTGCTTGCCATCCATTCTTTTGCATTTTAATTTTTTTTTCTCTCTCTCTGTTGCAATTTATTGATGATGAAATTTCTTATGCATGTAATTTGGGTTGTTCTGCTAGAAACGTCTGATCCAATACTAAGTCATTGTAGAAATTTATGGTCACTTTCCTCAAACCAGCCCTTGCATTTCTTGATAGAAATAAAAAAAAAACAAGTATCACTTTAGGTGCTGATGCTATTGAATTTGAGATCTTAAACATTATGAACACTCTGGCACTGTTCCTGGTTTGAGCTTACATTTCATTCACTAAGGCACTGACAGGAGAGGGTTTATTTGATTCAGTCTTCCAAGGCCTTCAGAATTGATCTTTTGTTAACATTGCTTTTGCTGCATCCATCATTGGCAAACCAGCTTAAAAGACACGATAGAGTAGATAAGTCAACAAATAATCACTTCTGTAGTAGTCAGTTTCACTAGTTCTACTTATACTTCAGTCTGATGTTATTGTGGGCACGGATGATGACATCATTTTCTCGTCTCACTGCTGTCTTTGATGGTATTATCCTAATATTTTTAACTTGTTTTTTTTGGTAATAATGTCAATAGTTGCAACATTTAAAAAAAATAATGCTTTTGGAGATGACATATTCTAAGCCTTCTTTGATAATGGTTCCATTCCAGAGTTTAGCATCTTTTACAGCACTATCTTTGAAGCATGCACAAATAATAAGCCTTTCCACTTTCAATACAACATGAATAATATTGACTTGGAAATTCTGTTCATACAATGGTGGCATATTGGCTTCCTTTTTGTTTAATACTAATAACCAAGATATGAAGTGCCAGTTCATTCTAACAGAACAGTCACAGAGTTTTTGGGAAAAAAGTCCATGAATTTGTAGTAAACTCTCTTAAGTAAAATGTTTTGCTCTAATTTTGTTTTACAGGATTAGGGTATAAACTGTTAAAGTGTGCAAATTTATTTATTCCCAGGTTTAGACCAATGCACATTTCCAGATCAGTCTTTTCTCTTTTTCCATTTCCTGCTCAGTTTTAACAGAACTAATCTGAGGACTCTCAATAACCCTATTACAGCTATACAAGAGGCTCCAAAATGTTTTTCATCTCTATATCACCAGAATAAGCATTCTCATTTATACAAACTTTTTGGCAAGAACCTGGAAACAAGAAAGTTAACTTTTTGAACCTACTTAAAAGTATTAAAGTTGTCTTGGACGTCATCTTCCATGGTCTTTTTCAGAGAATGATTTTAGAGGGAGCACAGCAGACAACACATTCTTATGCCAGACCCCTATTGTGCTTTTCATTTTCCCTTCAGAGAGGAGAATATTGAAAAGATGCTGCCAAGTCGTTTTGTTCTCATAATATGTTAATGGGCAGTAATTTATTTCTGCAGAAACCTGTTGATAAACAGTTTTCACATTCTTACCATATTCACTCACCATTTTCTTTGGGTATTCAAGTTTTACTGCTACATTCCAAAGAACTTTGTTCAAGTTTATTGGCAGCTGTGTACTGTACTGTATATGTGAGTGAAGGTGTGCAAAAATAAATGTCTGCAAAGGACCTCATACAGATGTTAAATACATTGACAAGGCAGTGCTGCAAAATAATTGCAGTTTATAGCTTTTCATTTTTGCTTTTCAAATAAAGTCTTCATGCCATTAAAATAATGTTCATGATTACAAAAATAGGCCAGGTTTATTGTTTTTCAATCACAATGTTCTTGTTTCTCCCATGCTGGGTTTTATTGGTCTGGCATCAGATTTATAAAATAAAAAGAGGTTTGAAATGTGTGTAGGCAGCTTTCCAAGCAAAAGTCAAGATTTATAAAAGAAAACTTGACAAGAAAACCTATGCATATTTACGGCGACTCTGACCCATCCATATGCAACATTTTGGACAGACGGGGAAATGACCTTGATCAAGCAGGAAAATGCAGCCAAACCAACATGATGGCTCGTGTGTATAATAATTCATATCACCAAGCGGTTACTGCAGTATGACAAACATATTAAACCTAAAAAGTGATGAATATGATGTACAGACTTCATTTTGTATCGCTTTAACGAGGACCAATGCTGCATATTTACACTGGAGAACTTTATTATTTTCACGTCAGTTTATGTTTAGCTCTCTGTTGTCATTTCTCAGGATTAGAAAGCAAGTTCAGTAAAAATACAGGCATGATTCGCACAGACAAAGTGCAAGGGATCGGGCTTTTGGTGTCAGGCCCATGATGATGACTGGTTTATGAGACGATTCATACTTTCAAAAGCCATTCTTGTTGAACTGTGTGCTAAAAATGGCCTGGCATTAGTAAGACATACTGGAAGACTTCAGCCTACACCTGTTTATGCCGAAGTTTTAGCAATGGTTGGCTTTCTGGCAGCAGAACCCTACCAGAGGGAGCTGGCCGAAAGGTCAGAAATATCTCAACCAAGCTTCAGCTCCATCATGCCTTTTGTGCTTAAAGCCAGCAATGACTGACAAGGTGCTACATTCAGTATCCATATGATTTGGTTGTACACACCAACATAAAAAGGAAATTTGCAGCAGTGACTGGTTTTCCTAAAATAATCTTCACAATTGACAGCACTGATATTGCAAAACGTGCACCTAGCGATCACAAAGCAGTTACATTCCATTAATGCACAAGTCATCTGTAAGACCAAGATGAGTCTGACAAACATGGTGGCTCAGTGGCATGGGCCAAACCATGATTAATTTATTTTATGGCAAAATAGCATTGGCAGAAGACAACTGATGGTGCTGTACATACGTGAAGACTGGCTTGTTGGTAAGATAACTGGCTGAAATCTCAATGTTTCCAATGTAACATGTGATAGTGGCTGCCCACTCAGACACTGTAGCCCTACTGTAGTTTCCCCGACTCCAGAGTGCAGAGCACTACAGTTCAGTGTGGCGAGCACTATAGACCTTCTCTTCTCAAATGCAGGTGGCACTGTCTGGTCGCATCATGTGAGAGGCGGCTTTATCAGCCAATGCAGGTTTGCAGCAACATGAATGCATAAGTGTGAAGCTTGTTAGCATGGTCCGTATTTTATGTTTGCTTCAGGGTAGCAAACAGGTGGGATTTGAGGTGCATTCAGGTATACACATTTACACGATGACTTATGATTTATAAAGGGTAAGTTATGTAGAAATGTGGGCCAATATTTAAAAACTTGATTTTTTTTTTTTTTAGAATTTGTTTTCCTGTTTTATATATGAAACTTCTTGTCATTATTTGGGGTGTGAAGTATTCTAGAATTTCCATCACATACAGTATATATACTCTGGTATAGGTTTATTATACTAGTGATTCTGTGCTGCACTCAATAATAAAATGGGTAAAATGGGCAAAATGAACAATTAATTAAAAAAAAAAAACTGTTCTTTGACCATTTTCTTTGACTTCCTCAAAGTCTCACAGAAACAGAGGATGGTACTTCAAAAGAATTTCTATTTCCACAATTCTTTTGGTGCCTCAGAAGATTTCTATTTCGACAATAGACCCGTAAAAGTCCTAAGATTCTATTTTCCATGAATTTAGGCCACATGTGTGCTAGAAAGGTATTTTACCTGTGGCCATAAAATGATATTATTGTAAACTATTGAGTTAATTGGCAACAGCCACAAAACTAAAAGCCTCTAGACTTGTTTGCAATCTAACACACATCAGACACTCCTTATTTGATATAGCTTCTTTACTATAGTGAGCAAAAAAAAGCCTGTTTGCTTATATTTTTGCAATTAGAATATAGGCAAGTTTTTATGAATTGGTCAAAGTCAAAAAGTAGAGAAATTATGTGGCAGTCTTGTGGTTTCCTTTCATTATCCCGTACTGAAAGGTGTTGTTATACTGTTCTCTTGTAAAACTGTGTTCCATGTGTTGTTCAAGTCACAGTATTTATAGTAGAAGTGGCAAAATGTCTAGTGTGTTAATTAACACGTGAAAATGTGTATATAAAAACAGTGTTCCTCCATACTCACCTTTAAATATTCATTTAACTCCATAAGATATAATTTAACACTGATAATTTGATCTGTGCAGATAGGTGATTATTAATCGATTAGGACTCTACAGGCAGTAGACAAACAATGCAACATACAATGAAGCTGGATGTTCAGCCTCCCCAATAACTTATAGCCTAGTATAATACTGAGTCATTATGCTCATTTTAAGTGTTTGCTCCATTGGGTCATCACTAGAGTATTATCATAAAATGTTATTTAAATGATTTTGAACTGTATTAATGCTTGCAGTACAGTTATTAATTTAATCGGGAATGAAATTAAATTGAACCAATTAAATTTAATCAGACTTATTTTGCAGGTAAATGCCTAAAGACATTGCACTGTTAAAGGACCTACCTTACACCTCCAATTAACTTACCGCCATGAGTAAATATTAAATTAGATCTTAATTGCTATAAACAATGATGATAAACTGAGTGGCTACAATTAAAAGAGCAGATGGATTACCTATTAAGATGGGACATTTTGTCTGTAATGCATCACAGCTGAAGTCTGTGGTTGTTCCAGTCCCAAATTATGAGTAGCTCTCCCTGGGGGTATTTCGACTTAACTTTACAAGTGTCTCCTTGTTTAAGTGTGCGACGCTGTACTAATGCGTTTGCTTATCTTCCATCCTCTATCAAAATGCACCAACCATAAAAGGTTTCCTGAGTGTGATAAATAAGCATATATTGTCAGTATTTACTTTCCCAGAGCAGTTTGTTGCTTGAGTCATTGACTACTTTGTGCAAGTTGCTTCTGACCTCTTTATGCATCTTTTGAGAGGACTGAATGATTTATAGACACAAACCTAAGTAACTATAAAAAGTGAAAACATGGGGAAACGTCTAAATTCAGATCTAATAGCTATACATTTGCTCAAAAAGTACAAGTGATGGAAAGCCTAGAGAAACAGCACCTTTGACTTTAAGCTATCATGTGACACAGCACTAGATTAAAAATCACCCAATTTGCCCAGTGTGAGTTATTCCTCCTATCCTCATGCTGGCACAAGACAAAAAATGACGGATAGGTGACTTCTCTCATCATCTGCTGATGCCATTTTCTGCTTGGCAGGCCTGACTCACCCCTGCTGAGGTAGAAGTCACACGTAACACAGGGAACAAAGTGAGCCTGCCAGCCTGGCTCTATTGGTTTTTGGCAGATGAAACCATTGTTGGCAAGAAACAATAACCTTCCATTAGAAAATAAAAAAAGATGACAGTGAAAGATGTTTCCATTTTTATTCATTTTTGCTTCCAAATGGTGTTCATTTTAAAGGGGCCTCAAGGCTTTTTTGCCCAGTGGCAACAACCTGGAAGGGTGGTTAAAAAGGACACGGTATTATGCATTTATTTAATGTGCACTAATCTGAACACTCGTATGGCTGTTTTTGATTTCTCAATAAAATAGACTCCTTGAATCAAATGTGATTTAGGGATCAGACATGGTTCTTGCAGATTTAAATTAGAGTATGCCCTTCCTGAGCCAAAGATAATGAAAGTAAATAGAAAATGTGGGGTAGGACACTTTTATTTGCTGTTTGAACAATAGCTACTGCTCTTTTTTATTTATGTAAACCCACTTACCCTAGTAAATAGTTGTAGCCTTGGGCACAAGGCAGGGTTCAGTCCTGGATGTGACACCAGTTTATAAAACGGCACACTGAGGCACCCACATTCACTTATATGAGACTAATTTAAAATTGCCAACTAACCTAACATTAATATCTTTGAGATGTGTGAGAAAAACTTTAAAACCCAATGGAAATCATAAATAGATGTTGGGAGAGCATTTGAATTTAATCTCCTAGGTTAATACTGTTTGTTTGTCGAATTTTTATTTTATTTTATTTTATATATGCACTGAAGTGACTATTTCCTTTTTAGTGTTATGAAAAACTGGAAGCCAAGTTATACAGAATGAGGCACCAGGCTTGTGCAAACCTTGGATGAGATGCTGAACAGCCATGTGCACATGTTCATACACCAGAAATGTTTTTAAGTTATCAGCATGCTTAATGTACAATTCAATGCACATGATTTTGAAATTAGGGGAATCTCGGACTTCTCAGAGAAAACTCACATGGAAACATATAAACATCACTATGAAACCATAACATGTGAACAGAGTCTATTGTTGTCATCATGTCTGTCTGTCCACATAACACAACTTGGTTTCCAGTAGACCAATTTTGTTGAAATTTGGTATACTTCAAGGAAATTAGTCAGAGATTAGGAGCACGCACTGATACAGTGCATTGCTGCACCCACCACACAACAAACCAACTCAGGATCCAGATTAGGACCCAAGTGCAGACATGCAACGGGTGATACCTCAGCACCACACTAGTTCAGATGGAATAGAACCAGTGTGAGGTTTTTTACGGTGGCTGGAGTGCCAATTCTGCCACCAACCCCCACGTTTTTCCCCGCAGGTTGGAGGGCCTACATGCAGGGATGGATGTAGATTAACATCATATCCAGGATGGAGCAATTGCAGGTTAAGGGCCCTGCTCAAGGGCCCAACAGGGCAGAGTCACTTTTGGCATTTTACAGGATTCGAACCGGCAACCTTCTGATTGCCAGTGCAGATCCCTAGCCTCAGAGCCACCACTCTTCCTTAAATTAGTCAGAAAAGTTCAATATTTGTCTAGACATCTATAATACATTAAGCTATATACATTTTTGTAATAAAAAAAACCTACCACTTAAAATGCATTCGTAATATTTAAAAATCATTTAATTTGATACAGATGCACATTTTGTGCAAGCATTACCACACACATTCCGGTGCAGCCTGAACACATCATCAATGATGTTCTCTGGGGCCATCGGGTGTTTCGGGTATTTTGAACATCATACACCCTCGCCCAGGCGACTCAACCAGAGTTGATCAAAATCCAGCTTGTGTCAGGGTAGCCTGTGTGCTCGACGAATCTCCCCTCTTAATCCAAAGCTATTGTGAAGTCTTCTGTGCAGCTTCCATGATGTTTTTGATGGCCTTCCTGTTGTGTAGTCCTGTAATCCCAAGGATCTTGAGGACGCAGGAAAAGACCGGCCTGCAAAACCTCTGCAGCCTTCTTCAATGGGCTCACATCGCACCTTCCATCCGCAACTCTCACACATGCCCACTAGCCCTTCATACTTGGCGTTCTTGGTCTCAAAGGCTTCTTCCCTCTGTTCTTCCCAGGGAACAGTTAATTCTAGCAGGACCACTTGTTTTGTTGAATCAAACCACAGGACCAAATATGGTCTGAGAGCAGTTACTGCGATGTTGCTTGGAAATTTTAGCTCCCTAGGTCAGCCTTCAGATGCCAATCCCATACTGAAGCAAGCAACCCATATGAAGTGGTATGTTTTGGCTGTGACTTCTGCCCTGCCTTAAAAATGGGATTGCTTGTTTGGTTGGGACTTGCTCCTCCTTGTTGTTGATCCCTGATCAGATGGACTCTGCTATTGCCCTCAGCACCTGATCGCCAGTGATACTGTCCTTCCTGGGCCTTCGGACAGCAGCTCAAAATATACTCCAGGGATCCCCTCTTCTTGCACAATGGGCATACTAGTGCATCTATGAGACCTCCGCAGCAGAGGTTTGATGGGCTAGGAACGACATTATACACCAATTGAATCAGGAACTTAACCTGATATGGCTCAGCTCTCCAGAGCTCTGACAAAGTGACCATGCAACTCATAACTTGCTCCCATCTGGTCCATGCACCCTGCTGTCGCATTCATATCAGCCTACTTGAGCACTCGACTTCCACTTCTGTTCGTACCTCTTCCCTGAGCAGTTGATGTCTGTCCTTGCCTTGTGCTTTCTTTTGTTGTGGTTTTAGGATATTACCAAGCCCATCTCATCAAGATGCCAGTACTCCCATCGGTGATTTGTGCTGTAAACATGCTTCAGCCTGGATTATGGCCTGGTGGGCCTGCCGTTTTCTCCCAGTCCTGACTTCGATGCCTGCTGCAGAGACTTTGATGTAAGCAGAGTCTCTGTACAGCAGCACCTCTCTTGCATGGATTACCCGGAACTCCTCTGACAAGCTGCTAAAAGGGAGCTGAAGTATGTTTTTATGGCCCAACCACCTGCACTGGAAATGGCTGATCTTCCTCACCAAGCTCTCGACTATCATCATTGGGACCTCATAGACCAGCAGGGGCCAGAGAATTTCTTACAAGATACGATGCTGATAGATCCAAGTCTTGTATTTCCCTGGTAATACTGACTTGTCCACTGCTATTAACCATGCCACTAAATCTCTGTTGGTTGAATTTATGGTTGTTGTGTCCCTCAGGGTGCAGTCAAAGACTTTACCCGGGCTCTTGACTATCTTCTTCATGACAGATGGGATCTGGATTACATTTAATGACAAATGGTACTCTGATCTGTGACTTTACCCTTTTACAAGACCAAAGACCTTGACTTGGCTGGCTTAAAACTCATTCTTGCCCAGGTGATGAGTCGTTCAAGGCCCAGAAGAATCCATCTGCCTCCAGGAACTGGTGTAGTTGCTACAACATAAAGGCTATTATGGGTGGCTGTCTGACTCCTGACCTGGTCAGCGGACCTCTGAACTCTACTCCTGCTGACTTAACAAGCATGTTCATTGCTACTGAAAACAGGGACACTGAAATGGTACAACCAGTGAGGGTAATTCCTTTTTCCAGCTGGTGCCATGCTGATGTTGTAGTGCCAGCTGTGACTCTCAGGTAAAATCAGCTGTAATAGTCTTGGATGAGGTCTCTGATGTTAACTGGAATATGATACGTGGTTAGTGCTATCTCCACAAGCCTGTGTGAAGTTGGTCCTTATGCTTTTGCGAGGTCCATCCACAAAACAGCCAGGTCCCCTTTGCCTTCCCTTGGTTCTTAAATCAGCTAAGTGACACCACTCCTGTCCTGGCACCTCGGGGACACCACCCTTCTGTACTGATGTATCTATAAAAGAAGTCATCAGGAGGAACTCTGTCTGGCTTCATGTAATGATCCTGAATAAAATTTTCCTTTCTACACTGAGGAGTGAGATCATCCTGAACTGCTCCTTTTCCACTGAACTCTCCGATCTTAACTACTGATTAATTTACTGTTTCAAATTTACCTTTGGAAGATTTTCTTTCAACCTCTATACTTTATACACTTTTCTCTTTTACTCCTGGTAGAAAAACAGATCTCCAAAACAAGTATTTGAAATATCAGCAGAGTCTGCACAGCCAGAAACACAGTGAAACATCAGTGGCTTGAACCAACCTCTGCCACATCAACTCTATTATTCAGCTGCATGAAGTCATTCCAGGTGTCTTAAATGATCCTAGTAAAAATAAAAAGTCATTTACCTTATATAGTGATGGATAGAAGAGGAAAGAAAATCTCTAAGTATAGCTCAGTAAACCATTATGCATATAATGAATAAAAATGTACAACAGTCTTTCTGTTACACTAAAAATAACTTAATGGCTGCATTATCTGCACATTGTATTCTGTATTTCACTGACATTGTGCCATTTTTCTGATAACTTAAAATGACCTGTTATCCATCATAGTTCATTACAGGCAACAATTTTAGCTTGACATTTCAACATAGATTTAACTCTCCATCAGGTGCGTCTTACAAAAATTAAATTATTAGGAAATACAGTATGAACTGCAATGAGCCATAGACCCTCCACAACCAATAACTAACAAATCCACAAGAAATGCAATTTTTACATCACTTGAGTTGTAGTTTTCTACCTATGAAAGCTATGCTAGCCATCACAAGCCTACCTGGGCTTGGTATTTATCAAGACAATATGGCAAAATCTGTATATATAATTCACTAAGGCAAGACACCCATGGAAAGCACGCCAGAAGGGGCGTGGATTCACTAAGCCGCCAACAAGTAAGACGCCCATGGCGCACGCAGGAAGGAGCCATGGCCACCAACTCTAAGACCATTGGATACGAAGACAACTCGTAGAACGACGTCCACCAACTCGGACGCAATGACACAGGAAAACCCGTGTCATTTATGTTCGTCTGTCGTAGAGTCCACATGCAACTCTGAGCCACGTTGACTGTTCATAGAGGCATGTTTCTCGCGGAAGTGAATCGCTATATGCAGCGTGTAAAACAGTTTGCGAGGGGTATCCCATGGGATCTTTAAAACAATCCTTTAAAATTGAGGTTAAAACACAATGAAGGAAGCAGCCTTTAAAAACCAATAAGCCCTGTGCCTCTGTTTCATTACCATCTCACCTGCTTCACCAATGCAGGCGCTGCAACAGTCGAGACGCTCTCTCAGCAGCTGACCTTCTCTGTGTCTGACCGGTTCACACAGAGGCAGCGCCAGAGACAGACAGAGGCACACACACAGGCAACTGGTGGGCGGCTCTCCGTGAGTTTCTCTTGCGAGCGGGCACATGACCAGGCGGTGTGTATGCTTCGAAAACGAGGGTGGACGCAGCATGCGACCGGGCACATGACCAGGCAGTGTGTATGCTTCGAGTGCGAGGGTGGACGCGACAGGACCATCTAGGAAAAATCATGTCGCGGATGTGAATCGCTGTATGCAGTGTGTAAAACAGTTTGTTTGTCGCAGATGTGAATCGCTGTATGCAGCGTGTAGAACAGTTTGCGAGGGGTGTCCCATGGTCTTACAGTTGTTGGGAGGGTCTCTGTTGGTTGCTCTTGCGAGCGGGCACATTACCAGGCAGTGTGTATGCTTCGAGAGCGTGGGTGGACGCGACTGCACCATCTAAGAAGAATCATATTTGTCGCGGATGTGAATCGCTGTATGCAGCGTGTAAAACAGTTTGTCTCGAATGTGAATCGCTGTATGCAGCGTGTAAAACGCTGCTACAGTCGTATCCTCAAAACCAACCCCATTTGGACAACTGTGTCTTTCAGGAGGTGTTCACCCATCGATACATAATTATGCGGTTTATGCTATACGCCGCGGGTTAGCTAGTGTTATTAAAAACTTGTATTTCACATACTGTATTAATACAACACTAATTGCCTTGTTTTATCACTTTTATTTTTGGATGTGACCATTTATAACAAAATATTTAATAAACAATAATGTCTCTGAATGTTATTTTGTAACTTTTATACACATCATACGCATCTTGGGTAATAAGATGACAGAGTGGATAATGTTTCTTCCTTACAGCTCTAGAGGCTTAGATTTGACATAGTGATATGGTGGCACTGTGCTTGGTGCAGTTACCTTGCGGATCCAAGGGTTGGGGTTTGACTCCCTCTCTGTTTGAAGCTTACAAGCCATCTTCAGTTCTGTGTGGGTTTTCTCTTGGTACTTTTGTTTCCTCCTACATCACAAAAATGTGAATATTGGATCAGCTCTGAATGTTGGATTAATGATCAGCTCTAAATACTGTCCTGAACTGATCTTTGCTTTGCTCTGTTATGCCAGGACAATGGGTTCAGAAAATGGATGGATATTACTTTTGAAGAAATGTAACTAGAAATAGCTAAGCTGTATACAGATTGACAGTAGAGTAATTGGAGACTTGGAAAGTGTCTGCGATAGCTGGCTGAAGAAAAGACAGATTTTACTGTTGACTGCAGTCTGACCATCATCTCCTCTCTTCTTAGCACAAGCTTTTAGTCAGCAGTATCACTTCTTAATAGCTACTTGACTTTGCCCCTCTGTGAGGATTTGCCTAGTTAAACAAGGTATTAAACAGTGAAAAACAAGCTAAGCTGTCAATGAAATGCTCCGTGCAGTGACAGTCAGAATCACATTTAGTAGACGTTTATACACAAAGTGGATCAGACAGATCAGAGCCTCCCACAAGGTTGAAATTGCAAAATGTTGGAATCTGATCATCCTCTCATAAATTTTAAACTGTATTACTCTTACATAAAATCCAGCATGTAGCAACTTCAGTATTTCAAATTTTATGTATGTCTGGATCGAAATTATTGCGCTGTTTGATGTTGGTGCTAAACAATACTCTTTATAATAAATATTTATCTCAGCTTGCAAATAAAAACATTATATAATCAGTTATTTAGTAAAGCCTCAATGAGATATTTATCCTTTCTAACTTTCTCTAATGTTTATCTTCTACAATTTGAAGTTTTATGTAATCCTCAATTATACTATACTATGGCTCCCTGAGCTATTAGTTATTATCCCTGTGATTTGAGCAAAGTAATGGAGGTGCTGGATGTGCTGCTGTGCTGTCTGCGCCCCCTTTTGGTTTACATCACCATCTCTGTAGGAGATAAAGTATTCAGAAATGTGATTATATTGATGTACACAAAATAATTATGTCAAAATATGGTTGATACATGCTGTGACTGCAGCATAGTTTGAAATGAATTAGAAATATACAGTGCATTTACAATAAAAATTTTACCATTTAGTAGCAAGTTCAGCATAAAATCTGGTTTCTACATAAGTCTGTAATGATTTGGTACGTTCACAACAGGCATAAGGGGAAGCACAGTTTGTCTGGCCTCTAAACACTCATTTTAGTTGTCTGAATTTTTTTTTGTTGTTTGCGTTTTGCTTTGTGCAGTACCCACTTTTTATGTTGAAGGGATTCAGCGGTGCACCAGAGAAAGAAGAAATGTTGAATGCAATTTGGAGACTTTAATCTCTAATAAACTTCTTCAAATGGGTAAATAGCAAAGAAGCAGAAAACAGGCATCACTGCAATTTAAAACAGGGCACAAAAAACTGTGAAATGTAAAATTAACACCACCGTAATTTTTTCCATAGTAACAATTTGGATAAATCCACACATATTAATCTGTTAAGTTAAATTTAATTCCAGAACGCCTCCTTTAGAGTTCTTCATTTTAATGGACTCGAACTTGAAATCAGGATGTTGGCTTTATTTTCAGGTTCTATTTGAAATGTATGAAATGTTATCGGTCATTATTCAGTATTTCTGCTTTGGTTTTCTCCTGGTACACTGCTGTACTTTCACATCCCGAAGAAGTGTGCATATTGGGTGAATTTATAAATTGAAATTGTCCTAGTGTGGGTGTTTGTGTGAGTGCTTCCCTAAAAGCTGGTTTCAGCTTTTCCCCAATAGTTCTGAAATAAGCTCTCCCTCTCTATATTTGAGAAAAGAGGTTTTGGAAAATGTATTGATAGACTAACTAGATAGACTGATTATTTTACCTTATTCAAATAAGCTTTGTGTGGCCCTTGATGACAATAAAAAGCAGGGATTTTCAGTGGCGTACCAGGCTAGCATAAGTAGTGGCTTACCAAAATGACCTGGCTCATACAGTAGGAGCCTGACAGTCAGTTTACTCTTTACTGGCAATAGTAGGGGCATCCATCTGCTTTATGAACCTGCCTTTATCAACAGTGGAGCCTGAAAGAGGTCATTCTCAATGATCAGTTTAACCTAACATGCACATTTTAGGGAGGGGATGATAACAAAATACCCAGAATAAAATCGAGAAGATGTACACCTGATTCTGGCCAAACACTGGACCTGAAGATGTTAGGTTGGAGTGTATTACACTCCAAAACTATCATAACACCCAACAAGTTGGTCCGTGCATTCATTTTCTAAATTGACTATCCGGTTCAATGTCATAAGAAGCTTATGCAGTTACAAGGCAGGAACCTGAATATGGCACCAGTTTATTGCAGTGGACATATTCAGAAAGAAACACTCATAATGTGCCAATTTGAATTCACCACTTTACCCAATATGTATGTCTTTTGAATGTGGGAGAATACCCACAGTAGCTGGAGAAGTGCCTACACAGACAAGGAGAGAAATAAAACACTCCCAGCCTGTACACCATGAGATTAAATAAAGCCATGAATCAGCAGTGCTAACCATTATGCTTCAGTGATATCCACCAGCAGAAAGTCCAACCGTCCATCTGTACGTTTTCTGACCTGCTTATCCAGTTCAGGGTCTTGGAAAGCAGGAGCCTCTCAAGATTGACCGAGCGGTGAGAAATAACCCTGGAAAAAGTACCAGTGCATCACAGGGCCCACTCGTACAAACTTCCCACTTCAAATAACGCATAGCTCTTCAGAGTATGGGAGGAAAACCTAGAGGATCATCTGGAGGAATCCACACGAAGACAAAAGGTTGCCGTGTCAGCTCCACACAGGCAGGGTTTTGTTTTGAGATTCAAACTATAGACTCTGAAGTAACTCTGATGTTACTTTGTTACCCAACAACAGTAAGTCACTAATATAAAATGTATTATTATTATTGATCTATTGAGTGTGATACAAATGAGCTAATATGAGACTCAAAGGCAGCACCTATTTATTGAGAAAATATTTGACATTATTTCATCATGTTTGTCTTTGCATTGCCATTTTACTGTTGAGGGTGCCATTTAATTAGGTATTTCAAATGGCAACACACTCACATATATATATACTTATACATATATATAGTGAATACTTTTTGGCTAATTACGATTATCTAATGAATTATTTAAATGTATTATTTTTTTATATCTTATAACTGATAATATGTCTGACTTGATCAAGTCTCTTGTGGCTGCTTAACAGGTGTTGTACTGAGCTCTGTAACCTCAAGCATCTGAATGCTCACCACCTGAACTGCAGGTGCAGCGGCCGCAGTAACATGGTGTTCAGCATGGCTGTTACTCGATAATTAGGAGACAAAGCACTTTAAGAGACATTAACTTGCTGAATGAGAGTAAGCTCAGTGCAATTGCCCCCTTTACGTTAAAGAAATAATGCTTATTCAAATATAATAAAGCTAATAATAGGAGTAAGTGCAATACTAATGTGAATGTTTTGTGTTTTTGTGCATTTTCTAAATGGAGACATTTTTAAGTTATATTTTTTTTAAATCCAAAGGGGCTTTATATCTTATTGCCTAAAAACAATTTGAGAAGAACATTACTAATGAAAATATTCCATGTCTGCAAATCCTTTGCAAAAGAAATAAAAATCTTGTTTTTGTGAAAAAATATGCTCTTGTACCACAGCTTTGATGATTTACATTCCGGCTGGATTTATTGTTTAAACTGCAACAACAATAGTCCCAATTTCTTCAAGCTGAAAGTAGTCTTCTGGAAATCCTTGGCGGGCACTGTCACTGCAGTGTGACAGGCCAGCGTGGCAGTCAAGCAGACTAACGTATGGCAGGTCAAAGAGATGCTGCTTTGATGGTGATGGACAGAAGACAAGCAGACCTTGAACTGTGGAGTAAATGGAAAGAGGCTGATTACTGAAGCGCATGACTGACTGATGATTGACTACAGCACTTCTTGTCTGCCTTCTAGAATTCTTCCTGTGTGGTTTTGTCAAGGCTATGCCAATCAGTCTAACATATTAGAAAAGTGTAATAGAAGGCAGTGTATTTAATTAAAAGTGCTTGACTGAAGAAGGCCACCAGCACCCTGTAACAATAAAACGTGCACAGAAGTAATGCTTTCTTGAAACCTTGTTTAATATAATAGATAGCAATAGAGTGTTGCTTATTTTATTGAAAATATTTTGTTACAGGGGATTAAGTAGATTTATCTAGATGTATACATTTTTCTGTGTTGTGTTACTCTCTGTTTAACACTAGCATAGGATGCGGCCACCTAGCACCACTTGAGTTCTTGTGTCTACTTATTAGACCTCTGTGCTCTCTCTTTCACTTAATTTAATAAAATCATCTTGTTTGCCGTTTCCTTGTTAGGGTTCGCCACTCCCACTTACTGGTCTGGGTTTTTTCTGATTTCATTTCAGTGGTACCTCCTAGGGTTTTAGCCCAGGGTCAATGTTTGCCTTCCCCACTGACCAATCACTTAACACAATTGGAGGCACACTTCTTCATTCATTGCCAAAGATGGATTTTTTCTTTTTCCGACTGTACCCTTTCTTGTGAGTTCTTAAGAGTACTCTTTCATCTTAATGCTGTTTCAAATAAAGATTTAGTTGTCATAAAGTTGTCTTTCAAATGTTAGCCACTGTACATGGAAATATTGTTTTGCTCTCTTTTTATTATGTGTGCGATCCAATGTTTTTCCTTATAGAGTTTACTGATGCTATGGTTGATTACTTCTACAAGCTGCTTTGGTAAAAGAAATGGCATAACCCCTGTATTCTCATTTTCATCAACTCTTTCTGTTTATGGGACTTGGGAATATTTCAAAAGTTGAAATTACAAGCTTCCTTTTCAAGAGTGTATTAAACATTTTTTTTAAAGAAGGATTTAAAGATTTTTTAAATTTATTTATAAGACTGTCACTGTGCCATTTTAGAATTTTAACAGGTAGTTAATAGGTCACTAGGAAGCATTGTATAGTTCCTCGGGACTATCTACCAGGAGGCACCATGACTCGTATCGCAAAGTCTTGCTTTTAAATTCCAGTGCGACACTTAGTCCTTTGTCCAAAAATTACGGATTTGAACTCTGAAGAAGTATTTGCTTAGTGTTTCCCATGTTCTGATAATGGTTCATAGCTTCAAATGGCTTGATTCATGGAATTATTGTGCTCTTGTTAACAACTCCTGCTAAATTCCTGTTTAATTACAATAGCAGTTAAGCCCACTGGTTTTGAATAACAATCCACAGCATATTGAGAAACCTGTTCATTCTAGTTTTTATCTTGAATACCATGCACATCTCCTGGTCAGTTGCTAATACGATCAAGCAGTTGCTGTGTCTCATTTTGTTAGCAGGCCTTTTTGAAGAGGATGGCTAGAAATGAAAAGACAGGTGGAAAGCATCTGTGTGTTGGTCCATCTGAACCACTTTGAGTACTTGCGTCTGCCATAACAGCTTACCCTTACATTTCGACAAAAATTAACATGGTTTTACTTGATAACACTGTTAGCGTCTCCCTAGGTAAATGTATTATTCACTTACTACTATGGAACAAGGCCTTAACAAATGTTTCTTTTTGGTCATAAAACAGCAGCATTTATTTATATAGCCATTTTCATACAAATGTTTCCTGCCTTGTGCCCTGTGTTGGCTGAGATTGGCTCCAGCAGACTCCTGTGACCTTGTAGTTAGGATATAGCGGGTTGGATGATGGATGAAGAAAGAAAAAAGAAAAATATAAAAGAAAGATTAGACATTACTAAGTAAGAAAGAATAAGGTAAGGTATGATGGCCAGGGAGGACAGATAAAACAAAAAAAACTCCAGAGAGCTGGTGAAAAAAACAAAATCTGCAGGGGTTCCGAGGCCACGAGACCACCCAGTCCCAACTGGACATTCTACCTAACATAAATAATCTAAATGAGTCCTCATGGTATTCAGGTTTCACATGGAAGAATTTGATGATAATGGTAATGTGGACATCTGGCTTTCAATCCCTCAATTTAGGGACTGTGTGGTGCCTTGATCAGGCAGTAGTGGCGCAGATCACCACCACAGAAAAAACGGAAAAAGAACAGCAGAGAAAGTAGGAATTTTAGGAAAGAAAGAAGTGCCAATGACCTTTTGCAGTGGACATAATCTGTACTACATATATCACTTACAATTACATAACAAACATTAACATAGGCTTTTTTGGTTCTTAATAAGAATTACAAAGTGCTAGTGACACTTTACAATGGGAGCTATCTACTGTACATTACATGTAAAAGGTGCATACTGCTGTGTAACAAGACCTTAACACATTGTTTTTCTTTTACATTTCAAAAAATAATTAATGCAAGCTGTAACAGTTCATGTTATAGTGTTAGCAAATCCTTTTCATTACACAAAATGGGTAAATGGAAAACAGAAAGTAATACACAAAAGAGGCAGGAGTGTGATAATAGCTGCCCCCTCACTCAGACTGTTACAAGTTATATGTATCATCATGTGTCATCAGTGTCCAAAGCAAAACCATATTCCTACTCATCTACTGATCTCCTTTATTTCATCCCTATTTCTACACCACTTCCCTTAACCTATTTATGGCAGGAACATTTTACACCCCACTCAGGGTGTAAAAGCCATCTGCCCACTCTAATCAATCTTTCATCTCTTGATCCCACTGATTATTGAAAAACAACCTAGGTAGATTGCTAATTGCTTGCTATCTTTATTAGGGGGCCCCAACTAGGAAACCTGTTTGAACTGAGGAGTTTCCAGGGGCCCTCTATCAATTCTCCAATAATGTTTGTTTCTTTCACGCCCACTGCAACTCCATGGCTTATCACAACTGCCAGCACTTGTCCTACCAGAATGTGGGCATCCCTTAAATTTGTTCCTGTATAGACTCTTCCTTTTTCATGTGTTATACCCATGCTGTATCTGCTTCTCAGCTTAGAAAATAATTGATTTCACATATGTGACATTGAATTCATGTTCCAGATTTTTTTGATGAGTATTTGAAGACTGGAACACTCTTCAGTTGTTTCTTAGTCACTCATCATACGGATTCAATTTCTAGAAGGTAATTTACATAAGTTAGCAGATCAACTGTTAATGCGAATGCCACAGTTTTAGTTCCAGTTCGGGTTTGTAGTGGATGTTTTGGTGGAGTGTAAAAATGTGCAAAATGCACAAAATGTGCAACAGTATTTCACATGTCCACTTGCTGGCAAATATATTATAAATCGACACTGTTTGGCAGATCATTTATCTTTAACCAGAAGGTTTGAGCAAGGATTGGCAGGACATTATAGAAGTATTTGTTCACTTGGCTACTGGAGGAGTTTGAGGAGGAGGTAGGTGGGAAAAGATGGTACATTAGGTTGAGAATGCTGCAAGGAACACTTTCTTCCTCCACGCATTATTACAGAGACTGTGTACAATCTTCTTAATGTGAGAACTGTTGCTCACTTGTTCACACAGCATGCATTTGGTGGCCTGTAGCACTGTCTCAAGGTTCAATATCAGCAAGCTGTTGACAGCAGTGTGACATGTCTGCAGTCCAATTCTTCTCTGAATGCTCTTGTTGTTTCAGATGCAGAGATGGAACTTCAGTTTGATCCGATTCATGTGAATCTACATATATTGTAGCTCTCTTTGATTACATTGGTGCTTGAAAGTTTGTGAACCCTTTAGAATTTTCTATATTTCTGCATAAATATGACCTAAAACATCATCAGATTTTCACTCAAGTCCTAAAAGTAGATAAAGAGAAACCAGTTAAACAAATGAGACAAAAATATTATACTTGGTCATTTATTTATTGAGGAAAATGATTGAATATTACATATTTGTGAGGGGGAAAAGTATGTGAACCTCTAGGATTAGCAGTTAGTTTGAAGGTGAAATTCGAGTCAGGTGTTTTCAATCAATGGGATGACAATCAGGTGTGAGTGGGCACCCTGTGTTATTTAAAGAACAGGAATCTATCAAAGTCTGCTCTTCACAACACATGTTTGTGGAAGTGTATCATGGCACAAACAAAGGAGATTTCTGAGGACCTCAGAAAAAGAGTTGTTGATGCTCATCAGGCTGGAAAAGGTTACAAAACCATCTCTAAAGAGTTTGGACTCCACCAGTCCACAGTCAGACAGATTGTGTACAAATGGAGGAAATTCAAGACCATTGTTACCCTCCCCAGGAGTGGTCAGCCAACAAAGATCACTCCAACAGCAAGGTGTGTAATAGTCGGCGAGGTCACAAAGGACCCCAGGGTAACTTCTAAGCAACTGAAGGCCTCTCTCACATTGGCTAATGTTCTTGTTCATAAGTACACCATCAGGAGAACACTGAACAACAATGGTGTGCATGGCAGGGTTGCAAGGAGAAAGCCACTGCTCTCCAAAAAAAAATTGCTGCTCGTCTGCAGTTTGCTAAAGATCACATGGACAAACCAGAAGGCTATTGGAAGAATGTTTTATGGACAGATAAGACTAAAATAGAACTTTTTGGTTTAAATGAAAAGCGTTATGTTTGGAGAAAGGAAAACACTGAATTCCAGCATAAGAACCTTATCCCATCTGTGAAACATGGTGGTGGTAGTATCATGGTTTGGGCCTGTTTTGCTGCATCTGGGCCAGGACGGCTTGCCTTCATTGATGGAACAATGAATTCTGAATTATATCAGAGAATTCTAAAGGAAAATGTCAGGACATCTGTCCATGAACTGAATCTCAAGAGAAGGTGGGTCATGCAGCAAGACAACAACCCTAAGCACACAAGTCGTTCTACCAAAGAATGGTTAAAGAAGAATAAAGTTAATGTTTTGGAATGGCCAAGTCAAAGTCCTGACCTTAATCCAGTTAAAATGTTGTGGAAGGACCTGAAGCGAGCAGTTAATGTGAGGAAACCCACCAACATCCCAGTGTTGAAGCTGTTCTGTACGGAGGAATGGGCTAAAATTCCTCCAAGCCGGTGTGCAGGAATGATCAAAAGTTACTGGAAACGTTTAGTTGCAGTTATTGCTGTAAAAGGGGGGTCACACCAGATACTGAAAGCAAAGATTCTCATACTTTTGCCACTCACAACTATGTAATATTCGATCATTTTCCTCAATAAATAAATGACCAAGTATAATATTTTGTCTCATTTGTTTAACTGGTTTCTTGTTATCTACTTTTAGGACTTGAGTGAAAATCTGATGATGTTTTATGTCATATTTATGCAGAAATATAGAAAAATCTAAAGGGTTCACAAACTTTCAACCACCACTGTATAACTGTTCTCCTTGATCACTTTACACTAGGATATTTGTTCAGTTATGCAATGACTGCTACCGGAAAATGAACACAAAGAAAACAAAACTCCTCTTACAAATGATTTTGTACTGTAGTTTTAACATTTTTTTTCTAAGTTTAAGTTTTTCTTGGTCTCCTTTTGGATTTCTTCTTGAATTTTGGACATAGGAACATCATAATCTATCATCATTTTCCTGTGACACCATTTTTTTTTATGGGAACTGTCATTTTTGGGGTTGGGTTTCTAGAAAACATGTACGAAAAGTTGTGCCAAATGATGACATTGATGCAATGGTATATAAACACACTGTATAGCTTTCATTGTTTGGGTTTGTTTATAGGTCAACACCTATATATATATATATATATATATATATATATATATATATATATATCGAGACCTTTGTGATGTGCTGTGCTCCTTCTCCATCATTCAGGTCTGCTGATGAATGGCGTCTGGTGATGCCACCTCTGCGTATAACCAAATTACAGTCTAGACTCTTCATGCATAGCTCTTAGTTTGGGGAACAACCTGCGCACCTACACTTGAAAATCTGACTGCCTTCAAATGTTTTTGTAGCCTAGGAGAGTGTAACTAGGTTTTATTTTGTGCTGTGCTCTTCATTTATGATGATTAATTTAGTAACCTTGTCCTTTAACACTTGTTGCCAAACAGTCTCTCAAACTCATGTTTTTTTGATTACTTGATTGACCTGTATTGTAAGTTGATTTGGATAAAGGTGTCAACTAAGCAAATAAATGTAAATGTGAAAAGACTTGTGTTTAATTCATTCAGATTATTGACAAATAAACCTACATAGTTCTTTCTTTTGACTCTTTAATTCATTTTTTGACTGGGACAACTAAAAGTTTTGAACGCCTGGTTTTGACACTTGCTTGACTTTGACTGATGTTTTCAGGTCCTGTGTTTCACCAGTCCTGCCACACTTTTGATTTGGTGGCAGAACAACAAGTCATTAGACTAAGGCCCTCCTATCGGTTGCCATGCAGCATTAATCAAGTGGCATGCCGTGTGATGCGGCAAGAGGAATAAAAGAGTAAATCTGAAGCGTTGTGCATGCTGATTTTGTGAAAGCCTCTGTATAGTTTTCACTTGTGAATACTGCTTTCAGCTTAGTAGTGTTCACTTTTGCTCTACCTTTTCTGATTGTCTTTCAGTCTTATGTTTTTGATAAATTCTAGTGTGCTAAATTGTGAATTGTGACCCCTACTTGTTTTTTTATCCATTTTTTGGATTTTGAAATTTAATAAATACTATTGACTTTTTATCTAAATGAATGGTTCCCAAGTTCAGTGGCAGCAGATTCCATAAATCAATGGGGTCATGCTTGTGTCTAATTGATCGAATTGTTTAATTTTTCTGTTATTTTGATTTCAATAAAGTATGTTAGCATAATATTTATATTTAGAAGACATTGAAAGCTTGAATTTCTTTTACCAAAGCAATTGCTCTGCAATTTCTACCCAAATACTGAAAATTTGTGACAAGCAGTACTACAGACACAGGTACAAATGCAACTGAATGATAAAGTGAAGTTACTGCTTCAGTGTCAAGACTTCTGTGAAATTTGTGAAACCCATAATTTTTTTATATGTTTTCTTCTTATCTGCATACTTTTTCTCGATATGCAAAAAGATGGTAAAGTCTGTTCTGGTGAAAAAGAGGGGCTGCGAAAATCTGTTTGGTGCGTGACCAATGGTGAGTCTCCAGAAGGATCCTGGCTTGGATCAGCTTACAGAAATAAGGAAAATGAGTGCAGATATTGTTACCTCTGACCCAAATAAAGGTACAGACAGTCAGTGCACTATGAATATCAGAGCATGTGGAACCAAACAGAAGGAACCATAGAAGGTTAGGGTAATGGCATCAGGATTACAGGGTGACCAAGAAAGGGGACAATGGTTGTGTCTCTGGACTAACCCTTAGGGAATAATATTCCTTATGTTCCCACTACAAAATAGTTTAAAAATCTATAAAAACTCATTTTATTTTGTTTTGTGTTTCACAGTTTCAAATATGTGGGCTGTTTGGCTAAACTGTATGCAGAATTAAACTTAGCTGTTTCGCTGATCATTTGTTGCCACCATTAACCTATTTTCTACTATAGCTCATTGAAGACAATAGCAGTAATGAAGACTCGCGTACTGTTCATTCAGATACTGTGTGCCCAACCTTCCTCAAGACCCTTACCATCTTCTAGCATTGACAGTTTACATTTTCCAGTAGAAGTATAGAGCCAGTAAACAGTATGGTACATTTCTGATTGTCATATACTTCTTGAAGAAGGGTGAATTATCTGCATACTCATTATGAAGATAAAAATGATGACAAAATTTATATTTTTGAATTTTGAAATTGCACCTCATTCACCCTTAGAAATTCTAGTTGAATGGCAGTCAGTCTTCTCATCTATTTTGATTACCCCTAGACGATTTTTTAAAAGAAAAATTTGAAAAAACTTTTAAAAGTCCAAATTTCAAAACATGTCAAAAATCACAAAATATTTAAACATTCAAATTGAACAAAAACTACACTTTAAAAATACCAAAAATGTTATTAAAGAGAACAACAAAGAACAGAAAAACAAAGTTATCCAAAAGAAACTAAAATCCACAATCCAAAATCAGACACCTCAAATTCAGAAAATAAGTGAAAAAACAAAACAACTCGACATAAAAGTGTAAATCATGATTAATCAACATACACAAAGGAACACCTCTACAGGAACAAATGCCTCAGCACTGAATCTAACGTAGCTGCTGTCGTCTGATTAGTCATAGCACTTCAGAGCTGTAACTGCCAATGCATTCTCTTCATTTTAGACAATAGACTTAATTAAGGGAAATAGACTGGGGCAAAATCACTAACATAAAGAAAAATGAAAATAGACCAGCAACAAAAGAGCGAGGGGAAAAAGGAAAACAGAATGAAAAATCAATCTTTAGTAGTAATTCTAACAACATCATACTAGGTTCTCCCAATGAAGGCAACTGCAGATAAAGAGAAAAACTCATATCAAGAAACACAGTATGCTTTTAAGTCCAATGTTGAACATACCAATCAGTAAAAGTATGATGTTAGATTTTTATACATCGGTCAAGAGATGTTCCTTATTTCCAAAAATACATTTCTATTGATTGCTAAGGTATATTTCTTCTAAATCTGTGCCCCTTTTTGCTTCTTCTGACTACCATTAGACTCAAGTCTCCACCATAACACCTAGATTACCTGGTCATGGGAAGCTTGTAAGGAAACACCATTGCCAGGCCTGGCCTCAGGGACAATTCTTTTTTACCAAATTAAAGGTGTAGGACAGACTGAAATTATCCATTCTTTTGCTAGAATGGCTAGAGTAAAGGTCCCGGCTTAAAGTCAGGAACAGACATTGTTAATGTCAGCTAAAAAGTTTCAGTTTGCCTGATGGGGCCCCTCTACGCAATGCAGACTCCATGCCTTATCTGATGAGTTGATTGATCACAGACCAAGCAACACTTGGAGATAGCTCACAGAGGATGAGCCAGACATCAAAGTTTGAATACAGGCCCGTAGCTCAAGAATTGACAACCTTGACTGACAGAACTTTACACCAATGGTCAATGTTAAAGGTTGGGCTTATGTGAACTGAAAACAAGAATGATAGGAACTCTATTCCTTCCTTAAAAAACCCTTGTAAGACCCTACCTTAGTTCTTCCTCCATCAAGCTCACTGCTCAAACAGGCTGTAACCTCTGCTGTATATCAGACACCCCAGCGCTTATAGTGTGGCTGTAACAAAGTTGGAGCAATTCCTTCTACTCCAAAAGGGTAACTGGGGCTGAACTGGAAAAATGGAATACCATCTGTAACACTAGTTGGACCACAGGTGTCATCAGTCCAAACCTTGCTAAGATAGAGGAAGACCATATATGAGAGGCCACACATTTGTCTTGGTAATGATGGGGGCCTACTGATCACCATCTGACCCAACATGCATAGCTTTGCTAGCAGCTGAGAACATTGCATTTGTAATACCCATGAAGAGAAGTTGCAGTACCTTCTGCAAACAGAAAGTGCAGACAAGGTGAAGAAGGAGAAAAGCTCCTGAACAATGTAAGGAACCATGCTGAAAATTCAATCATGTGCCTGGAGAAAGTCAACCAGAAAAGCAACAAAGAATGAAAGCGTTGTTTACTTCAAACCATACGTACATCTACTTTGAATTTGAGAACTATTAATTGAAATTTAATAGATACAGTGACACCAATACATTAGCTGGATGTGTTGTATCTGAAAGGTAACAACCTCGTAAAGAGTAAGTTCTGGCTATTAAGTGTTTTTCATCCTAAATTCAGTAAAAATGTGGAGAGCCGCATCTCAACACACGCATGCACTCCCCTACACAGAAATCTTTTTTGTTGTAACACAGCATAGACTGACTAGCTGTGAGGAGATGAATTCCAGAGTTGAAAACACAAAAAACTTAATAATTAGATAAAGAACTTTTCCATCTTGAACACATGACTTAAATGGTGTCTATTTCCATAAGAAAGAAAAAGGTCAATCTAAGCCAAAAGATAGAATTCATAAGTTATATGCATTTTGCTATAGTAGAAAAAGTCAACTAAGCTTTTTGTAATTTTATGTTTTGTGTTGTTTGTTATTGTCTTTTGTCTATATCTTTTTATATAAATATACTTAATATAATATAATATAATATAATATAACATAATATAAGGATAATATCTATCCATCCATTATCCAACCCGCTATATCCTAACTATAGGGTCACAGGGGTCTCGTGGAGCCAATCCCAGCCAACACAGGGTGCAAGGCAGGAAACAAGCCCCGAGCAGGGCGCCAACCCACCGTAGGGCGTGCACACACACACACACATCAAGCACACATTAGGGACAATTTAGAATCGCCAATGCACCTAACCTGCATGTCTTTGGACTGTGGGAGGAAACTACTTACATCTATCCATCTTCTATTAGCCTTATACTATAAATAAATGGCACTATTCTTTTTATTTTAACAAGCAATTCTGGGTTATTTATGAAAGAAATTCTTTGGCCACATTCCAACCACAACAGAGAAAGTGAAAGTGTTAATGTGGACTTTCGCTGATATATGAACCTCATTTATAAAATGTAGCAATCTTTTCATATTTCTGGCTGCAAAGCTAAACATAGATCCCTTATTCAATCCTTTTAACTTTTGGGGGGGGTTCTTGATGATTGTTTTACTTAATCACTAGCTTTGCCGAAGGTAAAGCTGATAATTAATTGATCATACACCCCATCCTACAAACATGGGCCCCTGTCCACTTTAATGCAAACCAAATTTCAGATAGATGGAAATACCCAATAGAGAATAAAATTGGTTATTTTTAAGCCTATCATATTTAAAATTATGTGATTTAATATAAGCAGCATGTTAAATTCTTCATTAAGTCATTTGTAAAATAATAAAGCATTTAGGTATAAACAGGCACTTGATAACAGTCAGCTTTACTTAAAATGTATCGTTTCTGCTGATCAGAAAATTCATACTCCACTATATTTGAGATACGAAAGGATGGAGCCAACTAGTGTCCTTACATTTGGCTTTTCCAACTCTCCAACTGGGTCCCAGTTTGCTAGGAGTCAAATTTAGAATCACTTGAACTGACATCCTCCAACCTAGACAAGCTGAACTAACCTACCTGGAACTCAAAGCTCCTGATAAAACAGATCTTACGATTCCAGAGGTAAATCTGTAAAAAGACCCCTTCATGTTATAAACTGTATTTATTGAAATCTTAAGAAATATTTAACATTATTTGCTGCACTGGATGACTTAACTTCTTCATTTGTTTACTTCAGTCAACTTTGAATAAAATTTGAACAGATTTAGGCTACATTTAATGGATGATAACTCCATGTTGTTCTGTCATTCAGCATCAATCACTGTCCACATCTGGTATCCATCCATTCTGTTCAGTTTAAATAATCAAGAACAACTGACAAAGCATTATTAGTTCCATTCAGTAACCCTTAAAAGAAAAACACACACGCACACCCACATTTATGTGAAACTTGCAAAATACAAATTACGGATTACTGAGCAGCTCCGTGGCTCAGCAGTTAGTGCTTGCGTTCTGACTTCTTTCAGTATTCCTGTGGGTTTTGTCCAGGTGCTGTTTCCCTTCTAGAATTTAAATACTTGTGCTAAGGTTGACTGCAGCGGCTAAATATCTCTTGTCTGTTGATGTGTGTTTGCTCATCTTTTATTATACATATAGGCAATAGTCCACCTCCACTGTCTGCCACCTTGAAGTGCAACCATACCTACATACAATGAAAGTGAATTAATTTGTCTGTTTTTGTTGCCTCTCAGATTTATTTATGGTACTTCAGGTTGTGTATAAGTTTTGCCTTTTTTATATCCATTGTCAGCGTGCCTTTGCTTAGCTTATCTTTCTTAATTATCTTTACATTACCTGCATTTGCTGTCATTTGGAGTAAAAGAACCCAAACTACTGTTATATTCAAAATAAATGTCTGTACTTTATGCTGAACATTACAATACTAATGTGTATTTAAATAAATATATTAACTGGTGCTTAATGTTTTATTTTTAAGTGTTTTGGTAATTATGTATACCCCCATACAGCTTCGGAAGCAGTACTGAATATGACAGCTGTCATTAACATGTCATGTACTGTAAGTGCAAACATCAGCACCAAAGGGTCTCAAATAATGCAGATTTAGAGGCAGCAGTTGGGGTAAAATGCATGTCTTTGGACTGTGGGAGGAAACCGGAGCACCCAGAGAATACCCACGCAGACACGGGGAGAACATGCAAACTCCGCGCAGGGAGGACCTGGTAAGCGAACCCAGGTCTCCTAACTGCGAGGCAGCACCGCTACCACTGCGCCACCAATGGAACAAAAATCACCTATCTGTTTGCTTTAATTATCCTGGACTGGTCTTGACAGTGTGGAATTCATCATTGCTCTTCATGTCTGCATGTTTTTTAATTGGTGACTCCAAATTGACCTGATGTAGCTCAGTAGTATACCAGAAACTTCAATGGTTCAAATGTTTTGGTGATTTCTATGAATACAGCTGTATTGTTTTTGTACCATGATTTTTTTAGTACTTTCACTCAATGCTGTCATTAAGAAAAACATCACTGTTCCCATTTAATCTGCCAATGATCTAATTGTAATAATTCTACATCTGTAAAGATCTTTCTGATATCAGGAAGATGCTATATAAAATGAAGATTGTTTTTTCTACAAGGGTGGCATAGTGGTTAGTGATCCTACACTATATGGCCAAACATGTGTGGACCATCACACCTTTAATGAGATTTGTGAACGTTCCGTTCCAAAATCATGGGCATTAATACGAAGATTACCTTCTTTTACAGCTATCCATAAGATTTTGGAGTGTGTCTGTGGGAATTTGTGCCCATCCAGCCAAAAGAGCATTTGTAAGGTCAGGTACATGTTGGACAAGTAGACCTGACTTGCAATTGGCAAGGTCAGGTCAATGTGCTGCCGACTCGACTTCCTAAGGAGAAAACTCATCAAACCATGTTTTCATGGGCCTCACTTTGGGCACAGGTGCATAGTCATACTGGAGCAGAAATGGGCTTTCCCCAAACTGTTGCCACAAAGTTGGAAGAGCACAATCACCTAAGATGTCTTTGTATGATATAGCATTAACGGTACCCTTCACTGGAAACAAGGGCCTATCCCAAACCATGAAAAACAGTTCCAGACTTTATCCCTCCACTGCAAAACTTTACCTTCTGAACTGTTTAGTGCCTACTATAGAGTTCTGTACACATCCAAACCAAGCCCAGGTTTGCACATCAGACTGCTGAGCAGTGAAGATTGACGCATCACTCCAGTTTGCAGGTTTCCACTGCTCCAGAATCCAATGTCGGTGTGATTTACTCCACTCCAGCCAACGTCTGACATTGCACATAGTGATGTTAGGCTTTGTGTGCAGCTGCTCAGCATTGGAAACACATTTCATGAAGCTCCAGATGCACAATTCTTGTGCTGATGTTGCTTACTGTGAGTGATGCCTCAGAGGATAGGTGATTTTTACACACTATGCATTTTAGCACTTGCTCTAAGAGTGTGCATGGTCTGTCCCTTCATGGCTGCAATGTTGTTGCTCCTAGACACTTCCACTTTATAATAATAGCTCTTACATCTGACCTGGGCAGATTTAGCCGACCAAGAAATTTCATGTACTGACTTGCGGCAAAGGTGGCACCTATGACAGTGCAATGTTTAAAGTCGCTGAGCTTTTCAGTACAACCCATTCTACTTCCAATGTTTAGCTAGGGAGATTGAATGGCTGTTTGCTTGATTTTACTGTATGCTCCTGTTAACAATGGGAGTGGCTGAAACACCTAAACTCAACAAATTAGAGGGATGTCCACATATTTTTGGCCATACAGCGTAATGAACAAGTGTCCTTGAATCCTGTGCCTGGTCATTGTGTACATAGTTTGTGCATTGTCCCTTTGTCTTTGAGGGTTTTCTTCTGAGTCTTATTATTTATAGCACATTCCCATGCAGGTTGGATTTTTTTGTTGACTGCGAACTTGGCTTGGTGTTAATGTGGTTGTGCATATGTGCCCTATGATGGATTGGTGCCTTTTTTCAGGGATGTTTCCTCAACACTCACTGGTGCAAGTTTGAGAATACATGTTGTGTACATAGGCATGTTTGTTCTACACTATTACAAAACAGAACTTTGGAATTCAAGAGAATATGTTCTTTTTATCATTAAAACTAGCAGAATACCCGCGCTTCGCAGCGGAGAAGTACTGTGTTAAAGAAGTTATGAAAAAGAAAAGGAAAAATTT